>CM053608.1:117804355-117869032 GCA_028646535.1 Procyon lotor | reverse complement strand
TATTTCTTCATGTACTTAATAATTCCCTTCTTCAAGGAGTCCCTGTTTCCCCCCGATGCCATTCATCACAGAAAAAATGAGAAAGGAACCCAAACATCCAAATCAGAAGAACACGTAAATGAATGCTGCTAAATTCATACAACAGCACGCTGAGGAATCGTGAAAAGTATTTTCAAACGATGTTTAAACGCACAGGGAACGTGCTCCTGGGTCAGTATGGAAAATAAAAGGTATCTGGGAACAGGGTTCCTCTCGCAGAACTCTTCCTACAGTCAACTGCCCCCGAGGCGCTGTATTTTAGCTCTTATTTTCTTGTTTGAGAGAAAGGTAGACAGTCCCTTGCTCCAGGAATTTTGGTGCCAAACGTGGTCTCTTGCGCTAAGAAGAATGGGAAGCAGAAGAGAGCCGTATCGAGGAAATGTGGGGAACAATTTCAACACTCGGGAGGCCCGGCAAGCTGGCTCACGAAAAGGAGGGTCACACCCAGGGACAAATGAATAAATGATGTGAAGGCTTGTCCACCCGGCTCAGCTCTGAGGACCTGTCGGCCCCTCCGTCTGCCACACGGACGCCGGTGTGACCACCTTCGTCTCCCCAGCTGCCACTTGAACTTTAAGCAGAAAGACTCTAAAAATGTATGGTCTCTGGGCTCGAGGGGAAGGTATCTGGGCAAACAAAGTGAATCGGGCAACGAACACCAGAATATGCGGGCTCTGTCCGCGGTGCGAGGCCAGCAGGCGACGATGGGAACGTGACTTAGGCTGTGCCCCAGACTGGCTTCCCTTCACCGCAACACCAGAAACAGGAAAATCTGTTACAGTTACTTCACAAGGTTTAAAACACACACACACACACACACAACACAAATCTGAAACTCTGTATCTAGAAACCGTTTGAAAAATTCACAAATTGCAGAATTATTTCTACTCTGCTTCACTGGATCTTAGACTTTCCATCAAAAACCTTGTGGGGGAATGTTAATCCTCTGACCTCCTGAGATCACCCTTTCTCCACTCCCTTGGGACAACCAGTTAAGCCGCTGTGGTCCAGAAGCATCATGAACTCATGATGTTTGCAACAGAAGAGCACACACACCTCCGTTCAAGCCTCTCTCTTTCGAACTATTTGCATCTCTAGAAAAAGCTTAGGGTCAAATAGAAACCAAAAAGAAAGACTGTGTGAGTCTTTACAGGCAAAAAAAAAAATTACCTCAACTTCTTTTGCAAACTTATAAAGCTGAAATCTAAGCTTTCCCAAGAGTTTATCATAGATGGTCTATTTGTTTTTTGGGTTTTTTTTTTTTTTAACACTTTATTTGTCAGAGAGAGAGAGCACAAGCAGGGGGAGCAGCAGGCTCCCCACTGAGCAAGGAGCCCGATGTGGGACTCAATCCTAGGGCCCTGGAATCATGACCTGAGGCAGAGGCAGATGCTTAACCGCCAAGCCAAGCAGGGGCCCCTGTTCCATTTGTTAATGTGACATTCTTAGGTGCTGCATCTGTGACGTGTGAAGTCAGTAAATTCTGAAGTTGCCAACAGGGACTCTCCTGGCCACAAACGTGACCCATGATTTTAGGAGAGAAGTTAGGGCTGTATATAAGGACTACAGGGCATAAATGTGTGTGTGTGTGTGTGTGTGTGTGTGTGTGTGCGCGCGCGTGTGTGTACCCTCCATGCCCTTTTCTTAATTCTAAGAAACACTGGTTCAAGACAGAGATGTGCAACGCGAGCGACTGAGCACAGGGAGAGCTGGGCACCTGCCACACCAGCCCTGAGGGCGTGCGTTCCTAGTCGGAGGCCATGAGGAACAACAACTAGCCCTACCTATTGCTTCTTACGGCATTTTCAAGCACCTTACGTTCATTCTCTGTCTCCCATCAGCTTTCACTAAGAATAGAATCTCAAGCCCTCCGTGTCCTCCCCAGCACCTCTGGCTGAAGCACAGAAGAAGCAAAAGCATTCCTAGGGACGCCCCTGCAAACCAAACCTAAGTAGATGGTTAACAATTCTGGAAGAAACTGGCATCTAGACAGTAAATAAAAACAAAAAGGGGAGGGAAAAAAAACTACCGTGATTTAGTCACATTAAAAACCCTGCATTCCAGTCAGACTGTGCTTTGCTGTCCTGCCCGCTGATCCCCTGCGGTGCATTCGGTAAACGCCTACCTCCTCTCTTCCACTCTCCGTGAGTTCTTTCACCCCATCCGGTCACCCCACATTTGCTGGCCCTCCCAGGGAACCTCTGCCGAGCTGGGGGCCTGGCCTCCTCCCGGATTCTCCAGGAATTTTCTGGAACTTTCCCTGGGTGCACCGGATGGAATCTAGTACTCCATGGGGGATCTGAGGACCTCAGGCCAAGGTGACTCCTGGGTGAGGGATTCCCCCTCTGGCCCTTCAGAGAAATCCCCCCACTCCCTTCCCTTGCACCTGCTGGCCCTTGGCCTTGGCCATCTAACCCCAGTACTTCTGTACAACTGAAGGTCTCTGGCCAGGGTGGCTCCCCAGTGTAGTCTGAAGGTCAGACTGTTCCCGGCTGGTGACAGTGAAGGACCCCTTCTCTCTGCTCTCCCAATGCTCTCCCCCCACCCCACGCCGAGGTCCCCCAGCCTGCGGCTCAGTTGGCAATGGCAGCTTGTCCGGGCAACTCTGCACGTGTGCCGGACTCATGGCGGCTCTCAGCCACCTTACTTCTTTTGGGCCCCCACTCTCTCTTCCCATGGTCTGGCCACCATCTTGATCTCCAGGCAAAATACGCTCCTCCACATCGGAGTGAATCCAACTATCCCACTCAAGGATGATGCGTCAACAAGGATTCCAGCCCCTGCCCTTGTCGGAGGGTCCCCTCCCACTGTAGCCTGTGGACCCGGCCACCACGGAGTTTCACCTAAATCGCCTCTGAGCACGTGAATGTAACACCAAGCTCTGGTCTGTAACTGCACAGAGTCCCTGATGGACCAACAGGTTTGAGTGGGGACAGGGTGTACGCTCCACCACCCAGCAGGAAGCAGCTACTGAAGATGTGTCATTGTCGATCTGTCCTTGGGGAACGTAGAGGCTGCTCTGAGGCAACAGGCTTCAGCGATGGAAACCAAAGTAAGGGGGAAGGGCCCGTCAGGACCTCTGGGCCGAATGCAAACAGGCTCCTTAAGGGACCCACTTCCAAACAGCCATAGGTTCCAGCCCACCAATGGGCTACTGACAACAGGGCACAGATACCAAAAAAGGGAAATTCAGCATGTCCCCATACCCTCTCACTTCTGCCTCCACTAGAGCCGCCCCCACTGCCTCCTCCCAGTCTCCCCTTTGCTGTCCTGCCCGTCGCTCCCTTACAACGTATTCCATAAACTTCTATCTCCTTAAAAAAGAAAATTACATTCCATTAAACATTAGCATTAAACAGATGCCTAAATATCCAATTTTCATAACAGCTAATGAATTCTAAGGGAAATGTTCTAAACAGAAGTTTTTGAAAATCCTGATGACCCAAAAAAGAAAGTTTTTTCCCTTTTAAATAGTCAACATACCACTTAATCGGTATGGTAGAACACAGAAACATTTTTAGGCCACAAAGTATCATGTATAATAAGGACCGTTCTCTCCCCCAAATCCTGTCCTCGTCCTGCATTTTCTCTCTCTGTGAATGGCATTTCCATCCACCCAACTGTACAACCCAGAAATGCATGGATCATCTAGGACACCTCTTTCCCTTACCCTGTACCCAATAAATACTTACCAGATAATCCCCACCCAGCTGTCTAACCAAGTCCTCACTACTTAACAGAGCCTTTGAATCCACCTCCCCCACATACCAGCTTCCCCACATCCCCAGTCTTCCCCATCTCAGTAAACGGAACCAATTACCCAGTTACTCAGCCAAAACAACAACAAAGACGTCCTTGATTCCTCTTTTCTTCAAACTCTACAACCAAAACATGTCCCCACTCTAAGCATTTCTCATCACTCCCGCTGCAAACTCAAGCCCCCAATCAGCCCTTCCGGGGACCTCTGCAATAGCTCTCTTGCTGGTCTCTACACAGTCGTGCATCTTTCTAAAATATAAATCCTATTCTATTCTCCTGCCCCAAACCCTCCAATGAATGTGCACCTCGTTTCGGTGACTTCGCCAACTCCTTACGATGGCTCACCTGGTCCTACTTGTTCTGACTCCTGGCTGCTCGTAGCATGAGCTCGTAGCTCATTTCTACCACATTTCCCCTTTACTCTGGGGCTATGAGCCTGCTCGCTCTTTCCTCTATGTGTCACGCCTGCTTCCGAATAAGGCCTTCTTTCTTGGTTGGTGCCATTTCCTCCCCCTGGAACGTCCTTCCCCCAGATGGCTCCGTCTCACGTCACTCAGGGCCTCCTCAAGGGTCACGTTTTCAGAAAGGCCTTTGCGGGCTAAAAAGGCCAACCTTCCCTCCCCTATCAGGCCTCTTTACCCAGCTTTATTTTTCTGCAAAGCATTTTCCATTATCTAATGTTATTTACTTGTGTATTATCTTGTCGCCCCACTAGAAATTCAGCTAGAAGTACAGAGACATGATCTTATTGTCTGACGGATTCCAGAAAAACATGTAGGAGGTACTACAAAACACATTACGGGGTGACTTAATGAATTCCAAAGTCCTATCCATCCCATGTCCCAAGTACTCTTAACTATTCAGGCCTATGCACCTCTGTCAAGCTCTTCTGCCCCATCCTTGGACCACTTTCCATTACCTCTTACCTGGGCTTCTACCTTGGTCCGCTCAAGTCTTCCTGTATCTGTTTTTGCCTCTTTCTAATTAATTCTCCACACTGCTGGCAGAAGGAACTTTAATGGGATCTAAATCCAGTCCCTTCCATCATCTGCTTAAAACCCTTCCAAAACTGTAAACACTCTTTATGTCTCCTTTATAGCACTTGTTACAACTAGGACTTAAAAATTAGGTGGATATAGGGATGCCTGGGTGGTTCAGTCGATTAAGCATCTGACTCTTGATTTCAGCTCAGGGCATGATCTCTGGGTCCCAGAGATGGAGCAGCCTCTGTTGGGCTCCACGGTGGGTGTGGAGCCTGCTTAAGATTCTCTCTCTCCTCTGCCCCTCCCCACAGCCTGCGCGTATTCATGCACAAGCGCTCTTGCTCTAAAAAATTAAGTGTATATAATTATGTACCCCCCCCAAAGTCTCCCTCTCTCCACTCAGTACACCTGTCAACATAACCAGAAATTTCAACCTTTGGATTTCTTTGATTAAATAAAGCCTTGTCTCTAGAATAGTCTGTCACCATTCACAAATAACTAGGACAGGAGGATAGTCAGGAGAGGCAGTAGCTTCCTAGCAGAGAGCAGAGCCTTGAAGAAAAGGACAGAAGACAGGTATGTTTCTATGGACAGGAAACACTGGAGACGACGGGACACTAATGGGAAAGGCAGCCATGATACTATAATTTGTAATAAGAAATACAAATACATTCTTCCTATTTCTATCACAGAGCTTCTAAAGCCCTTGGAATCTCCTAAGTGAAGGGTGAGATAAAAAAGTGTCTTGTTATGCTAAGGAGGTGACTTTGGGAATGCCCCTAGGTCAGGTGGGGGCTGGTTGCCAGAGGCACCAACTCTGTGCTTGGAGAGCTGCGACTTTTTAGTCCTACCCCTTAACCTCCATGGAGGGGAAAGAGCCTGGAGGTTACATTATGGGCCACTAGTGATGGATATTCAGTTGTGCCTGTGGAATGAAACCTCCATAAAAACCCAAAAGTCTGAGTTCAGAGTGCTCACTGGCTGGTGAACACATGGAGATTTGGTAAGAGTGCACATGGAAGCTCCATTAGGAGTGCACATTAGGAGCACATGGAAGATCCATGCTCTTTCCCCACACCTTGCCCTACACATGTCTTCCCTCTGGCTGTTCCTGAGTGATAGCATTTTATAATAAACCTATAATCTAGTAAGTAAAAATGCTTCTCGGAGTTCTCAGAGCTGCTCTAGTGAGTTAATTGAAGCCAAGGAGGAGGTCATGGGAACCTATGATTTACAGCCCGCTGATCAAAAGTGCAGTTAACAACCTGGGCTTGTGACTGGCATGCAAAGTTGGGAGACTTCTTTGATCCAGACTTGTTTGGATAAATGTCTATTCCGATCCTTTGCCCATTTTTAATTGGGTTATTTGTGTTTTTATTATTGTGTTATAAGACTTCTTTGTGTATTCTGCAGGTGTCCTATAACAGATATGATTTGCAAATATTTTATCCCATATTTTCATTTTCCTAAGGAGGTCCATCGTAAAAGGTTTTTAATTTTGATGAGGTCCAATTTTTTTCTTCTGTTCATTCTTTGCCAAATCTGAGGTCATGAAATTTTTTTCTGTTTTCCATATTTTCTTCAAAGAGTTTTGCAGGGTGAGCTCTGAGAGGCAGAAGCCTTTTGAGTTAATGTTCATCCACGGTATGAGGGAACAGTCCAACTTCATTCTTTTGCAAATGGTATCCAGTTGTACCAGCACTATTAATCGAAAAACTATTCTTTCCCCCTTTAACTGCCTTGGCACCCTTGATGGAAACTGACAATAAACATAAGGATTATTTCCAGAACTGTCAATTCTATTCCATTGAGCTAACTGTCCATCCGTGTGACAGTGTGACATAGTTTTATTATAGTGCTATAGGAAGCTTAAAGACCAGAAGCGAGTTCTCCAATTTTGTTCTTCTTTTACAAGATTGTTTTGACTAACCGATTTCCCTCACTTTCCCATATGAATTTTAGGATAAGCTTGTCCATTTGTGCCAAGAAGATATTTGGGATTTTGATAGGATTTATATCCGTAGACCCATGTTATGGCCGTCTGGCAGTATAGGCATACTTTGCGTATTGTGCTTCACAGAGAGTATGTTTTGACAAACTAAAGGTTTGTGGCAACCTTACATCCAGCCAGCGTCCTGGCCAACAGCATCTGCTCACTTCATGTCTCTGTGTCATACCTTTGTGATTCTCACCATATTTCAAAACTTTTCATTATATATTTGTTATGGTGATCTGTCGGTAATTGTGACTCGTTTAAAGCTCAGAGGATGGTTAGCATTTTTTAGCAATAAAATATTTTGTAATTAAGCAAGTTTTTTTTGGACATAATGCTACTGCACACCTAAAAGACTATAGTATAAGAATACAGTGTAAACATAACTTTTATATGCAATGGGAAATGAGACAATTTATTCGGCTTGCTTTATTGTGATATTTGCTTTATTGAGTTAAATCTGGAACCAAATCCCTAATATCTCCTCAGTATCCCTGTATTGATCTATGAATATCAAGTGTCTTTTTATTTAGTCTTCTTGAATTTCTTTCAACAATGTTCTGTAGTTTTCAGAATATAAGTTTTGTGCTTCCTTTGTTAAATTCATTCCTAAGTATTTTATTCCTTTTGAAACTATTGCTAATAATTGTTGTTTTAATGTGCCATTATTGTATTTTCCTTTGCCAGTATATAGAAATACAATTAATTTATGTATATTGATCTTGCATTCTGCAGTCCTGTTAAGTGGCATCAGTGTTTTTAAACTCTGTGGTTCCAATATGCAACCAAGTCCAAGAACTTCTCAAGTCTAATCAAGGAAGATTCATCCGTCATCACTGCCTTTAAATTACTTTGTAATATTCAGAAGTATGATCTCCGTAGGAAGGAAGGACTCCTCTCTAACCAACATCTCCACAGAGAATGCATGCATTTAGCTAGTTCCAGAAGAAACAGTAAAGGAAGCCTAAGAAGGAAGTTTTATAGGTAAAAGTTAAAGCTCTGATTGAGATCTTTTAAACACTTAGCCCAAAATAGCTGCTACGGTTTTTGGAAAAGGGAACTAAGATCCACCTTGTAAGTTTGAGAATAGTCATCCAATATGGGAGATTAAACCTTGCCCCCAACAGAAAGTACCTCTAGTTCCCACGAAGCAAGAGCAATCAAACACTTCTATCTTTATCTCAAGTGATCATGAAACACCTAAATTAAGAAACTCAGTGACAGTAATAGCTCTGAGGAGAAACCCACTGGAAATGCTGCCGACGGATCCAGTCCTCGCCGTGAAGTAAATCAGTTGGGCTAGACTGGAAAGCACCTTTCAAGCGACCAGAGAGCAGGCGGCAGGCATGAGCCTGGGAAGGATCTGCTTTCAACACGCGTAATTCAAGGACTCGCCCATTGACCTTTCAGAGGCTCTCCCTTTCATCCCAGCAGGGTTGCCTCTCTTAACAGAAGAGGCGCCCAGTGCTCAGGCTAGTTCCAAAAAGATCCCTGTGTGCCAGGTGCGTACAACCCAGTGGACCCAGAAAAGCAACCCCTGGTTCCAAGAGAAAGAAAATAAGTCTTGCCAAGTTTACATCCTTCCACTTCCTGCAAAGAAACATTAGACCTCAGAACTGCCGCCCCCAGCTGGCCCCAAGGCCCTAGCCAACAGGCCCAGGACAGGCAGTGAGAATAAGCACGGCCCAGATTAAGCACTGGGAGATTCTGCAGAACTCATTTATCACTTGCTTCACCCCCCTTCTGTGCACCTGAAGAGTCCCTATTTGAACTCTTAGGCAGCCTTTCTGACTCTTCCAGAATGCACAGAAGGTCTCAGCAATACAGAAGGAAACAAACCCCCAAATTAACAAAGCCCTTCAGCCACGATGTAGGGCTATGCAAGGTCTCTGCATAAAATATAACCATTCAACCAATCCAAGTAAACAGTGGAGAATGAAGTACCTTTATTCTACTAGGGAATGAACAGTGAGTATCCACGCATTTTATCCATACAAAGGATAGACACATGATAAGGCAAGTGCAATAAACATTTAATGTTGGAATCCAAGATATTCATTGCTAAAATTCTTTCACCTTTGTTGTATGTTTGAACAGTTCCATAATAAACTGTTGCACAAATTTTTAAGCGAAAAAGAAAAAAATTTACACCATTCACCACATCTCGGATTTTAATGTTCCTTAAAGGAAGAATCATCTGTGTTATATTTTATATAAAACCCCAATATCTATATTGTATATAAACCAGAGTTTGAAATAAAATCTTATTAATGAAAATTAATGACAGCAACATTAATGATTATCTAAATTTTTGAAAATTTTCAAGAATATTTACATTGTATAAATGAGACAAGCAAACTCATCATCAATGACATTTCTTTTCTACAGGATATAACCTACAAAGCCAGCATGCAAAATAGGTCACATTAATGACCTAAACGTTAAACGATAGTGATGCTATTAGTTTCTTCAAGAGGATATTTTTTCTCTACATAGACTACTAGTTAGGAATGACTTACTTTCAGTTTAGCATAGGCATAAGCCTTAAGCCTGGGGCACCTGGGTGGCTCAGTTGGTTAAGGGGTTAAGAGGTTAAGCATCTGCCTTCAGCTCAGGTCATGATCTTGGTGTCATTCTCATGCTCAGCAAGGAGTCTGCTTCTCCCTCTGCCCTTCTCCTTGCTCATGCTCCCTCTCTCTCTCTCTCTCAAATAAATAAATTAAATCTTAAAAAAAAAAAAAAAAAAAGACATAAGCCTTAAGCAAACTTCCTCCTTGGCTACATTTACAAAAGAGAATTTATTCAAGAAATGTGAACTCTGAAAAAGCCAGACTAACAAGTGCCTTGGTTGAATGTGAGCCATCTTGTAATATTCAAAATTGATTTAAATGATTTTATTCAATAACTCCACAGCAAAATCAAAAAACCTTTCTACTAATAACAGAGATGGTAACAAACTTGCCACTACCCCTCATCTCATAATTTGCCCCCAAGACTTTGTTCTGCAAAAACGGGAATGTTTCTGACATTCCTAAAAAGCAGATTTCTAGAAATCAGGGAGTTTTATAGGTAGTGCTCAGTTTCACTCCAATTGCCCTCATTTGAGTCAGTCTTCCTTTTCTTACTCTTAAATCCACAGGCTTGCATATTCAAGACTGCTCTTGACTGTCTTGTTAAAATCCAACCTAGTTACTATGCTTGAATGACCACTTTCCAAATTTTTCTGTGTTATTTATTTATGAGAGAGAGAGAGAGAAGGAGGGTTAGAGGAGGGGCAGAGGGAGAGAGTCTTCAAGCAGACTCCTCACTGAGCACAGAGCCTGACTCAGGGCTCAATCTCAGGACCTTCCATCATGACCTGAGCCAAAACCAAGAGCCACCCAGGTGCTCCCAAATATCTTGAGTTAGCACCATATTCTAGCAAATTAGACTATTAAGGCAAAGATAAGTCAAAGCCCTATGAGCAGTTCTTTCGGAAATGTGTCAGTGGTCACGAAAGAGACAGAGGGAGCCTATGTATTTGAAAGCATGGGAAAGGGAGCAATTCCTAAGCCCTTCACCTAAAGAGTGCTCAGCAAGGACCCTAGCCCAGGGCAGCGCCCTGGAGGAGGAGCTGAAATTCACATCAGTGGACTCCACCCCCAGGGTTTCCGATCTAGTAGGCGGGGCTCCAGAACTTGTCTAACTGGTTCACAGCGGCTGCTCAGAGGAAGACACTTGGGGCACCACTGGCCTCCAACTAAAATTTCTTAGAGAAGAGGCAGGTGAAAGGGTCCACGCGGACAGGAACATCTGCCAAACTCCAATGGTCGGTGTGATGTGCATCTTAATACTCTCTCATTTACCCTTTGCAGCAACTTGGAGACTGGTGGTATCATCCTCATTTCACACTTAAGCATGAGAAAAAACTGGTATCTTTACAACTTGAAAACACTACTTTTTTTCCTTCGGAAGGTTCTCAACTCTATGAGCCTTAAAGGTCTTCCAAGACTAGACACCATTCTATATGAAAATAATTTCTATAAACACACTACCTAGGAAAAGCAGATATTACAGCTACAAGGTTTTTTTTTCCCCCATTGCAGTAAGTAAAGGTCTCTGTGCTTCGGAGTCCCCTATCCACTCATTACCCTCAGCACACAGGAACCACTTGGAAACAAGGGCTCTTGCAAATACCAGTGACTTCCACAAATGCGATGTGCTTTGGGCCTGGAAGAACATCAGTCTTCGAAGCTGGAGGTCGGGCCCTGAACACTGACTTTAGTTTCAACATCTGAATCTATACTAATTGTGCTGGGAGCTTCCAAGTGTGCAAACCAGACGTCTTAAACCTCTCAAATAAACTTTATCTGGTGTCCTCAAATAATGTGCCTGAACTCACAGCGTTGAAAGTTCCCAGCACGCCACTCAATCCCTTCGGTCTGGGTGGGCGTCCAACCACAACTGTCTTCAGATTCTGTACACTCTGGTCTCTGCAAAACTTTTTGGATTTTTCTGGGGGCGCCTGTGTGGCTTAGTCATTAAGCATCTGCCTTCAGCTCAGATCATGATCCCGGGGTCCTGGGATCGAGCCCTGAATCGGGCTCCCCGCTCTGCGGGAAGCCTGCTTCTCCCTCTCCCACTCTCCCTGCTTGTGTTCCTCTCTCTCTCTCTCTCTTGCTGTCAAATAAATAAACAAAATCTTTAAAAAAACTTTTTGGATTTTTTTATCAGTTGCTCTTTACATTTTCTTTGTAAGCTAACTAAGCTTTTTAACCAAGCTTTTTATATACATGAAAACCAGTTGTCAGTCTTGCACTATATAGGCCCTCGTCAAACTTTAGAAATTAGAAGTAGAATCATAAGAACCTAATTATGGGGTTCATTCATTATGCATGCTAACAAATAAAATCAAGGGAGCACATACTATGTCCCGGGCAGTATATTACGTATTTCCACAAACATTGCTCTCATCATCCAAACAACCTATGATTCAGGAATTAAGACTATGGATCTTGGGCAAGTAACTTAATTCTGTACTGGTTTCTTTTTTTTCTTTTCTTTTTTTTTTTTTTTTTGAGAGCAATTGTGCATGTAAGAGCTGAGGTGGGGAGAGGGGAGGAGCAGAAGGAGAAGGAGAGAGAGACTCTTAAGCAGGATCCATACTCAGCACGGAGCCCAACACAGGGCTCAGGCCCACAACCCTGAGATCATGGCCTGAGCTGAAACCAAGAGTCGGATGCTTAACTGACTGTGAGAACCAAGCACCCCTGCACTGGTCTGTTAATGTGTAAACTAGAGGCTAAGAGTAAATAGGGGGGAGGAAACTGTACACTTGCCCTTTACATATGACAGGGCAGGTACTTAAAGGCCTTGCTTGTCCTTCCTTGCTTTTTATTTAATAGGTGAATAAACCAAGGGTCAAAGACATTGAATAAAAACCCTCCACCCTACATTCATGTGGCTAATAACTCACGGACCCTTAACCAAGAGTCAAACCCAAAGAACCTCCCTGCTGGGGGGTTGGAAATGCTTCAAAACCATTGAGGCTTTGGGTTAACACAGAGCTTATGTATTTCCATGGAAATGAGACGTTGACTGGGTCTAACCTGATCCCAAGAGGTGCCACGGCCTATCTGAAATCCACCACCTAACCAATCCCTGGTGCACTTAAATAGTCAGAAAATGGAGCTTTGGAGTTCGCTGAATTTTCTAGTTTGACTTCAACTTCAACATGTCTACATTTTTATAAGTTCCTTTTCCTACAGAGTAACTTCTTATCAGGGAACATAAACTCTTTTGCGTGATAATGCATCTCTCCCCAACATTAGGATCAGCTGTATATATGCAGTATGTTCTCATTCATTCATGAGTCCAAAATACAGTACGCGTCTCTGGATAGGACCCATTTTTCTAACTTCACAGTGCTGTAGACACCAGGGTATGAAATCAGCTGAGACTGTACTAACACTGAACACATGCTGTATTTTTTAAAGATAAACTCATGAGAAGATGTTGTCTTGCTACAATTCGCTTCCTCTTGAAAAGAGGAAACATTGATTAAACAATGAGATATGTTCTTTCCACAACTCAGATTAGAGAACATAAAAAATTTGAAAATATCCAGAGTGTCAAAGAAGGGGGCTTTTCCCTACACACTTGGTGAGGGGTGTTGGCACAACAGTTTGGGGGCAGGGCAGTTTGGCAACATATGAATTTAGAATGCACATATATTTTTATTAGGCAATCCCACTGTTAGAAATTTTTCCTAAATACAGTTTCACATTCATACAAGTACATAAATTTTTCATTTATAATAGCAAACACTTAAAAAGGAAGGTTTGTCTATAGTCTGACAGAAAAATGTGTCCACAACACCCTAAGTAAAAGTGGTAAAACTCAAGTTAGAGAAAAATACCTAGAAAGACCCCATTTCTCTATCTAATGATGCGTATGCGTATATATCCATCCATGTGTTCACATATTTGCACATACAGAAGGAGTCTGGAAGGCGAACTGATCATACAGTCAGTACCTTGGAAGCTTTTGTTCTTATTTTGTTTTAAAACCAGCATGAGGGCACCCGGGTGGCTTAATTGGTTAAGCATCTGCCTTTGGCTCACTCGTTAAGGTCATGATCCCAGGGTCCCGGGATCGAGCCCCACCCACTCAGCAGAGAGACTGCTTCTCCCTCTCCCTCTGCCTACTTGTACTCTCTGTGTCTGTGTCAAATAAATAAAAACCTTAAAAAAAAAAAAAAAAAAAGAGTAAAACCTAGTCTTTAATTTAAAAAAGGAAAGGGCAAGGAAAAGTGGGGTTAAAAAGAAAGAAAATAAGCACTAAAGTTTCACTCTATTTCTAATTACATTCTCTATCCCCATCTGCATACATGAAATCAGTGACGCAAACTTTGGCATTTTGGCTGAAATCAAAGCCTGGGACTGAAAGCCCTTCTGGGTTGGCAGTGGAAGAGAAGAGAGCCATCAGCCCTGTGCCCTCGCCTTCTGTCTCCATCCCTTGGGGCCTTGGTTTGCCTACTGACTTCCCATTTCTACAGAGATACACAGAGGAACTAAAAACCCTGCACAGCCCACCCTGAAATGACGGCAGACTTCGCAGACACAGTGGGGATAACTGCCATAGCTCCAGGTTCAGGCACCGCTGCGGCCGCCTGACCTCAGAACTTTAGGAAACTGGCCATCAGGGGAAGGACAGGCTGGGATGGAGGGCTGAGTGGGCCTTGAAATGTGAGCGCACAGACCCCAACATGCATGAGGCAAGTAAATGAGGAACTACTGTGTATCTACTTCATGATCTTGAAAGTAGGGATAAGTTTTAATGACCGATTCGGGTCATCACTTTATGGATGAAATGAGTTCAAGCACTTCAAACAACAATGCCTCTCGCAGAATCAGGCGGATAATGCTTGCTGCTATCATTACACAATTGGGATCATTAGTGATGCCTTTCCTTCTAGGGCTTCTGCCCGCAGTGAACTTCAAGTCAAGGATGAAATGGATGGAGGCCAGACTGCTGGGGAAGGTAATAGAGATACATGGTTTTGTTTTGTTAGGATTTATTTAGTTGAGAAAGAGAGTGCACATAAGCAGAGGGGAGGGACAGAGGGGGAGGGAGAAGCAGACTCCCCGCTGAGCAGGGAGCCCAATGCGGGGCTTGATCCCAAGACCCTGAGATCATGACCTGAGCCGAAGGCAGATGCTTAACCCACTGAGCCACCCAGGCGCCCTGAAATACAGATCTTTACACTAAATCTATTTGATTTGATTTTAATGCTAAATGCTTTCAGAGCAGAGTTGATCATTTTTACACTAGAGTAGCCAATGCCACGAGGGTAAGAACCATGTTTGAGTTTTTCACCAATAAATCCCCCCAGTCTAGTATTCTGCTTGTCAAAGTATTTGTTGACTTGCAATGGCCCTGAGCAGGCTACGAGACTTCACGAGGAACTGAGCCAGTGGTGTATTATAGGAGGAAGAGAGGAAGATGCTAGGAAGAAGGAAAGGCATGAAAGTGTGAGATGCGTCACATAAGAGGCAGCAGAAGGTGACCTAGACAGACATTGTGCAAAGGACTTCAGTGGCAGCCCTAAGGAATAGGATTCAAGCAGGAGTGCATGAAAGAATGACAAGGGTGGCATTTTGACAGCAACATTTTAAGAAATCGGACGTTAGTATCCAAATGCAGAGGAAGGAGATATCAGGACATGAGAATACTTTTCACACTCCAGACCTCCAAACTGCAGTCTGCCATAACAAACACCGCATATGCGGATGAGAGGGGTGTTCTCCAAGCTGTCATCACCCCCCTCGTTTGCTCCCTTCCAGACCATTCTCCATCCTGTGCCAGAGCCATTCTCCCTGCCCCATTCCCAAACAAAGCCTTTCGGCGGCTCCATGATGCTCTTTAACAAGGTCTACACGACCCTCCCCAAGCTCCCTCTCCAACCTCATGCTCGAGCACCCCCACACCTCTCACAATACGTTCCAGGGACGTCTCTGGGTTCAGTTCCTCAGTATGCCTTGGCTCTGTGCCCTCCCCTGTGGCTGCCCTCCTGCCACAGCCTCACCAGCACCGCCATCAAGCAACCTCCTAGTCCTCTCTTGGTCTCAGCTGCTTCCCTGGCCTCCCCAAGTCTAGTTCAGGTGTCTTCCTGTATGCTCCACAGCAGACCGTACTTCCCTCATCGAAAGGTCCGCTTCCCATAGGAGAACCGGACTGGCTATGCCTACCCACACAGCACCATAGCCGGTACATGGCCACATCAAATGGAAGAGCAGAATCAGGATTAAGATGAGAACAGATTGGGGCGCCTGGGTGGCTCAGCCAGTTAAGCCTCTGCCTTCGGCTCAGGTCATGATCTCCAGGTGCTGGGATCGAGCCCCTCATAGGGCTCGCTGCTCAGTGGGCAGTCTGCTTCTCCCTCTGCCCCTTACCTAGCTTGTGCGTGTTCTCTCTCTCTTTCTCAAATAAATAAAATCTTTAAAAAAAAAAAAAAAGATGCAAGTAGACGTACAAGAAATTGGAATAAACTACAAAAGAATAAGCAGAAAAGCTCTGATGACTCAGTGGCTATAAAGGAAAGTTCTCTCAGTCTACGCCCACGTTTGCCTGTTCTCTGGTCATGGTTTGCATGTTTGCCCAGACTATCGTATTCTGATATGTGGTTTGAAAAATTAAACTTTGGCGAGGTATGCTGGGGGGGGGGGGGGGGAAGTCTCCACAACACACCAACTCAGATTGCCAACGTACCATCTTTTTATAACCTTCTTTGTGAAAAAGAAATTAAATCTTCCTCCATATTCCAGTACTGCCCCCCCTTCCCCTGGTACCATATGCTTTCCGAAGAGAATATAGAAAGGCCCAAAGTACTTGTTCAACCCATGATCCAAGTCAAGAATGTTGTGCAAATAAAGCTCGTTCCAAAACCTCATGTCAAAAACAGGGGTGGAGGGGTGGGGAATGTCGTTCAATTTATTAATACCCCCACAATGGATGGAGCACTGTGGGAGAATTTTTAATGAGTAATCTTGTCCTAACGGTAAGATAAGCTTCATTCAAATAATATAGAGCTAAGTGAGTAGAATAAAAATAAATTTTAACCAGTTTTGTTCTGGACGGCAGAGCAGCACGAATAGGTATAGTCTATATGGAAATAGTTTTCAAGTGGATAAAGAAGAAAAGACAGCTTGGAATTTTAAATTCTATAGAAGTGCCTGGGTGGCTGGGTCAGTTGAACATCCTACTCTTGATTTGGGCTCAGGTCATGATGTCAGAGTCCAGGGATCAAGCCCCAAGTCAGGCTCCGTGCTCAGTGGGGAATCTGCTGGAGATTGTCTCTCTCTCTCTCCCCGCAACCCTTGTGTGTGCACTCGCTTTTATGTGTGCTCTTTCTCAAATGAATGAATAAATAAATAAATATTTAAATTCTATAACTGAATAGCCAGTGTCATGGTAGGTCCCACTCCTCGAGGGTTTCAAGCAAAGTCTCAACGATCACACGAAATTTAGTAGAGACCTATGTGCACACTCACTGCATTCCAGGCACTAGATTAAATGTTTTACCCAGATTATCTATCACAATCTTCTCTATAACTTTAGATGATTTATTATTATCCCTATATTCTATAAAAGAACATGAAGCCAGGGCGCCTGGGTAGCTCAGTCAGTGAAGCGTCTGCCTTTGGCTCAGGTCATGATCTCAGGGTCCTGGGATTGAGCCCCGCATCAGGGTCTCTGCTCAGCGGGGAGCCTGCTTCTCCTTCTCCCTCTGCCCCTCCTCCTGCTCGCCCTACCTGAACACTAAGCACAATCCCAGTTTCAGACGGACCTCCACACTGCTCCCATCTGCCAAAAACTCTCTTTTGCCAGATACCCACACAGCTTCGTTTCCCTGTCCTCCAGGTCTCTGCCCAAATAACCCCTTATCAGCGAGGCTTCCCTGCCCATCCAACCCCCTCCCTTACAGCACTCGCCATCCCCCTTGCCCAGCTCTGTTTTAACTCAGAGCTTCTATCATCATCTAACTTCCCTATGAACCACAGTGTGAAGCTACCTGAAAACCGAGCCTTGATCCCACCATTCACCACTAGATCTTGACCCTCAGAACTATCCATGGCACCGTCAGTATTTTTGTATGCATGGAAGAAATGAAGCCCAAGTAACCAGATTTGAGACCCGGTCCCATAGACACCGAACCAGACCAGCATCCAGAAAGAGGAGCTACAACAGAATCACTCAGCCCCCAGAGTGTGGTCTCCTTTTGCTGCTCTTTCCTCCTGCTACATTTTGCCACTTGCCTTGAATAAGTGAGTGGTGAGCGCTAAAGCATGGATGAGATCATGGGTCCTGAAAGCCAACTCCTCCCTGAGTCATCCCTACTCCGTTTCTCATGCTGCCACAATTTGCTCCCACTTCTCAGATGCTATCCGTCCAGCAGCAGCTCCCTCGGTGGTGGGAAAAATATAGTACCGAAATTTGCATTTCAAATCAGGGACTTGCCTGGTAAATACAGAGTCATCACAGCACAGCACGATCACCGGAACTCTTGAGTTTAAGCAATGAGAATACTAAAGTCATTTACAAACAGTGACAGATAAAGCCTCTGAAACCTCGACAATAACAAATTCACTTTATCCATAAGATGAACCTTACACACCAGTGTGTTTTAGTGTCAGAAACCAACAGAGTAAGAGAAGGCTTTAAACTGGCCGCGCTGACTTCTGTCCATCCCACAGGACTCGAAGACAGGGGAATGCAGAGAAATGGAGAATCTGAAAGCTTTAGGAAAGGCTGGCAAGCCACCACCAGAGGAGGGGACAAAAAATTCTGTGACCTTGCTGGCCTACGATGCCTCATGCTTTTTTGCAATTCCCGAGAGTTGATACATATCAAGCCAACAAGTTATTCTATTACTATATCCTTTGGGGGTGGGGAGCAGCTTTTAAATAAATAGTAGCTTGGGACACTCCCATCTGACCTCTCGCATGCATCAGAAATGTGCTAGTTTAGTCATGGTTATATTTTTTTAAGGTTTTATTTATTTTTGACGTTTTTATTTTAATTCCGGTATCACTCACACACAGTGTCGCGCGAGTTCCAGGTGCACCACACAGTGATTCAACACCCCACATATGACTCAGTGCTCACTGTGATAAGCACCCTCCTTAATTCCCTTTATTTTACCCATCCCCCACCCACCTCCCCTCTGGTAACCATCTGTTTGTTCTCTAGAGTTCAAGATTTGGGGGTTTTTTTGTTGTTGTTTCATTTTTTGGTTTGTCTCTTTTTTTCCTTGGTTCATGGGTTTTGGTTCTTAAATTCCACATATGCGTAAAATCCTATGGTATATTTCTCTGATTGACTTATTGCACGTAGTATAATACCCTCTAGCTCCATCCATGTTGTTGCAAATGGCCAGATTTCATTCTTTTTCATGGCTGAGTGGTATTCCATTGTGCATATATGTCACATTTCCTTTACCCATTCACCTATCAGTGGACACTTGGATTGCTTCCAAAGTTTGGCTATTAGAAATAATGCCTCAATAAACACGGGTCCATATCCTTTTAAATTAGTGTTTTCATACTCTTTGGGTAAATACCCTCTTCTATTCACTTTTAAAGCTGTATTGTTTTTCCTCTAAGTCCTATTTCTACCTCTTGAGCTGAAGCACCCAGCCACCAGCCAATCTTTGGACAAATCCAACAGAGAAACCTCCCTCTCTATCCTAATAGCGACTCTGTGGGTGTCTCAGAACAGGAATAAGGCTGAAATCACCTACGTTACCATCTTTTTACAAAAGGCTAATGAGGAAGGCAGTCAAGTCTTCACTGGATTTCCTTTCTCTAAAATAGTTCCTGAGGGGCGCCTGGGTGGCTCAGTCGTTAAGCGTCTGCCTTCGGCCCAGGTCATGATCCCAGGGTCCTGGGATCGAGCCCTGCATCCCATCCAGCTCTCTGCTCGGCAGGGGGCCTGCTTCTCCTGCTACCATTCCCTCTGCTTGTGTTCCCTCTCTCGCTGTGTTTCTCTGTCCAATAAATAAAAAATCTTAAAAAAAAAAAAAAAATAGTTCCTGAAACACAGAACAGCTCAGCCTACTGAGGGAACTTTGGAAAGAAAGGGGTAGCAACACCAACTTACCAGAGACTTGGCACTGCGCTAGGGACTGCCCTGGGGCTCCCCCTGATTTCCTCCCACAACGCTCTGAGATAGCCATGATCCTCCCCCAACCCCCCCCCCCACCTGACCCTCCAGGTAAGGACACCAAGGTTCAGAGAAGCCAAAGATCTGGCCTAAGGTCTAGTGGCAAAGTCTGACCCTGAGCTGGGGTCTCCCTCCCCCCAAGTCTGCGTGGTTCACCACCACTGGAAGGGGAACACGGAGGTGGTAGTGGAAAGACAGTATTCCTGCCGAAATCCTACCATAGACATCGGTTAGAATCCAGGAGAGAACTGCCATGGGTTCTCGGCTTCATCTGAAAGTTACTAGCCTGCGTGGGTGCACATATGAGCACAAGTAACACACACACACATACACACATGCACCAGAGCACGCACACACGGCAACTCTTTCCAAACTGTAAACGTCTCCCAGGCCGTATGTGGGCTTTTCTTAAAGGTCACTCGACAGGCCCCAAGGAAAAGAAGGGCTTGGTCTAAAAAGTTTTATATTTCCTCTCACTTTTTTAAACATTGGAAAATCCATTTGGCTCAGAGAAATGAATAGTAAAAGGAGTTCTAACTACTTGGAGCCAACAAAATGTAATGGAAAAAAGGCAAGAATATGGCTGGACGTTATTTTCTTTTTGCTCAGCACATCCTGTCTGTAATCTGAAAGGTAAATAGGCCATGCCCAACATACCGACTCTTTTCAGGTGAAATTATCTAGGTTATAAAAACAATCAACAACTGTGTTTCCATTATTCTTTAATTCGTGGCGAACAGGAATAGCCTCCAAAATAAATCAGAGAGGCAAAAACTGCTCACCAGGGAGCAAACCCACAAATTTTCCCTCCTTTGATAACTGACTTTTGTGACTCTTTTTTTCTTCCACTTGAATTATAATGGTGTGGTATTATCTGAAAGAGTATGGTGCAAACGCCAGAAAAGGACATTTTGAATTTTCATGGGTTGGGCTATTTAAATCCATAGGAGAGAAGGAGAGAGGGAGAGAGAGAGAGAGAGAGAGAGAGAGAGAGAGAGAGAGAGAAGAGAAGAGAAGTTTTTGCATATCATTAGTTGGTAGAATAACATCCCTGAGATATTTACCCTTCAAGTGCAAGAACAAATGATTTTGCAATACGTCTCCCCATAACCCTAAAATATCAACGTCTTTGGCTCCATAATGCAGCTCATGATCTATGAGATCAGTCATGCTCATAGAGCTACATGATTTCTGTCCAGTATAGACTCCCTTGCTTTATGCTACACTTTCTTCTGTACATTAAAGATTTATTTTTTTTTTTTTAATTTGACAGAGAGAAACACAGCGAGAGAGGGAACACAAGCAGAGGGAATGGTAGTGGGAGAAGCAGGCTTCCTGCTGAGCAGGGAGCCCGATGCGGGGCTCGATCCCAGGACCCTGGGATCATGACCTGAGCCGAAAGCAGATGCTTAACGACTGAGCCACCCAGGTGCCCCTCTTCTGTACATTAAAGCTGAGCAAATAGTCCTAAGAGAAACCACCCTCAGAAACAGAACACACGGAGTCTCCTTTAACAAGAAACTAGCTATACTGATAGAGTATCTGAAGCAACATCCATCATATTCTGCTCTCGGAGGTCATTTAAATCAAGAATTACTGGGGTGCCTGGGTGGCTCAGTGGGTTAAACCCTCTGCCTTCAGCCCAGGTCATGATCTAAGGGTCCTGGGATAGAGCCCCACATCGGGCTCTCTGCTCAGCAGGGAGCCTGCTTTCCTCTCTCTCTCTGCCTGCCTCTCTGCCTACTTGGGATCTCTGTGTCAAATAAATAAAATCTTTAAAAAAAAAATAAACAAATCAAGAATTATCTATACATCAATGATTTAAAGCAGCATTCTCCAGCGCACAAATTGTGGGCAAGTTAGTGGGTATTCCACTAAAAAGGTGGTGTGGTCAAATGGAAACGCCTCCTCAGGAGAAGTTAAACAGGGCTCCCCTTGCTTTTCTTTTAACCACAATATTTCACAGAGCCTCTTGAGTGCCTTGTGTCCCTTCCAAGAAAAGGAAGAGAGAACATACCAGTTTGAGTTAATTCAGCCATGGAACACTCTAGTCAAGGATCACCTCTGTTCCACAGAGCTGGAGGTCCATCGAAAACACGTGGGGTGGGGGCACCTACGTGAAGACCAGAAATCCCTGAAGATAGGGACCTCATCCAATGGTCGCGTCAGACACTCCACATCTATCCACCCTGCTTTCCCAGGGCACACTGATCTTGGAAACAGAAAGAATTTAAGCTCACCGCAGCCTGGTCAGGGATACTTCTTAGGGAAAACAGGACAAGGATAAAAGGGATTAAAAAGCTTTATTAAATCTATGAAAGTATGCTGGATCCAGCAAGAGGATCATTCTATCTGGTCAGCCTCCCAATGAGGAGAGGAGGGGGAACAATTTCAGCAAAACCATTTGAAAGACAAGGTATGCACAAGACGTCTTTCCCAGCCAATAATTAGGAGTCGTCCAATCATACTTAAAGCTGGAAATTAACAGTAGATGCCTATTAAAAAATGTCACAAGGAGCCCCTGGATGGCTCAGTCAGTTCATCATCTGCCTTTCGCTCAGGGCATGGGACAGAGCCCCCAAGTTGGGCTCCCTGCTCAGCAGAGTCGGCTTCTCCCTTCCCTCTGCCCCTCCCCCCTGCTTGTGCTGTCTCCATCTCTGTCTCTCTCTCAGATAAATATATAAAATCTTCAAAAAACAGAGTCACAAATTTCTTTTCAGCCTTGAGAACACAAAACACACTTGGTATCTTTAATATCAATATTTAACATCTAGTATTTAAGTGCCAACTGAAATCCGGGGGATCAGACACATCCTTTAATAGCTTTTTAAAAGAAGAAATAAAAGGTCTGACTGATAAAAAGTCAGAGTCGTATTTCACGGGAGCCTGATGTCAATTGCAAATATAGAGACACTAATGCAATCAAGTGTGTGCAGCTTACTAGTTTGGTAGATCACAGGGAATGGGGGCATCAGGAAGCCAGGGAAGGTTAATGTTTATAGGCACAGAAAGTTCCAGACTTGGAGGGAGATCAAAAATACTAAGCCATTTGACTTTCTGGTTTGGAGCACTCACTCCCCAACAATGAGGAAGTAGGATCCCAGATGACGGAATAATCCAATCGTCCTCACTCCTACCATCAAATTGCCAAAGGAGAACCGAGAAGCCCAAGCCACTGAGAAGTTTTTAACCGGGAACTAAGAGCTTGGCAATGGTACTTGTGACACAATCAGACACTGTGTCCCTGTCCACAGGTGCAGACGCCCGCGCCCAAACTGGAATCCCGAACTGCCGAGTCTCGTCACAAAAACTCAATTCCAGATCCTGCTTTCTCAACATCAGTCACCCTGAGACAAAAATTTCCATCCTGCCTTTACCCAAAGGTTGCTTCTGACTCATTTGTTTCAAGGATTAGGCAAGGGTCCGAAACATAGGTGAGAAAGTCAGAGAAACAATCCCCTCAGAGGCACAGACGTCGACAGCAAAGCACGACCAAAGGAAACTGAAGCCACCCCCGGATGACAAGGTCACTTCCTTCAGCAACACAGGCCGATGAGCAGAGGACAAACCAGCGCAAATGTCCCTGAGGCCTCGCCCAGACGGCCTCCTGGAATTGCAATGCCCCCCGCCCGCACTCCAGCTCCCTCGCCTCGCTCTACCTCTTCCCGTAGCCCTGTGACCCAATCCTGTCCCACTCGCTCATCTATTATGTTTATCGTTTATTCCGCAACTGCCTTGGATAGAATGCAAGCTCCTAGGAGCAAGGATCTCTGCTGGGTTTTGTTTCTCAAACGGGTAAGTCCCAGTGCCTAGGACAGTTCCTGGGACCTGGCAGGGCTCAGTGGGGGCTGAATGATTAAATGGAAAAACAGTACAACGCGCTGTCATCTTTGGATCTCAGAACTGGAGACCTAAGGGGAGGATTTTAATCTCTTTCCTTTTTACCTAAAACTCATCCCAAGGCTTCTCCCCACCCGCATTCTCAATCCCCAAAAAGATTTTTAATTGATATACACAAGCTTGAGAACATGTCACATTAACTAAGCGAAAAGAGAGGGAGCAAATTTTATTTCACTTTAACTTATTTTTTTTTTTTTTTTAAGATTTTTATTTTATTTATTTCACAGAGAGAGGGAGATCACAAGTAGGCAGAGAGGCAGGCGGAGAGAGAGGAGGAAGCAGGCTCCCTGCCGAGCAGAGAGCCCGATGCGGGGCTCGATCCCAGGACCCTGGGATCATGATCCGAGCCGAAGGCAGAGGCTTTAATCCTCTGAGCCACCCAGGCGCCCCTTAACTTATTTTTTTTTAAAGGCATGCTCAATAAACATACGTCTGGATAAATGATCCTACTTTCTTAACGATTCATTTCTCTTACTCCCCTTGATACAAACGCTAGACACTATTACTGAGCCATTCAATTTCCTAAACTAAACTAAACAGGCATTATTATTCTTTGGTATAATAAATATTAACAGTCTGCCCCTCAAAGGCCCACCAAAGCAAAGATAAATGGTAAATACTATAACTCAGGCATCAGGCCTCTGCCAGGCCAAGATGCCAGCAGGTGTCTTCATGAGTCTTTCTCCATCCATCCTTCAACAGTTGATTCAAACACAAACAGGAGAGAGGCACGTAACATAAACAGAGGAGGGGAGCCTGGGCGGCTCATTCAGTTGAGCATCTGACTCTTGGTTTCAACTCCAGTCATGATCTCATGGGTCGTGGCATCAAGCCCTGAGTCGGGCTCTGTGCTGGGCATGGGGTCTGCTTGGGGTTCTCTCCCTCTGCCCCTCTCCCCACTCGCATGCTTGCTTGCTCTCTCTCTTTAAAATACATAAAAATAAATCATAAAAAATATATATAGATAGATAGATAGATAGATAGATAGATATTGATGATTATGATTGGTATAAATAAAGGAAAGATCATCTATTTCTGGGCCTATTGATAGGCCCAGAGTAGCTCTATCTTACACTTTTTCATTTTCTCATGAAATTTCCCAACTGGGGATCCAAACAAAAACGTGTTCAGCCCAGACATGGCCCACGAGCATCAGTCTACAACTCTTGCTTAAAGCCTCACCTCAGAGATCACTGCCCCCAGGATGTCCCTCCCTCCCCCACGTGGGTGAGACGTTCCTTGCGTAGGTCGAGCTTCCCCGGACTCCACTAAACGTAAACGGATCCTTCAACATGTCCCTCTTCCCTGTGGGAAGGATCTCCTTCACCACTACGTTCCCAACATCCAGCAGCATCCCTGGCACATGGGAGGAGCTCAAAAGACACTTAATAAATGAAAATTTGAGTAAGACCACCTGGGTTCGCACTTCTAGCAGCCACTTTGAATCCATCAGTCTGTTCCCTGCCTCCACCTTGACCAACCCACCCTCAGGGATCCGTGGGATCAGGGCACAGACATTGATACCAAGTGTCAGAGTAAAAGGGACAACCCCACCCCTGGAGATCTACAGGGTTCTCT
Source organism: Procyon lotor (assembly GCA_028646535.1). Classification (NCBI taxonomy): domain Eukaryota; kingdom Metazoa; phylum Chordata; class Mammalia; order Carnivora; family Procyonidae; genus Procyon; species Procyon lotor. Next base: position 117,844,078 of record CM053608.1, on the reverse strand, counting down.
TGTTTACAACAAATGAGTACCATCCGGCGTACTGTGAAAATAGGAAAAAAAAAAAAAGAAGAATTTTACCTTGTCCTAACAAAATAACAGAATTAGATCTCATGGGCTTTGTAGGCAATGACCAAGTCTACGAAAGAAAATTCAGGAAATTGCTACCTTTCTCCATCATTCAAAATACCTGATGAACGCCTTAAAGATGGTAGTTAACTTAGACGCGTTAGAAATATTTCTATTTTGTTCCCTGCCTCACCCTTTAAGAACAGATCCTCTTCTTTAACCAATAATTACATTTCACACATACATTATCCTGTGCCTCAAAACCAGTAAATCTCAGATCTACCATTCGAGATATTACTTGGAGACAGACCCAAAGGTGGAAGAGCTCTCCCACGCAGGAGCCTGCTGTCGCAAACCCTGGCCCCCCAGAAAGCCACAGAGGCCGACCCTGCCCTGTCACCGTTCTCCCCTTCCGCATTTTCTCACGCTTGCGATGCAAGCATCGAGCAAGACTTACGGCTGTGCAGAAGAGGCAGCGGCACTCCTGGAGTGTGGTCATCTTGTCCAGGGACTGTTCGCACAGGCAGAGCTTGCAAGTGACAAGGGGGGCTGAAGCCAGCCCTCCCGCCGCCGGATCTTCGGTGGTCATGGTGAGATACTGGCACCTCCCACCTGAGCCCATCAGCCTCTCCTCGACGCTCTCCAGTCTCCTGGATCCCTGCAGGAAGGTCCAAAGCAGAAAATACTTTGTTCATTCATATGGTCGTTGTTTAGCCAACACATTTGGGCCCCACCACGGCAAACCTTCCCCTTTCCACGCTGTCTAGGCACACGGCAAAGGCATTTCTGAGAACCGTGAGCTCCAAGACTTGCCACCGTGACAAGGGGCTCCCAGTGTCCTGACATTCACAGTGACCTCTCCATCCGGCCTCCTCTCGTGTAAATTACAGGGATGAAAAGACCACCAGGAACAAACGCGCCATTTAGGAGCTGCATCGCTACAATCCAACAGATTAAGAAAGACACTTGCAAACAGGATGTCACTCAAAAAAAAAAAAAAAAACATTACACAAAGAATTACCATATGATCCAACAATTCTACTTCTTGGTATACACCCAAGAGGACGGAAACCGGGATGCAAACAGATCCTTGCACACCAAGGTTCCTAGCACCATTGCTCACAACAGTCAAAAGGTAGAAACTATCCAAATGCCCATCAAGAGATGAGCGGATAAACAAAAGGTGATATAAACATTCAATGGGATATTATTCGGCCTTAAAAGGGAGTAAGACTCTGACAGACACTACAATACGGATGAACCTGGAAGGCATTATGCTAAGCGAAATAAGCCAGACCCGAAAGGGCAAATACTGTGTGATGCCATCAATGTGAGGTACCCAGCAAGTCGAATTCATAGAGACAGAGAGTAGAGAGGGGGGCCTGGGACGGGGGGAAAAGGAGAGTCACCATGTCATGATTTCATGGGTACAGAGTTTCTGTCCGGAATGATGACAAAGTTCTACACATGGATAGTGTGAAGGTTGCACAAGATGGTGAATGTGCTTCATGCCACCGAATTACACACTTAAAATGATTGAAATGGTAAATTTTTGGGGGCGCCTGGGTGGCTCAGTGGGTTGAGACCTCTGCCTTTGGCTCGGGTCATGATCTCAGGATCCTGGGATCGAGCCCCGCATTGGGCTCTCTGCTCAGTGGGGAGCCTGCTTCCCCCTCTCTCTCTGCCTGCCTCTCTGCCTACTTGTGATCTGTCAAATAAATAAATAAATAAAATCTTAAAAAAAAAAAAAAAGAAAATGATAAATTTTATGTTATGTATATTTTATACCAATACATTTTTTTTCCACAGGGCATCAGTGTTAATTGTGTTCCTTCACATACGTCCTTTCATTTCACCTTTTGCAACTAGGAGGATTATTTTATAGATGAACTGAGGTCCTGAGAAGTTAAATAATTTGCCAGAGTTTTCAGAGCTCGGATATAGCAGAGCAAATTCAAACCTCCATCTTCTGAGACCAAGCCCAGTGCCTGGTCCATTACCCCAGAGCTGCTCACAAGTAGGTATTACATGGAGGGATGGAATGGGGAAAGAGAGAAAAAGAAAGGGGAAGGAGAGGGGGGAAAAGAGAGAAAGAGACAAAAAGCTCATGACTACAAGTACCATAAGGTCACTGGAATGGTACAGAACGAAATCTAGCCCCACACGTGCATGACTATAGAAAGGATTTTTCCTACGATAAAAAATAAAAAGTGGAACTGTAGCCCTTCCACTGATTTTCATTCAGATGATCTTTAAAAGAGGTAAAATAATTGTGAAAATAATCTATAGTTTGGATCATATCGGGAAATTCCACATTCTAACTAAACAGAAGCAAAATCCTACAGTTCTTACTATTTTAAAAGACTGTGGCCAATTCTAAGAAATTTGGCCTCAGAAATCATTGTAAACAGCCTCTCCCCCTATGAGAACCAGACGCTTTTTGTCCTCATTTTTGAGTAAAAGAAATTCTATGTTCAGCATTTGTTACAGAGCCCCACAATGGCTTAGGTCTCAACATACAGGTTAAAAAGTACAAAAACAAGGGAGAGAAAACCAAACTGGATTAGATTGAAGGGAAAAAAAAAATCTATGAGATCTAATTGCATTAACTATCTCAGTGTCATACCAGAAAGAATCAATAGTTACTAACTCCAGTAGCCTAAAATAATCAAGGTTTTCCACCTACTCCCTGAGTAGTAGGAGTCTGGATTAAAAATAATTTGAATAGAAAGCTAATCAATGATCGGCTTCCATAATATTTTGGGAAAGGCCCAATAAGGTTGGAGACATGGTGTTGCTATTTGATTAACTATTAATGAACCATCATCCAAGAGCAAATCAACATGCTTATCAAATTCAGGATTTTGAATTTAAAAAAAAAAAATCTCACTTTAGGGTCAATTAGGAGTAAAAATGAGTGATTCTGCCTCTCTCCTCTTCCCAGTTTACGCACAGACAGCAATCACCTGTTTGTTTCTCCAAGACACCCCAGTTCCAAAACAAACGTATTATCAATCTCCCCCAACTGCTGTCTTCACATTTCTATTTTCCCAACACAACACATACAACATAGTCTGACTACCTTTGCCCTCAAAAAGAGAAATCCCAAGTTAAACATCAAGAAGAAACATAGGCCCTTCTCATGATGAGCAATGACTAGCGCACAGAATTGTTGGATTACTATAGTGTACACCTGAAATTAATATGACACTGTATTTTAACTACACTGGAATAAAAATGTTAAAACTTAATACAATTTTAGAAGAAGACGGAGGAGGAGGAGGGTGAGGGGGGAGAAGAACATGGAGGGGGGTGGAGGAAGAAGGAAGGAGGAGGAGAAAGAAGAAGGTAGAAGGAGGAGGAGGAAGAAGGAAAGAGGAGGAAGAGAAAGGAAGGAGAGAGAAGAAGGAAGAAGAGGAAAGGTAGCCAGTGAATGCTTCCTGAGGAAGGAAGATGGGAATAACACAGGCCAAACCACCGACCACCACAAATGTCAATTACACAAAGAGCCCATTTGGAGGAAGTGGTTATGAATAGGTAAACCCTGTCATTCTAACCTAGCAGGAGATCTAGCTATTCATCAACAAAGTCAATTATTTCTTACAGTCTCAGCCTATATTACTTTTTATTTTTTTAATTTTTTAATGTAATCTCTACCGCCAATGGGAGGTTTGAACTCATGATCCCGAGACCAAGAGTTGCATGTTCTATCTACTGAGCCAGCCAGGTGCCTCTCTTTTTTTTTTTTTTTTTTTAAGATTTTATTTATTTATTTGACACAGAGAGAGAGATCACAAGTAGGCAGAGAGGAAGACAGAGAGAGGGGGAAGCAGGCTCCCCGCTGAGCAGAGAGCCAGATGTGGGGCTCGATCCCAGGACCCTGAGATCATGACCTGAACCGAAGGCAGAGGCTTAACCCACTGAGCCACCCAGGCGCCCTCTATCTTATTTTTTTAGAAAGAGACATAGAACACTTGAGAAACAAAGACATAATTGAATACTCCTTAGATTACCTCTTAGAAACAGTCTTTTGAAGGCAGAACTAGAAATTGTGTTCATTGTGGACACCTGAAACGTAATTTTATCTCTCGCCATAGACACATTAAGTGTTCACTCCTTACTTTGTGGGTTACAGATCAGTTATAAAAATATAAAAATGTCTATCACTGCCAAAAGTTTCCTCCTGCCCCCCTTATTTATTACTTGTGTGCATGTATTTGTGGTAAGAGCACTTAACAGGAGATCTACCCTCCTATCAAATGTTTAAGCATACAATATAGCATTGTTAAATAGATGCATTACGCTGTTCCCTGGGCATATATTTATCTGCAAACTCATCAAATTGTCTACATTAAATAAGTACAGCTTCTTGTCTGTCAATCATACCTCGATAAAGCGGTTTAACATATTTATGCAACTGTTTACAGTATATTTTATATACAAAAACATTTCTATGACAAAAGCCTTTTCCAAAGCAGAGACCTGTCTTGTTAAAACACCACCACCACAAATTCCAAGCATTCCAAACAAGGCAGCTCTGAGACAGAGGAAGGCGGTCACATATTTCATCTCTCTGAGATGGGAGCAATCCAAAGTGATTCTTCAAAAAGAAGTGATTTCTCTTCCTGTACACCACAAACACCAATTCCCTAACGTGATGTCATTCAAACACTTGTCAAGCCATGGAATTTTACAGAAACACCATCTTAAGGGAACTGCCCCCATAGCAGGGGGATGAGCGGACCAGTGCTGGTGGAAGCAGTCCTGGGAGCACGGGGCTGGGTGCCCTGGACCTTCCCCTCCAGGTACCAGCACACAAGCTGAAGGTGCTACCAGGCCCAGTAAGAAAAACAGCTTCTTGGTTTTTCACTCTGGGCAAAATCAATCATGAAACTTTTAAAAATGAATGACACAGGGGCGCCTGGGTGGCTCAGTCGTTAGGCGTCTGCCTTCGGCTCAGGTCATGATCCCTGAGTCCTGGGATCGAGCCCCGCATCGGGCTCCCTGCTCGGCGGGAAGCCTGCTTCTCCCGCTACCATTCCCTCGGCTTGTGTTCCCTCTCTCGCTGTGTTTCTCTCTGTCAAATAAATAAAAAATCTTTAAAAAAAAAATGAATGACACATATGAAGTGATTAAAAAAAAAAAAAAAAAAAGGCATCAAACAAGAAATCCTTTCCCCAGGGACCCCTGGGTGGCTCAGTGAGTCAAGCGTCTGCCTTCAGCTCAGATCATGATCCCAGGGTTCTTTCAGGCACCCTGCTCAGTCGGGGAGTCTGCTTCTCCCTTTGCCTGCCGCTCCCCCTGCTTGTGCTCGCTTCCTCCCTCTCTTTCGCTCTCTCTCTCTCTCTCTCTCTCTGACAAATAAATAAATAAATAAAATCTTAAAAAAAGAAAAAGGAAATCCTTTTCCTATTGATCCATAGAGCTCTTCAAGCAATCATCAGGAGAATCCTGAAGCTCTCTCCCTGCAGATGTTGGTGAATGGCCCCCGCGTGTCCTAGCGGTCTTCCATTGATGTCTTATTGGGATTCCCCAGTCTCTGACATGCAACCACCAATGGCAGAAACTCACCAGCCCACCCAAACCATGAGCACATGGCATGAACCTCAGAGGGGGTGTCCAGAGGAAGGTGACCACACGCCTGCAGCCCCTGACCCTTTCAGAGGACTACGTCTTCACAGGTACAGGGACAATCCACACCCAGTCCCCTCCAGGTTCCAAGAAAAGTCTGCCATCCAGAGAGCCCGTAATTCCTTCTCCCTAGCTTGCCTAACCTGTTCTGCCTCATACCTGTTTTACCTAAAATAAGAAAGTGACTTGAATGCTCCACCCCCGCCCCACTTGTTTTAAAACAGTAACTTTTCTAATTGCTTTTATAATTATTACAAATGTGACAGAGCCTCTTATTGGGTGTCAAGAACCCAATGAGAAGAGAATTTTGGCAGAGCACACAAGGGGTATGTTGGGGGGAGGGAGAAAGAAAGCTGCCTTCAGGTTTGAACTTTTTGATTGGGGTTGGGAGGGTGGACTTTGCCCAAACTGTAGAAGTATCACTTGCTTAAATCGAGGCAGCCTTGTAATAGGGCAGATAGGTTGGGCAATGCGAGCAAAAAAAGCCCCTTTAAAACATTTGATTTTACACCAAATTACCAAGAAAGGGGAACCAGCAATCTACGTAGCCTGATTGCCTCTGGAACTATAAAGTGTTCCTTATGTGAATAGCTAGTACTATCTGGTAGGAAAGAAAAGTCACTTTTCTCCCTCATGCGTTTTTCGTTAGAATTGCCAAGGAAAGGAGTACTTCACAAACTATGCCGGAAGCACAGGATGTATAAGGAATTTTCATATTCCACGGGCGGCCTGAAAAAGCAATCTGCTCCAAAACTGGAGAGGGTAGGAAAGCCAACATTCAAAGTTATTTTTAAGTAATGTAATTTACTCCTGTTTCACTACCCAAAATCATAGCAATTATTCCATTGCACAAAAAGATAATGCAGTTGGAAGGGATAAGGTTCCACCAGGATACTTACCCAGTTCAGGAATTTTTACACGATTCAGCAAAAACCGTAAAATTTAGATCAATGGATAAAGCACAATTAAAGAGACCAAGAGGAGGAGAAAGTGAACAAAATGAGTCAACTGGATATTACTGATGTAACAGAATACTTATGTGAAAATCCTGTTGATCCGTGCTGATTCTAAACTATGCTACAGAAGTCTAAGATTTACTCAAGAACAAAGGATAAAACAGAAGAAGAGATACAAGAATACTCTCAAAATGTTTACTTGCCTATGTAGGACACTGAGTCATTCCTGTGAGGTAGTTGGAATAAAAGATATGAGTGCATGACTCAGGGAGAGCTAACAAAGGGAAAAGTTTTCAAGATGGGTAGGTGGTGGCAAAGGTAAGGCTGAAGTGTTGCCTTTATATAATAGACTTGCTCAGGAAGCCAATACTCAGAATAGAAAGATACAGCAATCCAAAGATCCCATCTCTGCCTTGTTAGCTCTCCCAACGCCAACTGAGAATGACATGTCGGGCAACCAGATTCTACTCAACAAAATCTGAAAATTAGTATTGTGTTGACCTTGGCACTTCTGCCCAATACAATTATTTATTTCACTGCTAGTCCATGTCCTTAACAGAAGCTTTAATGACCCAAATAGTACTAAGTCTAGTGAAGAGCTGGCCATCATCAGCCAATAGCCATTTGCTGTAGTTCTACCCTAAACACAGTATGGAATGGAGGAAGGTAGACCAGTTGGCTGGTAAAGCAATGGCTATTAGTGTTTAGTGAGGCAAGGACTTCTGGTAGACCTCCATAGTGGCCAGTGCTATGATTCTCTTCTCTGCTTTGACCCACTCTCTGGTCATTCAAGGACTAGAGGGGCCAGTACAAATCCAGTAATATCAGAAAAAACAGAAATATTTTATATCTATTTAATTATTTTTTAAAAGAATAAAGCTTGAGGCCAATGAGTAGATGCCCAGCATCACACATGGGATGTTCTGTTGATCTTTGCAAAAAACAGATTAGACTTTTATTCTCTAGTACAAAAAATCTAAGAAATACCTAATTCTTAGATGTGATGGAAGAAAATATTCATTTACTCAGGCCTTGTGAGGTCGCAGGATTGTCCAAGGCTGTTTACCACTGTGACCCATGTGATAGGAAAGGGACCCCGGTATTCTTGCCCCTGCTTTTCAGTTTCATTCAGAGGAAACCAGGAAATGAAAAAATACTTTAGTCTCTAATTCCTTAGCTTTAACATCTTCAACCCAACAGTTACCAGGACAGAAATAAGACTATAAATGTGCAACCGGGAAACTGCTATCTTAACAATGGAACTGATGTGCAAATATATCCCTATTAACTATCACATAGGTAAAAAGGACATATACTCCAGTAGGAGGAGATTCTTAAATATTAGCAAATACTGTTACTAAACAGTCTCTTTGCTATTTGAAATTAGGTTATGTATAAAGTCTGGTATAGCTATTGATAAGCTCTAATTTTCTTCCAGCTTGAGATATAATTGATATATAACATTGTGTAAGTTTAAGGGATACAATGTAATGACCATACATATGTGTGTGTATGTACATATCTGTCTATACATGTTTCAAAATGATTACCATTAAAATTAGTTAACACATTCATCACCTCAGACACTTAAAATTTTTTTTATGGTAAGAATAAAAAGATCCAATTTTTTTTTTCTACAAAAGATATAGGAGAAATATACAGAAAGATTTGTGGAGATAATGGCCAACAAAGTAGAGGACATTGTGGAAAGTTAATTCTCTAAGTCCTACAGAGGACAGGCATCTGGGATGGCAAATTTTAACATATACAAAATGCCGATCCTTCTAAAAAGTACATTTCTTTTTTCTTGCCTTCTTTCCGTGTTCTCATTACCACTACAGGGAAAGGTCCAAGGGGAGAAAATCCATTCCTGGCTTTTCTAACAATAAAAACTTATCAAAGAAGGTAGGAGTGAATATGAGAATAAGAGCTCAATGATATTTTTGGCATTGTAATTTCACATTCATCATGGTAGCTCCCTCCTTGACACCACTGCGCCCTGCCCACCCAATGTTTTAATCAATGGTTCCCTTGCCTCCCACAATTATTCCAACAGCCCTGCTGAATAATTTTCTTCCTTCTGCCTGGCATAACAACAAAGCTCAGAAGCAGGAAGGAACGCCACTTAAAGGCAGGTCAGACAATGATGTAATTAACAGATCAAGGAGAAGTGTTATTTCAGAAAGCCCCATAGAGCAAGAGATGGGGCTCACTTCTTGGGTCAACACATTACCAGGAAACTACAGTGGCTAAAGCACAAAGGGCTAAATCAGAATGTCTTCTCCAAATGAAAATAAAAACACATGGATGTATTACCCCATCTTGTGATAGTTAAAAGTTTCACACAGAAATTTTCATGAGAAACAAATTTAAAACGGTTTGGGAGGGGACTCCCTTGCACCCCGACGAAGCAAGGGGCAGCATGTGTATTTTTGCACACCTTTGCCACATCGGTTTCTTTAAAAAATCACTAAGACAGGCCATCAAGTCAACCCACACAGGACTGAATTCCGCACTTTAGGTGGTAGGGACATAAAGGTGGTTAAAGCCAGTCCTGGCTTACAAAGAGTAGCCTAGTGGAGGGGGTTGTCAACAGAGAGTTTTATATATAATAATACGCAGGACAACTTGTGGGTTTATAGCTTTGGCCCTAAGTCCACCCAAGAGACAAATGAGAGATGTCTTGTTTTATCTTCCCCCAAAGATAAAGAACCAGGTGATTAAAGGCCTGGGACTCAAACTCATGACTGCGGAGGAACTGGAAACCAGTAACACACAAGTAGGCAGAGAGGCAGGCAGAGGGGGGTGGGAAGCAGCTGCTTGGGCTTCTAATTGAAGCTCTCTCCGCTGAGCAGAGAGCCCAATGCAGGGCTCAATCCCAGGACCCTGAGGTCACGACCTGAGCCGAAGGCAGAGGCTTTAATCCACTGAGCCCCCCAGGCACCAGGTGCCCCTCAAAGTGTGTTCTTCAACAGAAACTACAAGACCTGTGATCTACAACTTCTCCAGGTGTGAATAAGAAAACTCTGTTTCCCTGAAGTTGTTGTGTTTTTCAGTTCAAGGATGGAGGCCTCATCACATACAAGTTTGCAAACTTTATACAGGAGAAGTTGCAAACGTTAACCACTTCTCCTCTCTTCAATATATTACATTAATCTTCCTGTTTTAATAACCACTGCAGTGTGACGCATTGGGTTTCGAAGTAGGGATCGAGCAAGCAAAAGCAAATGCCAAAGTTACTAAAAATAGAACATTATTAGTACAAGACCTCCCACATATACCTAAAGGTGAACAAGCAAATTAAAATAAATAAATAAATTAACTTCAGTGCTGTTATGCCCCTTCGAGTTACTTAATGCCCGGATGACATATGGGAAACATTATCCAAAAAGAGAAAAAAAAAGTCAAAATGAAAAACCTCTAATATACTCGGGCAGAACAATACGAATTAAAAAATGCCACTCCAGGGGCGCCTGGGTGGCTCAGTCATTAAGCATCTGTCTTTGGCTCAGGTCATGATCCCGGGGTCTTCGGATCGAGCCCTCCTCGGCACGAAGCCTGCTTCTCCCACTACCATTCCCTCTGCTTGTGTTCCCTCTTGCTGTGTTTCTCTCTGTCAAATAAATAAAATCTTTAAAAATAAATAAATAAATAAAATAAATAAAAACTGCTATCCCAGAACAATGTCACTTCCAAGTTTACACCAGTTCCTTCGGGACGGAAGCCACCTCTCACCCATCTTTCTATCGTCAGCATCTAGCCCGCACCTGGCAAATAGTCAGTAGTCACTCGATGCCACAGCGTTTAACTTCTTTACAAATACATGGAGGAGAGAGAATATTAAAGGCCTGGTTCTCATATGCATTCACTTCCAGCAATTCCAAGTCTAAAAATATTGGTGATTTGCAATTGCTAAAGAGCTTCTATAAATTCAGGTGGGCATCCCTGGAAAACAAAAGTCCCAGGACTCGGGAGCAATGGCTGCAGCTACCTACTCCCCAAAGCTTGAAGTGGAGAGCATGATTTCTGTGGCATCTTGGCTCCGTTTCCACATCTAAGATAAATCAGTTGCACAAAGTAGGTTGAGTCCCAAAACTGTTTGGACTTTGTTCCTCCACCAATATCTGGGTTCAGTGTGATTCCTGACCTCTACCTCAAACTGGTGATTTCAAACACAAAGAATCTCACTCAACAAGAAAGTAATGTAAGTCAAGGCCAGGGGAAACACAGAAGCCAGAATTAGCAGAAACACCAAGAGCAATGACTCTGGTGTCCTAATAAAAGTTTCTAAATACCTAAAATATTAAAACTTCTCAAAAACAAAAATTTAAATATACTTCCTCAAACTAAAAGGACTCAGATTTTGAAGAGAAAGATCGTTTTCAGGAAGCTAAATGGTTACTATATAGATAAAATAAGCTTTTTTTCTCTTTAGACAGAGTATAACTTTTCTCTCTGCTGTCAAGTTTGCCTCAGAAAACCTGGTTCACAATCTGGGAGACCCAAAAACTAATTATTAAGAAAAAAAAAGATGTGTCTTAAACTGACCTAGTTTGGAAGCCTGGAGGCCTTTAAATTGCCAATGAACTGAAGCCATTCATGAGAATGGAGCTTTTGAATGCTGAGAATGTTCTGTGAGGCTCAGTGCAAAGATATTTGGCAGAGATGACTGTAAATATTTGTAAAACTCTGGGTAAATGGACACTGCTTGACCACACTCACACCTCACTTCCAGCACAGTAGTGCAGGAGAAAGTTATCTAGGGTGATAGGTTTAGGGGTTTTTTTTTGGGGGCGGGGGGTCAGTTATATTTTCTTCTATTTTAAATAAAAAGTCAAGCAGCCGGATGCTACTTGACATCTTTTTTATACTTACATTCTCTATACACAGTTACCTTGTATCTGTTTACTCATCCAGTTTCAGTCAGTCAGAGGCTTCTTTAGAAACAGTAGGGTTTTTCTCTTTCCTATTTTTCCGCGGGTGTGCCCACCACAAAGAGAGAAAGACCAGTGGCAAGTGTGCAAGGGTCTTACACCCTTGTGGAGGTGTGTGACAACGTAGCCTTGCATTTAATACAATTATCTCAGTGTGGCTCATGGGTCTGCTACATAGATCTTTCTTGTCTCCTCCACCTCCTCCTCAAGGACAGTTTCAGAAATACTTAAGGGGCCGCTACTTATAAACAGGACTAAGGTTCTGTTCATAAGGGAAAGGGAGGAGAGAGTCAGGAGGAGAAGGGACCCATAAAGCAATGGGATGTGAAAGGGACCGGGAGGCTCATCTCAGTGAAAACTGCAGCAGCCAGATACTTTAATTAGCCAGCAACTCAGGGAAGACTGGCTGGGTTCCTTTTGCCTCTTACACACACCCTAAGAACTGAGTCATCTCAAAGTTCATTTATTTTGCCTCTGGGCCGAGGGACACCCCCCACCCACCCCTCCAGCACCACCACCACCAATCTGCCGCTTCAGAAAAGTTGGATACATTGTTCTCTAATTCAGACCTTGCAGTGTCCAAATAAACACCCAGAAATGCCACATTACAAGAAAACAGACAGTCCTATGGGGAACCCCCCCCCAAGCTAATGTTTGGTAAGATGTGTGCAGCGGCAAGACATAAAGTGCCACACAATAGTGGAAGCAAGAAAGAGGACATTTTCCCAGACAGGAGAATTCCTTTTTGAGAGATCTGAATGTGATCACGAGGAGTGGATTCACAGCAGAATCCCCGAAACTAGTAAGAAAAGCAAAAAAGGTGCCCTGGTAAAAGTCAACTCCAGGTAGCTTGTCTCTGCTGAAAGGGAAACGGTTTCATTTTAACTTGAACTTGCCAGCAGCAGTGTAGGAAGGGAGTTTCACTCGGTGTTATCAGCAATCACCGCACCGAACCCTCCCGATAACGTAGGGCCACGATCCCATCTTACTCCGGTCTCTGTCAACACTGTGCTGCGCATTTCCAAGCCCCAGGAGGTAAGCATCCGAGATTGCGCCAACTTGGGGTGTCCCCTTAAGACACAGGGAGGTCTGAGCTCCTCTGGAATTTGCCAACCAATACATTCTGTAGAGACCGCTTTGTTGCAAATGAGTTTCTCTCTACCTCCACGGAGGCGTCTATTTTTTTAAAAGTTAACAGGTGTTTAAGGCATTCAGCATGAATTCCACGCCGTACGGTGTGAGCACTGCCGGCAGGAAATAAAGCTCCGAACCAGGGACTCTCAGTCTCTGGTTCTTTTTTTTTTTTTTTTCCTCCGCTCCCCCCAACCCCCCGCAACCCTTTTCCCGAGTCCGGCTCCCTGCCCACCTGGCCCCGCGTGCCGCGAACGGAAAGCTCGAGAACCCTACCCGGCAGGAGAGCGGGTCCGGGCGCCGCCGGGCTCCTCAGCAGCGGCCGCCGCGCGCCCCGGGGAGGCGGAGCCGTGTCCTTCGGTCCCCGGCCGGCCGCGCTCTGCCGCCAGCAGCTCGGCGCCCCGCAGGACTGCGGCGGGACTCGGCCGCCCGGCCCCGGGCGGGGGAGGGGGGAGGAGGGGAGGAGGGAGGGGAGGGGAGGGGAGGAGGCCCGGCCACCGCCCGCGGCCCCGCCGAGCGGCCGCGTCGCCCCGGGCCCCGCGCAGCGTGGGGCGCAGCTCGCCAGCAGGCGCGCCGGGAGCCGCGCGTTTATTTATACAGGAAGCTCAGGCGCGGCACTTCCTACTTCCCATCTGGGGCGCACTTCGGCGCCAGGTGATGGGGCTTTTAACCCCGTCCGAGCCCCGGGCAGCCGCGCGCCCGCACGCCGGCCCTGGGGCGCTCGCGGCTCGGCTCCGGACCTCCCCTCTCGCGCCGCCGAAATCCGGGGCGGGGGGTCCCGCGGCAGCCCGCGGTGTCCTTCACCCCGCCCAGACCGGGGCACTGCCCCTCGCGGCCTCCCGGGCTCAGTGCTCGCGTGCGCCTGTCCCCCGAGGTCACCTTTCCTCCCTCTCCCACTTTTGAGAACCGCCGGCCTGCCTCCCCACCCGGACGGAACCCTGTTTTTGTGGAAAACACTTCCAGGCGCGTCCCATCAGAAACACCCCGTACCTGGTTTGTCCTTTTGCGTCTCCTGACAAAGATCAGATTGCGGGCAAATCCAAGCGGGACGGTCTTCGTTCACCTGCTCAAATAAAGGCACACCTCGATGACACGATGGTTTTGCTTGAGGTGCTCTCTCAACCAATGTATGTGGGAACCCACTGTAACGTCCCAGTTTAAGCAAAGGTCGCACAGTAATCCAGAAGCTGTAGGGCATGCAGCCACGTGCCTTCCTCACTCCAAAACCTTGGACACTTTTCTGTGTGATGTTTAAAACAGATGATAAAACCAACTCACTCCCCCCACCGGCTGCACCCGCCCCGCTTCCCAGGTCTCACTCACAGCCGCAAATCTGTTGAACCACTGCGATTTAGAAATGGCACTGCTGGGGCGCCTGAGTGGCTCAGTGGGCTAAAGCCTCTGCCTTCGGCTCAGGTCAAGATCTCAGAGTCCTGGGATGGAGCCCCGCATCAGGCTCTCTGCTCAGCAGGGAGCCTGCTTCCCCCTCTCTCTCTCTGCCTACTTGTGATATCTCTCTCTTTCTCTCTCTCTGTCAAATAAATAAATAATCTTTTAAAAAGAAAAGAAATGGTACTGCTCTGCCACAGGAATCTTCCTGGGCCTGCCCTGCAAGGTCACTCTACTTGTGCAAAAGCAGTCAGGAATGTGCTTCCTGGAAGGAAGGGACTCAGTCATCCTTTATGGAGGGGATTGGAGCATGCCACTAAACTAGGGACAGTGGGCACCATTCCAGACAGCACAAGTCTGCTGCTTCTCAGCCCTCCATGGTCAAGAAAACCTCAGGTCTAAGCCAAGTGCTTGAAGAACACAGCGTGCATATGGTAGGATGGGCCTGGGCCACTGCATTAGTTGGGGGGTTGGGGAGAGGCAGGCAAGGAAAATAAGACAGAGAAGGCACAGTAGGGAGCAACCCAAAGTAATAGAATCAGAGAACATTTTAGACTGAAAAGTTGTTCTGGCTAGTTTAATCCCAATGCCTAATTTTAAAGAGAAGGACTCTGATGTCCAGGGAGATTTAAGTGGTTGGCTGGAACCAGATAGGGGCAGAGCTGGAATGAGACCCGAGTGGTGTGAGGTGAAAAGGTACATGTTAATAGCCACCCTCCAAGGAGTCTAGCTTCAAATTTAGCAGTAGCTCAGGTTCTAAGATAATCAGACTTGGGGCACTTGGGTCGCTCAGTCTATTAAACCTCTGAGACCAAGCCCCGTGTTGGGCTCCCTGCTAGGTAGGGAGTCTGCTTCTCCCTCTGCCCTTCACCCAGCTCCTGCTCTCTCACTCTCTCTCAAATAAACAAAAAAACTTTTTAATAAAATAAATAAAAATAAGAAAATCAACCTCAAGATACTTTCTGAATGTAGTGGCCGCTGTCAATGGACAGGAATCAGGAAAGATAAAGAGAGCACCTTCTAAGAGGTTAGTTTATTAATTACTGTCAATACGAAACTTTGGCGCCTTAGACCAAAGTTCAACGCAGAATCCACGTTTTAAATTATCAGGCAATTAAGTTACAATCTTTTGTCAACAGGATAAGCGAAGAAGCTGCTGCTGTGAAAACATATGTTAGGCAATGGTCACGCTGCCTGCTGTTGCAAATGGCAGGGAGAAAGGAAAAAACTGTAAAACTAAATCACATCAGCATGGATTATTTTCACTATGCAAGTTAATGGGAATTACATTAAAATTTTAATAGGAGTAAGTAAACACATGGAACATTATAGTAACACGTGGGCAACTCTTCCAGATCCAGAATAAAATACCCAGGAATAAATTTAACCAAGGAGGCGAAAGCTCTGTACACTGACGAAAGATACTTGATAAGTATCTTTATCTGTCCAAGATACTTGATAAGATACTGACGAAAGAAACGTGAAGGCGCAAGGAATGGAAAGATGTTCTGTGCTCACAGACTGCAAGAATGAACATTGTTAGAATGTCCATACTACCCAGAGCAATCTTCCTATCAAAATTCCAATGGCAATTGTCATAGAAATAGAACTTAACCATCGTAAAATTTGGTATGGAAGCACAAAACGGCCAATAACCAACAGCCAAAGGAGTCTTAAGAAGGAACAAACCTGGAGGGATCACAGTTCCTTATTTCAAATTATATTACAAAGCCTTACTCATCAAAACTCTTTCAGACCTGCCTAATGTGTTGGCAGTGTGCATTCATTCATTCCCTTGAGCATTTTTTTAAAGATTTTATTTATTTATTGCGGAGAGAGAGAGCAAGGGCAGAGGGTTGGGTGGGGGCCAGAGCAAGAGGAAGAAGCAGACTCCCCACTGAGCAGGGAGCCCAATGCTGGGCTCAATACCAGGACCCTGAGATCATGACCTGAGCCAAAGGCAGACGTTTAACTGACTGAGCCACCAGGTGCCTCTCGAGCATTTATTGATCTCCCAGAGAAGCTGTTACATGCTAGAAAGACAAAGATAATTTGCATGTGGTTCCTGTCCCCAAAGAGCTCTTACTCCAGGGAAGGAGTCAGACAAGAAGATCAATGATCAGGGTGTGATGGTGAGTGAAACAATAAACATGACACTCTACGGAGCACAGAGAAGAGCAATTTAGCTTAAGGAAAGGGGTTGGTAAAAAAGAAAGGCTTCCCTGAGAAAGTGACTTGAAACTGAGTCTTCAGGCAGCCACGTGGGGAGGGCGGAGACAGGTGAGTGAGCCAGAGGCAGCCAAAGCAAGTACTACGAGGTGCCTGTTGTGAGTCAGCCAGAGAAGACGTGTTCAGAATCCAAGAATGAGGGCCTGAACCCACGTATGACCACTGGCCTAGAAAGGAGGGGGGCAAGTGGGGAGAGATCTGAGAAACAGAAGGGATTGGACCTGGTATCCTATTGGATGTGGGGGGTGAGGAGAGAGTGGAGCCCAGGCTGCTGGTGCCAGGAACTGTGAGTGGGAATGGAGAAGGAGCAGTCATATGGAAAAGGATGATTCAGTCTGAATCCTTTAGAATCTGAGGGGCCTCTGGGACAAACAGGAAGACTTGTCTCATAGGCCATCGGCAGAGTGATCTGAGGTAGAGAGGCTTTTAGGAATCAGCATCATTTACGTGGTAGTCATGGATGAGCTCACCAAGAGCTGAGATCACCCAGGAAAGGTAGCATGCTGTAGAGAGAAGCAAAGGCTTTTGGACCTAATCAAACTTTCTTGCCTGGTCATTACTGTGTAACCTTAAACAAGTTTTAATGTACCCTAAACTCGGTTTTCTCGTCTATGAAATAGGAATGATGATGTTCATCTCATAGGTTGTTGTGACGGTAAACAAGGGGTTCATAAAATAGCTAGCACAGTGCCTGATGACACTACCCATCTTTGGGATGGATCAGTGAACGTCATCTCCTGGAACTGTGCAGTACACAACCTGCTCAGCTGTATAGCATGGCCCTGTCCTGAGACACAGTAAGAACTTGCTTACTGTTATTCATCTAAGGAAGGGAAATGGGAAGTGAAAAGACAGGAATCAGAAAAAAGAACCCAGCAGCGCCTGGGTGGCCCAGTCAGTTAAGCATCTAACTCTTGATCTCAGCACAGGTCTTGATCTTGGGGTCGTGGGTTCAAGCCCTGCACTGAACTCCACGCTGGGTGTGGAGCCTACTTAGAGAACAAAAAGAAAAGAGAACCCAAAGGAACGCCAGTATTTAAAGGGTAGGTAAAAGAAGAGCCCTCAAATAAACCTAAGAATTGGAACTGCTTCTTTTAGACTGCAAAAATAAATGTAACAGTTGAGATCTCAGACTGAGAAAACCCAGCCAACTACAATCTATAACAAGATTTTTCCTGAACAATAACAGATGTGATATTACAAACCATCCACCTGAGACTGTTAGTCATGTTGATATTCATAATAGAGAATCATTCCCTAATCTGAATTATAGACCTTCCTAAAGAAAAGGCAAACAAGACCTTCACATTAACAGTAGTAATTATTAAGCATTAATTAATTAACAGGAATTCTATTAATTTGTGATCTACCTAAAGTCATATAAAAGCAAAACCAAGGGGGTGGCTGGTGGCTCAGTCAATAAGTGCCTGCGTTGGGCTCCCGTCATGATCCCGGAGTCCTGGGATCGAGCTCCACATCAGGCTCCCTGCTCCACTGGAAGCCTGCTTCTCCCTCTCCCATTCCCCCTGCTTGTATACCCTCTCTCACTGTCTCTCTCTGTAAACAAACAAACAAACAAACAAATAAATAATAAAATCTTAAAAAAAAAGGCACAACCAAAATAAGTCCCAAGACTTATACTCAAAGTTTTCCCTACATAGGAGACCAAAAATAAATATAGAAATAGAATTACTAGCTTTCTCAGCATGTGTGTGTAAGATGCTACATAATAATATATACCGTACTACATAAAGTATATAACATATTTTATAAAATGCAGAGGTCCTACGTACAAAGGGAATCAAGTCGAATTCCTCCTTTTTAAAACTGTTCTCCTTACTATAAAGAAAAATCAAGAGGCTCCTGGGTGGCTCAGTTAGTTAAGTGTCTGCCTTTGGTTCAGGTCATGACCCTGGAGTCCCAGGATGGAGCCCAGCTCCGGGCTCCCTGCTCCACAGGGCGTCTGCTTCTCCCTCTCCCTTCACCCCTGCCCCTACTTGTGTTCTCTTGCTCACTCTCTCTCTCAAATAAATAAATAAAATCTTTGTTTAAAAAAAAATCAAGATTCATTCCTGGGCGGTTGAAATTACTCTTCTAAAATGTCTCAGTAGGCAAATTAGTAACACATACCTTAGACATGACATTTTAATTACATCCTGCACTAAGACCTAAATTAAAGAAAAGAGGTTTGCTCAGTTTCAAAAATCAGATGAAAGAACACAAGTATTGGGAAACCAGCTTCTGCAATAAAGTGCAATTCTGTCCACAGGAAAAGATGTGAGGCAAAGGTCACAGTGCTCGGCCGCTGCCAATTTGGCCATTTCTCCTTTCGCAGCAGCTATAACTTCATTTGCATTTTCCCGGTGCATCTAACGAGGCCCGTGTTTACGTTCAGGCAACACTTATTGAGGGTATTAAGCACAGAACTAACAGTAAGACACAAAAAAATAAGACTCAAGAACATTACCAAAATAATGCGAGAGAAACTACTCCCAAGATACGCTCGGGATGACATAACAGTCAACCAATTACCTCAGATTTGATACGGAAGTTTTCAAAAAGCTGGACACATGTACTTGGTTCGATTTCAACCATACAAGAGCATCTGAACATCCCCCAGAGCAAGTCAAAACCAGCTGGGCCCCAACAAGAAAAACTTGACCAGAATAGTCTCGAGCTGCCATTGACACTAGGCCACATGAGAATCCATCGTGACTCCAGATGGAGAGCTCAACCAGAGAGCGAGGCTCCAAGGGATTCAGGTGTTCAAGCCTCTGACTACCCCACATATAACACCACTAGCAAGCTGGGGTCATGGGCCAAGGAGAAAATGGGATTCAGTATTCTTTTTTTTTTTTAAGATTTTATTTATTTATTTGACAGAGAGAGAGAGAGATCACAAGTAGGCAGAGAGGAAGGCAGAGAGAGAGGGGGAAGCAGGCTCCCCGCTGAGCAGAGAGCCAGATGTGGGGCTCGATCCCAGGACCCTGAGATCATGACCTGAACCGAAGGCAGAGGCTTTAACCCACTGAGCCAGCCAGGCGCCCATGGGATTCAGTATTCTTGTCTATCACCTGACTGCAGGGAAAATGACTACGTTCAGCCTAACTTAAGATTCTCCACTAAAGGAGCGCCTGGGTGCCTCAATCAGCTACGTATCTGCCTTCAGCTCAGGTCATAATCTCAAGGTCCTGGGATTAAGCCCCATGTCCAGCTCCCCGCTCATCGGGGGCCTGCTTCTCCCTCCCCACCCCAACCCCGCCCCAGCTCATGTTCTCTCCCTCAAATAAATGAATAAAATCTTTTTATTAAAAAAGGGTTCTCCACTAGAACGTCCAATGAAATAGTCTTTAGAATCTTTTTATTTGCAAAGAGTACATTAACCCTTCTACTCATATTAATACCTCCTCTGAATTCCTGCATGTCAATCGACGAAAAAAAAAATCTCCGGTGTTCTCATCATATAGCACCATCCCAAACACTGTGCCAGTCGGTTGCCTCTTCCTCTTCTTACAAAAGAGTGAATCATAAAGTCCCCAGTGAAACCAGAAGCCAAATAGAATTAACAAATACTAACATGTACAACAGATCAAAGAAACCAAATGAAAGGCGTGGAAGCCACAGCTAGATGGAAGCTGGATTGAGAAATGCAGGTACCTCGAGAGGGAGGGATCCTCTTCTGTATAGTGCAACAAAAAAGTCTCCCTTTCACCTGGGAAGCCTATTTCCTTTTCACTCTCACCTCATCCCTGAAGTCCTCCAGACCTTCCTCAGCACATGCAGGGGGAATGGAACTCAGAAGGAGCCTTGCAAGGGCTTTGCTACATATTAACAATTGTAGCAAAAATGGGAGTGGGGAGGGGCTCTGTGCAACAATGCTTGCATGGCCAACAGAATGGAATCTGAGATCCTTCTTACACATCAGTGTTCTTTAAGTGGATCCTTCTCATTCTCCTTGGCCTCTGGAGAGGAATCCTAGATTGGGAAATAAATATAGGAAGATCCGTCGAAGCAAGAATTGCGGTTATGTGACATGTCTTTGCAAAGTGCCCTTTTCCAGATCATGCCTGACCCACTTAACTCTACTTCTCTCGCAGAAGTCACGGTGCCACTAGTTGCAAGTAATTAACGATCTTTTAAGGCCAGCAGTGAAGAAAGTAACTTACTGCCCAGAGTTCTCTCTATTCAGATGCAAAGGTCTCTTCCTTCCTCTTCTCACTCAGCTTTTTCTTTATTCCCCAACTATGGCACCTAGGGAGCACTCAAATTATTTCTGTCTGTCTTCCTCAGCGGAGTCATAGCCTGATTTTCACTTCCCACATCAGCCCCTCACTCACCATGGGCCCAAGTTAGCAGCCCCTGGTGTCCTGTAAGCATTTTTCTCTGTGCTTATTGAAACACACACACACCCCGTTTATCTCAATCTGTGAATTATCTATTCATATTCTTTGTCCATATTGCTTTAGAATAGTTTCTATTTTTCCTGTACATTTTTAAGAGCTCTTTTGAAATTATAGCTATTAACACTTTGCCTGAAATATATTTTACAAACACTTTTTCCAAACAAAACTGATGCCTTTCACTGTCTGACTTATTTCACTTAGCAATATGCTCTCTAGATCCACCCATGTTGTTGGAAATGGGAAGATCTTGTTCTTTTGAGCGGCTGGGTAGTCTTCCATTATATCTATACCACCCCTCCTTTTCCATCCATCTATTGATGGACACTTAGATTGCTTCTGTATAGTGCCTATTATAAAAAATGCTGCAATAAACATAGGTGTGCACATCCTTTCAAATTAATGTTCTTATTTTCTTCAGGTAAACACCCAAAAGTGGAATTGCTGGAATTTATGGTAACTTTATTTTTAATTATTTGAGGAACCTCCATACTATTTTCTGTAGCGGCTGCACCAATTCACAGTGGTTTCCTTTTCTCCACATCCTCACCAACACTTGTTATTTCTTGTCTTTTTGACACTAGCTATTCTGACTGGTGTGATATGAGATCTCATTGTGGTTTTGATTTGCTTTTCTCTGATGATGAGTGATGCTGAGAATCTTTCCAAGTGTCTGTTGGCCAGCTGTAGGTCTTCTTTGGAAAAATGGCTCTTCGGGTCCTCTGCCCATTTTTTTTATTGGACCTTGCTTTTTTTGGTGAGGACTTGAAGAGTTCTTTATATATTTTAGGTATTAATCTAGGGTTTCCAGTCTCGATTAAAAAGGTTTCCCAAAGACCTGAATGATCTATTTCTGAATCTACTCTGTTCCAAGGGTCTATTTGTCAGTTGCTAGACCAATACTACCTTGATTATAGTGGCTTTATAATATTCCTATATTTCATACTTAGCTTCAATAGGGTATTTGTCAATATAAAACTTTATGATCATTTTATGCAATTTTTAAAAACCCATGTATATTCTATTTTTGGACTGTGGGAAATTTATACATTATGTATATTTTTGTGGTTTTTTTTAATTTAAGGGAATAATTCCTCCCTTTCCTAGAACTTATTGCTTAGAGAAAAGCTTTCAATTTCTACATTTATCTCACATCCAGCCATCTCCCCGAATAGCTTATTAATTCTACTAGAGTGGCAGTTCTATTTCTAATTTAGTCTCACGTTTGGGGGTGTATACACAGTCATCTCAGCAACAAGAAAATGTGTGTTTAAAATCTCTTCCATTCCAGCAAATAGATCAGCAATATAATTTGTTGTGTTGTTGCATTTGCTATAACATTAAAAACAATGACAAATAAAAATGCTGGTCATATGTATTCTAATCTAGATCCTTATTTGTTTTTAGTATTTCACCATATAAAATAAAGCTGTTGTTAGTTTTTCTCGAATAGTCTTTATTATGTCTAAATAGTTTCCTTCTATTCCTCCTTAAGAGTTTTATTAAGGGTAGTACTGAACTCTACAAAATGTTTTCTCAGCAACTACTAATATGACCATGTTACTTTTCTTTTAAATTTTTTATATCATGGATTTGGTGGCTGGATTTTCTCATATTGAACCAAATTTATATCCTGCAATAATACTTTCTTGATCATATTGTATTGTCTTTCACTAGTTTTAAAGGTATGCTGGTTTCATAAAGTGAATTGGGGAGGTACTTATCTTTCTCGATGACTGGAAACATTTAAATAACAGTGTAATTATCTCTTTTTTTTTTTAAGATTTTATGTATTTGAGAGAGAGCAAGCTCGCACACATGTGAGAGAGACAGACAGACAGAGACAGAGAGTGTGCAGGCGAGCAGGGGGAGGGGCAGAGGGAGAAGCAGACTCCCCGCTGGGCAGGGAGCCCAACTACAACCACACAGGGCTCTATCCCAGCACCCTGGGGTCATTACTAGATCGGATGCTTAACTGACTGAGCCACCCAGGCGCCCTTAGTTGTCTGACTCTTAAAGACAGAATGACCATAAAATTTCTCAATCAAACCAGGACACCCTGAGAATGAAAGAAGATGCTAATGAACAATTAAAATCAAATAACTTTTAAAATATATAGTGGTTGACAAAACAGTTGGTTTGTGGACAAATATATTGGTGGACTGACTGGTTCAAATCAGAAATTGTTTTCAGAAATAAAACTTTAAATAAATAAAACAACATGCTTTCATTAAAACAATTTTTAAAGTTCTTTATACTGGTTTATTTTAATATTAAAAATATGGCAAGGGAGGGGCGCCTGGGTGGCTCAGTCATTAAGCATCTGCCTTCAGCTCAGGTCATGGTCCCAGGATCCTGGGATGGACCCTCACATCAGGCTCCCTGCTCAGCCCAGGAGCCTGCTTCTCCCTTTCCCTCTCCCCTACCTTGTGTTCCCTCTCTCGCTGTCTCTCTATTTATTCATTTCTCAAATGAATAAATAAAATCTTAAAAAATAATAATAATAATAAAATAAAAATATGGCAAGGGAAATTATTCTTGGTTCATATTCAAGTACTTAATCAATTTGCTATTAATACTGAATCATTGCTATTTTTATGAAAGATGTCATATTTTCAGGGATGCCTGGGTGGCTCAGTGGGTTAAAGCCTCTGCCTTCAGCTCAGGTCATGATCTCAGAGTCCTGGGATCCAGCCCCACATCTGGCTCTCTGCTCAGCAGGAAGCCTGCTTCCCCCTCTCTCTCTGCCTGCCTCTCTGCCTATTCGTGACCTCTCTCTCTCTGTCAAATAAATAAATAAAATCTTTTAAAAAGAAAAAGATATTATATTTTCAATATAATCTTATTTTTTATAAAAGTTCTTGCACTGTTCTTCAAAGGCATATTTCATAGTTAATACATTTGAAATTATTGAACCCTTCAAGAGATTCTTTTCTATAGACCATAATATTTTTAATTGAGAGATACTTTCTCTTGAATGCCCAAATACCTGGTAAGCTCAGAGAAAATTCTACTGCATGGAGTGTATTCTTAATTTTTATTTTTATATTGAGACATGTAAATATTTAAGCCAAAGTATTTTAAAAGATACTATACTTTTTTGTTTTTAATACTTTTCTTGGAGAAACATTTATACAAAAAAATTCATCAAATGAATTCTATTTATGATTCTTGTTACTATTTCATCAAAGTTAGGTCCCTTGAAATCACAGAATTCAACCTATTTTGAATTCTTGAGGAAAACACGAGTGTATCCTTCTAAAAATAGTATTTCTATCAAAAGAATCTTCTCTCGGGGCGCCCGGGTGGCTCAGTCGTTGAGCAGCTGCCTTCGGCCCAGGTCAGATCCCAGGGGCCTGGGATCGAGCCCCGCATCGGGCTCTCCACTCTGTGGGAAGCCTGCTTCTCCCGCTACCATTCCCTCTGCTTGTGTTCCCTCTCTCGCTGTGTTTCTCTCTGTCAAATAAAAAAAAAAAAAAAAATCTAAAAAAAAAAAAAAAAAGAATCTTCTCTCAAGCCCAGATATTCTAAGTGCAACTATAAAATTTCAAAATTAAACCCTGTAAATTGTATTTGAATTCTTTTCATTTACATTGCTCAGTTCCTACCTTATAAGGATAAATTCTAGTACCTTCCTGTTTGTAAGGTTTGTTTTCCATAATTGCAATTTGTAAAACTTCAAAACCTGAATATTTATTTTGCGTTTTCTGTTAACTAATACCTTGATTAAAAATTTCTAACTGATCTCAAACAAAATACAAATTTAGAGGACTCCTTTGCAAAAGAAAAAAACGGTCAATACTATCGATTAGCACTGATTTACAAAGCAGTTCTTCAAAGACTCAAAATATTTGTAAAATCTGATTGATGATGACCTGCAAGGACAGAAAACACAAGCTGCGTGCCAAAGGACTTTGCATATTCGACATCAGCTTCAACACAAAAATGTTGTAGTTCATCAGCTTAGCGTATGTAGAAAACTATTTGTAAAATCTGGCTGTTATTTCTATTTTCACTGAGGTTTGTTTGAAAGAAATAATGAATTCTAGATGCAATTATATATACACATTTCTGTTCCATGAATTTCTTTTTTTGTTTTTAAGGTTTTATTTATTTATTTTGAGAGAAAGAGGGAGAGAGCACGAGTACAGGGGAGGGGCAGAGGGAGAGAAAGAAATACTGCCTCTTGGGGCGCCTGGGTGGCTCAGTTGGTTAAGCATCTGGCTTCAGCTCAGGTCATGATTCCAGGGCCCTGGGATCGAGTCCCACATTGGGCTCCTTGCTCAGCAGGAAGCCTGCTTCTCCTGCCTCTGCCTCTGCCTGCTTGTGCATTCTCTCTTGCTCTCTGACAAATAAATAAATAAAATCTTTAAAAAAAAAAGTTCTGCCTCTTGAGTGGGGAGCCCCATGCAGGGCTTGATCCCAGGACTCTGAGATCATGACTTGAGCCAAAGGCAGATGCTTAACTGACTGAGCCACCAGGTGCCCCAATAAAATCAGTCCTTTTTTTTTTTTTTTAAAGATTTTTTTGTTCCATGGATTTCTTATTCTAGTAATTCCATTGTGTATACTTTGACATTAGGCCCCACCAAAATCCTTATTTGTGTTCTCACTGAAAAAGAAATCATTTTCAGCACCTGCCAGGGGCTAAATGTGAACGTAGGGGTTGACCCCAGAGGGGCACCAGGCAGCTTCCCCAGGGGGTGACCAGAAGTGTTCTAAAACCGAATGGCCATGTTTGTACAATTGCACAAGTTTACTGAAAGTCTTCCAATGGTGCACTTAGAATGGGTAAAACTTCTGGGACATAAATTTTACCTCAATACAGCTGTTAAAAATATAAATTTCAGGAATACCTGGGTAGCTCAATTGGCTAAGCGTCGGAGTCTTGATTTCAGCTCAGCTCATGATCTTGGGGTCACTAACTCGGGGTCTTGAGATTGAGCCCCATGACAGGCTCCATGCTAGGCATGGAGTCTGCTTGAGATTCTCTGTCTCCCTCTGTCCCTCTCCCTCCCTCCCTTTCTTAAAATATAAATAAATAAATAAATAAATAAATAAATAAATAAATAAATGTGTGTGTGTATATATTTTTAGTTTTTGATGGTAAATTTAAAACAAATTTATAATAGAATTCACAGTAATATTAAATATTTAAACTTCAGGGGAATAGTTTTTCTAAAAGTTTTTCTGAATTTTATGAAAATATACCATTCAGAGGGCGCCTGGGTGGCCCAGTGGGTTAAAGCCTCTGCCTTCGGCTCAGGTCATGATCTCAGGGTCCTGGGATCGAGCCCCGCATCGGGCTCTCTGCTCAGCAGGGAGCCTGCTTCCCCCTCTCTCTCTGCCTGCCTCTCTGCCCACTTGTGATCTCTCTCTCTGTGTGTCAAATAAATAAATAAAATCTTTAAAAAATTTAAAAAAAGAAAATACACCATTCAGGTAAAATATTTAATTGATTTTCTTTTTGAAGCATCTGGTAATATTTATATGAAACTAGTATAATCTGTGTGTTAACTCATCCTCCACTAATGGAGCCAACAGATCAATAGTGACGGTTTCACTTTTTATGTGTGCATAAGCAAACTTAAAGTTGAGAATGTGTGAAACAGATTTAAAAGAACCATTTGATCTAAATGAAAAGTCATGCTTCACAGAATAAAATTTAATGGCACCTTCCACAGCTGTAGGCATTAAAGCATGATCTTTGGGCAAAGCATTCTTAAAATAATAAACTTTTAAAGTTGCTATGGCTGTGACTTCAATAGATGTGTGAATTACACATTTCATCACCATCTTTTTTTTAAGATTTTCTTTATTTCTTTGAAAGAGAGAGAGAAAGAGTGAGGAAGAGAGAAAGAAAGAAGGAGTAGGGAGAGGGGGAGAGGGGCAGAGGGAGAAGCAGACTCCCGTTGAGCAAGGAGCCCAACAAGGGGCTCGATCCCAGGACTCCGGAATCATGACCTGAGCCGAAGGCAGACGTTTAACTGACGAAGCCGCCCAGGCGCCCCTCTTAAGAGACAGAAATTCAGTACTCAATTCTTCATGAAACTGTGCACCTCTTTAGCTCATTTTCTGCAAAAGGCGATTATTTCAAAGTAAATTTTAAAGTTATTAAACAATTAAATAGTTATCAATTTACACCACACAAAAATGACAAAACCATTGCACCTAGAACATTCAGATTCCCACACTTTGCACTGAAGTCAGCCTGGCAGCTTCATGCTTCTGTAGACCTCAGGGGCGGGGTAGAGAGGAGATGGCACAACCGTCTGGTATACCTTCGGGCAGGCCTAGCAGCTCTGAGTACCTCCCCCACCACCAGCAGGCCTGGGATGGGTTAGTGGTCCTTCACCACCAATGCAGGAATGTGTTTCATTCAATTAGCCAGCGATCTACCGGCTGTCCTATAAAGAGGGTGTAAGCTAACTTGCATTTGGAGAGAACTGGGGGGGGAAATACAGGGTTATACGTAAGCACGTGTTAAAATAAAAACATTCTTCACAACATACACATCACACACACTACGGAGACCACAGCACGACCTGGTATCACCCTCCCATCTTATTTCAGTGCACGTTAAAATCCTAAAGTCCAGAACCAATGCCAAATGGGACAGGACAGCAGATAAAAACTGAGACTTCTACTGATCTGTTTGAATCTTCTACATGAATCGATATCGGTCATTTACATTTTACTTACAAATTGTCTGTTTCTTCTATATTTTCAAATGGGTTTCTATAGAGTGTTGCAGTTTTCATGTATATTTCTTAGAATTCTTACGGTCTCTCCTGCTTGTATGGTTGTGTCTGTTTCCTCCATCCTAATTTAAACATTTTTACTTTTCCCAATTTTTTGTCTTATTTAGCCTTTCCGCTTTTTTCTTCCCATTCCATTAATTCTAACTTTTAACTTTATCAGTACCTTTTCTTTTCTTTTTGAGGGAAGTAGGTGTTCTGTTAATCTTTTCTTCATGAATAGAAAAATATATATTACATATATGTAATATATATATATTTACTGTTTTAAGTTTTCCTTTGATTAAAGGTTTGGGTATATACTATGCTCTAAAAATTGGGGTACAAAGTATAATTTTTACTGCTTTCTAAAGAATGTAGCATTCCTTTTCAATTTACTCTTTGATCAAAGGTTTATCTGAGAGAGCATTTCTTAGTTTCAAGTGGTATTTTGGGGGGTCATATTTTTATTATTGATTTCCAACTTAATTGGAACATATAATTAGGATATGTGATCTTAAAAATCTCTACTTTTTATATTTGGGACGGTTTTGCTTTATTTTTGTCTAAGTGGGTTAATAATCCTATTACTTCTAGTAATTGGGGTTTAGAAAATCTCACATCTCCAGGGAAATAAATGTCCCCTGAAAGATGTCTTGGCAATATGACCTGGGATCTGCCCTGCTCCCCTAAAGGGTCAGTCTCAGTGACAATGGTCGTGTTCCAGTGTCTCCCTGCAAAAGCATTCGGACTTGCAAATCTGTAACCATTATACTTCTAAGTAGAAACAAGACAATTATCTTTAACAGCCTGATGATTGTATCACCTTGGAATTTAATCACAACAAACCAAAGGCATGCAATACTCCTGGATGGTACCCAGCAAACACATAGTTCAAGTTTTCATTTTCCAACCTGGCATCTCAGATCCTCCTCAGCATTCACAGGTACCGGTAGACATAGGTAAACCTGCTGCCCATCTACAAATCCAGGAGAAAAACATATTCTTGCCTGTCAAGAGCGTCTCAGCATGATTCACCGAAACCCTGAGGTGCCACGGGCTAGAACTATTTTTAAATGTAAGCAACTGCTAAAACAGGTAGTCCCACCAAGTCTTTGAAGGCTCTGTGCTCACATCAGATCAGCCCTGGTGATCTCAGACTCACACAATGAGCACATTTAATAGAGGAAATCTTGTTTAAAATCACCAAGGAAATTCCAAACTCCTACCAAAGAATTAGCGGACATTCCAATAAATATACACTTGGAGACAGGGTGTTGTGGGTTTTGGGTTTTTTTTGTTTTGTTTTGTTTTGTTTTTTACAGTTTCTCCTAGAAGTTCATAAAGTGGAAACTTCCTTAGGTCTGGCCAGTTGGGGGAGGAAACAGATTATACTACTGAGCACCTACTGTGTATCAGGCAAGGTACTAGGTACTAAGTCTTTCGTATATGTCACTTGATCTCTTCACAGAAGTAGTCATTATAGAAAAATATCTAAGTTCAATAACATTTTTAAACGTTTAGTAGCTGATATATCAGAAAAGGCTCATTTAAATACAGATTGGGCTAAAAAGCTGTCTCATGATACAGATCATTTAGGGTTAAATTATGACTCCTATGTTTTTACCTCTAAGTTAGGTAGAATCCCCGAAAACTTCCAAGATCTTAGTTTGTGATTCCAGCAAACTTTTGTTTCCAAACACAGACCAGTGGACCTACCCATTTACTGTGAAGCAATCACTACAAACAATTAAAAATTTTTTTACTTTAATTTAATGACTCATCAAATCAAATGATCTTACGAGATCCAATCCCACCTAAACGATTTTTTTATTCATCACAAAATTCAAAGTACCATTTAACCTGCCTACCTTTTCCGATTCATCTTCTGCCCCTTTTTCCCCTTTGCATCTAAGTGCCAACCATACAAAACTATCTTCAGTCAGTCCGAGTTCCCCCTTCACAAATTCCCCTGGTTCTCCACCCACCTCTGCCATTCTGCCCCACCTTCTTCACCTGAGGAGCCGCTTCTCCTGCCCCAAAATGTCACTCACGGTAACACACCCTCTCCACTTGAACTTCCCTCCTCCCCCACCAGCAGGTGCCACGGAGGGGAGGGCCTCCTCCAGTCTTCCATCTTTAGTTGGGTGCTCTTTCCCGGAAAGCAGGCACTCCTTCAGCAGACCCGTATTAAGGTCCCATTACCTGCCACGTTCTCGTTATGAGGTGCTGTCAATGCAACATGACTAGAACAGACACTTCCCCTGGCGTGGGAAAAGCCAGCCTTGTCTACCGGGCAGTGCGCTGCCACATGGCCCCAGGGAGGCAGCTGTGCCAGCCCCGCCCTGCAGAACAGGGAAGAGTCTGGGCCACGAAGTGTGGGAAGCCCACATCGAGGACACTGGGGAAAAGGAAGGGCATGAGCAACCAGAGAGAGATGCATAGCAGATGAGCTTTGCTGATGGCAGAAACAAATTTCACCAGCCAAGGCACGCCATTAAAAAAAAAACAAAAACAAAAAAAAACAAACTTTAAAACTACTCATTTATAAACTTTTCCAGGCTATCCTACAAGCAGATGATCCCCACGGAAAGCCACCTCTAACTTTATTCCTCATCATTATTCATATCCAGTGCTTTCTCAATTCCAACGAGGCTCATCAGGAATACGTGAAAACTTCCGGATTTTACCTGAAGACAAAAAGGGGCTTTTATGACTGCCCTGGTAAGCGCTCAGGACTGAAGATAAGTAGTTCAGCCTTTTTTTTGTTGTTGTTTTTGTTCGTTTAGTTCAGCTGTGAGAGACATTAACACAGCAAATTAATTAACTAATTAATTAATTTTGTTTTTAATATTTTGTTACTTTGGATTTTAAAAAAAATTTTTTTTAGATTTTATTTACTTAGAGAGCGAGCCCAAACGGGGTGAGGAGCAGAGGGAGAAGCAGACACCCCACAGAGCAGAGAACCCAATGCGGGACTAGATCCCAACCGAAGGCAGACGCTTCACCGACTGAGCCATCCAGGCGCCCCTCTGTCTTCTTATGACCCAATGGGTCCATCCAGACTGAAGGGCTCCCCCTCATCCATCCAAAATCGTATCCTCTTTGACCAACAGAGACAAAACTTTTCAGAGTCCCCCAGAGTCTGATGTTGTTGCTTCCATTCTGAGAAACAAAACAGGCAAACACAAAACTTCCCATCTTTGCAACCTTTCCTTCTTACACAGACTCCTGCAGGGAGGGCCTGGGGCAACACAGAGGCGTCGGGCCCCCCCTTCGGCGGCCCAAACTGGACATGGGGAGGCGGGAATCAGAGCTCAGAAGAACACGGTCACCATGAGTGGCTGCCTGCCCAGTTCAGGCTAATTGTTTCCGTTCGGCAGTTCAGGCGGCTCAAGATGTTCCTTTGATAATCACATCGACTTCTGCCTCTCATCCGAAAACATGACAATAAATGTTCCAAACGAGCAGGAGGTAGGCGCTGTGGTCCGCACCGTGCCCTGAATGACACGGGCCTTTTTTTATGCTGCGTTCAAAAATTCAAACGAGGCCGAAACGACAAAGGAGTGGAGACTGTTACCCCTTTCCTGCAGGGACTGAGAAGAAGGCCTCGAGTGCAGGACTCTCGGCTTGGAACCAACAGCGCTCTAAGTGAATGAGAGCACGCTCGTTATAAGCTAGCTTGTTACAGAGGAAGGATTTTCCAACCTCTGAAAACAAACTGAACCCTGTGACTCTAGCAATGTCACAGGATGTGACACTCTCATAGGCATCGTCTTGTTGACCATGCACCGCACCCTTTCGGCTGGTTTGGTCACTCCCCTCTTCCAGGGGAGCACTGAAGACGGAACGGACTTCTTTGCGCTCAAGCAAACTGCACGCGGGGACCCGTGCAGAGCCCAAGAACCAAGCCAAGCGACATTCTCCTAGTGCACACCCACCTCTCAGAGTAAACTTATAGGTGAAATGAATCTCCCCTTGTTCTCACATCAGGAACGTTTCTGTACGGAGGCCAAAAATAGAAGGCCGATGTAAAACATTTTAATTCTATTTTTAAACATCTACTTAGGGCAAAAGGCCAGGTGCTTTGCCAAAACAAATTAGACAATTTTCCTTATCTCAGCAGAAGCCCAATCTTAACCAAGAAGAACAGAAAACAGACGTTGGGAAGAGAGTCCAACCACTCTGAGTACATGAATTCTCAGCACTGGCCTCCTGCAAGAAGGAAGAGGCAAGTTTCCTGGAAGAGGGAACAGTCAAAGTGTATGACTCAAGGACTATTTCGGTGCGAGATCCTGTTTCGACCTTGGTGTCCATCCGTTTGCTGAGAATGTAAAGTTGTGTGGGTCCAAGTCAGAAAAGGGGATGAGATCATCTGCTAACAACATTCCTACAGGATCTCCACCAAGGCACACTGTGATTACACAACACGGCCGTGCAATTAGAGGCCAGCTCCCACCTTCCCACTACCTGTCGGGCCTCCTGTGCGGCCGCGATGCCTCACCCCAGGGAGGTAACTTCAGGGATTCAGCTAAACAAATGGGGAATGCTATAAAACTCATTATTACTCTAGTGCAGGCAAATCGAGGGGAAAAAGCAACTCAAAGACCTGCATGCAAGAAAGAATAGTTAATAAATATTTTACACACCGGCATCGAATAACTCGTAACAATACCTATTTATCATACATTGCAGCCAGACGGTGTTCACTCCCTAGTCGTCGTCCCCAGACTCTCTCCTCTTTCCTAAAGGAGGTACTAAGGGCAGCAAACTCACTGCTCTCAACCCCATCTTTCTACCCTTCCTTCTGTGGCAGCTGGTACACCTGCACCTTTCCACACCTGCAGCCCACCTGTCATTCACCTGCACAATTCCATGGTTTCTCTCTGCCTCTCTCAGAGAGAAAATGAAGGTTCCAGAGAACATCGATCTTTAGAGAAGTTCGGGGGAGTTAGTATTCAGAAAGGTAATGAATTCAGGGCTTTATTTTTATCTTTTTTAAGATTTTCCTTATTTGAGAGAGCGAGAGATTGAGAGAATGAGTGGGAGAAGGGGCTGAGGGAGAAGCAGACTCCCCGCCGAGCAGGGAGCCCGACGCAGGACTTGATCCCGAGTCCCTGGGACCAGGACCTGAGCTGAAGGCAGACGCTTAACCAACTGAGCCACCCAGGTGTCCAAATAAAGGTCTTTAGACGCAAAAGAGTCTAGAATCCAATTTTAAGAGCAAGTAAAGTACTAGGTAATAATTAGCATTTCAGTTATACTGGAGACCAAATGATCATTTACGGTTGGGCTAGAAACCTAAACTGCCAAGTAGAATATTGTTTCCATAGTAAAATGAGTTCTGAGTCCTAAACAACAGACCTGCAAACAAATTTTTGGAACACCTAATATCCATAAGTTTGGGTCACCTACCAAAAAATGTAACAATAAATTTTTCTCCTTGAGTTGCTTTCTCTTTGCCGCTGCAGGAGAATATAGAGAGTATACATGTTTATAACTGAGTGATGATGTTTGAACTCCTTCCTTAGATGCTCCTTCAGCTGAGAAACGATTGGCGACCATCTGTTCCAAAGAGCCCTAGGTGAATGTATTCTTCCCACTGTGCCTGATGAAAGTAACCAGCTCCACGTCTGGTTACATAATGACTATAAGGGAAAGGGTTCTCTACATTATCATAAAGGATTGTAAGGACAACAGGTTGGGAGAGGGTTTTATGTGCTTTATATTGGCAAAGAGAGTCAGTGGGTTGCTGCTACTATAGCCTAGCATGGAAGTTGAGCTCCAAGAAGGCAGGTGGTTTCTTCTGAGTAAATACTGTAAGTGTACTCGTGTATGTGTGTGTGTGTGTGTGTGTGTGTGTGTGTGTGTGTGTGCGTAAAGGCAATTAAGCTATAAGGAATAAGATTGGAGGGACAGTGATGATATGATGTACTTCCAAAGGAGAAAATCATTGACATAACCAAGTGTGTCATAGACTTGTCTTCTCTTCAAAGAATGATAATCATGGGTCAAATCTGGGGTATGGGGTAGAGAGACTCTTAGACTTCTCCACCTAATAATTAGAGTACCCAGAATGGGCTGTAGTCAAACCAGATGAGTGAAAAAGACAAGAGTCAGACATTCCTACCAGTAAAGTATGCTGCTCTCAAATCCCATGGTAGCCATGTTTGGACGATGCGATTCTGCCTCCTTGGCTAAAGCTGATCGGACCCGGAAGAGAGGTCTGTCTGCAGCAGAGCTAATCAGATGTTCTCTAGCGGGAGTTTGTAATTTGGATTTAGGGACAGCTCATCTCTGTGCTTGGTTGAAGCCACGCAGCAGCCATAATATTCTACCATCAATATGGCTACAGAAAAATCCAGAGAAAGAAAAACAGAGCAGATGTGCAAGAGGAGGTAAGACAAGAATCAGAGAAAGAGAATAGTGAGTTTCCAGTGCTCAGATCCAGTTCCTGCCAGAAGCCACCCGCATTCCTATCTCCGAGTTCCTCAAGATACCCCTTGCTTGCCCTTGTACCAAATTCTCCTTTTTTGTTTGTTAGAGCTAATTCAAATTTATTTCAGTTATTTAAAATCAGAAACACCTTGATTAAACCACATTACCATAGAGGAAGTCGGCATCGTGTTATGAAAAGAACATAGCCTTTTGAATCTGCCAATGCTGGGTTCAAATCTTGGCTCCACTGAACACAAGCTGTCTCATCTAGAGTACATTTCCTAAACTCTTTGGGCCTTGATGTCCTCACCTATAAAATGCAGATGATGACTGCCATGTGTAGTTGTGAAAATCAGAAAAATATACGGAGAGCCTCTGGCACATAGTAAATACAAATTAAATGGTAACTATTAGCAGAACTCATTGGAACAGTAATCAGGGGGTAGTAATGGCATTACCACAGATACCTCAAAAGGAAGGTTATATATAAAACTTATGAATACAGGGGTGCCTCTATGTTTTCACTTGTACATCCCACCTTAAATCCAATGTGCTTAAATGTGAATTTGGGTTTATCTACCCAATTGCTCTTATCAGAAACATGGAAGTGGGCACTGAGTTCTTGAACTCCCAGATCTCCAACATCCTACCTATCCCCTAGTCCTGTTAATTCTATTTTTAAAAAAGGAAAAAATAAAGATTGATTGATTGATTTGAGAGAGAGAAAGAGAGAGAACGAGTGGAAGAGGGAGAGGGAGAGAGAACCCCAAGGCACCAGATCCTTATTTTTTAAATATCAGCTTGACTACAGTGTAGAAATATGTTGAAGAGAAGCAAAATTTAATACAGGTGCCTCTAGGTAAGAATCTGCTTCAGTAGTCCAGATGAGAAATGAGACCAGCAGTTGCAATGCAGTTGGAGGAAAGTAAACAGCTTCACCATTATTAAGAAATGGAAGGGGCGCCTGGGTGGCTCAGTGGGTTGAGGGCTCTGCCTTCAGCTCGGGTCATGATCTCAGGGTTTTGGGATCGAGCCCCGCATCCGGCTCTCTGCTCAGCAGGGAGCCTGCTTCTCCCTCTCCCTCTGCCTGCCGCTCTGCCTGCTTGTGATCTCTCTCTCTGTCAAACAAATAAATAAAATCTTAAAAAAAAAAAAAAAAAAGGAAATAGAAGGCAAAAAAAAAGAGAACATACCGGGGAGTGGTAGAATGAGGAGTGTAGGATAGACTCCAGTACAAGGCCACCAAGAAGATGGGAAGGGTCTGGACTTGAGCCCAAGAGTAGAATTTGCCCGAGGTAAGAAGGGACACCTCTTCCTTAAACACTCATCGCTGGGTGAGACTTCACAGTGGGGTATAAACATCTGTGTTCCCTTTGATTCCATGTTGTCATTAGGAGAGGGCTGACAAACCTTGGAAAATTGGCAAATGCTATTACCATTAAGACAGGAACTGCTGAGAATGAATCTTATTTGGAGCTCTCAGTGCATAAATGAGCTTCAGTATACATTCTCAGACAAGCCCCTGAAACCTACCCCAGTGAGACCAAAGAGATAGTGATCAACTTGTCCCAAGTGTGCACGGGACTTGCCCTGTTTTACCCCTGAAATCCCTGTGTCCCAGAAAACCACACGGTCCCAGCAAACTGGAACAAGTGATCAGACTAGATCGGGCTCAAAGGCAGCCTCTGTGAATGTTAGCAATATGTTCCTTTTCCACAGTAAGTCAATTACCCTCTTAACTAACAAATTATCAAACTCACCTATTTATTTTTTTTAACCCAAACTAATTCTTAGAGTTTGCTGCTTACAGGGTAAAGTAAAACTCCTTTTTATTCTCTTCATAGACATTATAAGAGGCAAAGCTAATGACATAATTCATTTGCTCTATTTCCAGTCTCATTCTCTAAGAACCTACAATGTCCTGGAAAACAAATCCGGCTATGGATCTGCTGAAATTTTTTGCCCTTTTAAGAAAACTAAATGACTATTCAATGCAAAGTAAAAAAAAAAAAAAAAAAAAATTTTGATCCACCACAGAAAGAAAGTATTTTATTCAGCCCTTTATAATTCAAAAATTTGCTTGTTTTATTAACTGGATAAGGCTCTGGCAGAATAAATTACATTAGATACATAAATAATCAAATATAGAGTGATTCAGCATTTTCATTACAGTACCCAATACAATCTAGAAGGAACCTAAGGTTAGGCTACTAATATATCTAATGATGGGGGACAGAGAGGAGCCAGAGCATTTTAAATAAAAGAATTAAATTAGCGTAATTCAACTTAAAAATAATTAGCTAAAATAAGATGCTTTTACAAATATGAATTGCCAAATTCATATATTTAAAATAAATTGCTAAATGACAATTTCACCACAAAATAACAGCCTCAATAAGAGAGATTATATACAAAGCTTAGTGCTTTTCAGAAGTACTAATGCACTGCTATTTCTAAGTAATATAGTTGTTTCACCAGCTTTATTAAGTATAAGGGACGTAATATTGTATATGTGGAAGGGGCATCATGTGTTGATTTGATACACTTATATATTGCTAAGTGATTCCCGTGTAGCTATAACTAACACCTCCACCACCTTACATAAGTACCATTTCTTTGTGTGTGTGTGTGTGTGGTGAGAATTGTACATTAGATCTTCCAAACTTACTCATTATACAGACACGTGAACACACACACACCCATCTCTATTCATTTATCCATGAATGGGCACTAACATTGTTTCCCTACCTTGGCAATTGTTAATGATGCTTCGGTGAACATGGCAGTGCAAATATCTCTTTAATATATGGTTTTTATTCCTTTCAATATGTACCTAGGAGTGGGATTGCTCAATCATAGGGTAGTTCTGTTTTTAATTTTTTGAGGAACCTCCATACTGTTTTCCACAGTGGTTGCCCCAAATTACATTCCTACCAAGAGCACAGGGTTCCCTTTTCTCTGCATCCTCGCCAACACTTGCTATTTCTTGTCTTTTTGATGACAGGTGTGAGGTGAGATCTCACTGTGGTTCTACTTTGCATGTCCCCGATGATGTGTGATGTTGAGCCTCTTTCCATGCACCCTTTGGCCACCTGTATGTCTTCTCTAGAGAAATGTCTATTCAGTTCTTCTGCCCATTTTTTCATCAGATTGTTTTTAGGTTTTTGTTCTGGTTTTTGGTTTTTACTCAGTTGTATGAGCTTCTATCAGATATATAGTTTGCAAATATATTCTCCCATAAGTTGCCTTTTCGTTTTGTTGATTTTTTTCTGCCATGCAGAGACTTCCCAGTTTGACGTAGTTCCACTTATTAATTTTTGGTTGCTCATGCTTTTGGTGTCACAAAAAATCATTGCTACGACCAACAATGAGTTTTCCCCCCTATGTTTTCTTCTAGGAGTTTTATGGTTTTAGGTCATACGTTTAGGTCCATAATCCATTTCAAGTGTGTAAGACAGGGCTCCAAGTTCATTCTTCCACATGTGCATATCCAGTTTTCCCAACTCCATTTATTGAAAAGCCGATTGTTTTCCCATTGAGTATTATTGACTTCCTTGTCAAATATTAGTTGACTGTACATGTGAAGGTTTATTTCTAGACTCTCTATTCTGTTCCATTGGTCTATGTGTCTGTTTTCATGCCCGAACCATACTGTTTCAATTACTGCAGTTTAGTATAGTTGTGAATCAGGAAGTATAATGCCATTGCCTTTGTTACACTTTCTCAGGATTGCTTTGGCAATTTGGGTCTTTTGTGGTTTCATACAAGTTTTAGGCTTTTTTTCCTTTTTTATTCCCACTGGAATTTTGATAGGGATTTGCACTGAATCTATAGATGGCTTTGGAAGGTATGGAGATTTTTAACAGTGTTAATTCTTCTGGTCCCTGAACACAGGATATCTTTCCATTTAGTTGTGTCTTCTTTAATTTCTTTCACAAAGTCTTACCGTTTTCAGTGTAAAGATCTTTCACCTCTTGGTTAAATTTATCCCTGGGGCACCTGGGTGTCTAAGTGGGTTAAATGTCTGCCTTTGGCTCAGGTCATGATCCCGGGGTCTTGAGATCAAGCCCCACATCAGGCTCCCTGCTCAGCGGGGAGCCTGCTTCTCCCCTGCCTGCAATCCCTCACTTGTGCTTGACACCTCTCTCTCTCTCTCTGTCAAATAAATAAATAAATAAATAAATAAATAAATAAATAAATAAATAATAAAATACTTATCCCTTAGTATTTTATTGTTTTTGGTATTATTGTGAATGAGATTATTGCATTTCTTCCAGTTTCTGTAATTTATTCTGCCAGAGCTGGTGAGATTATTGCATTTCTTCCAGAGGCTGTTATTTTGTGGTGAAATTGTCATTTAGCAATTTATTTTAAATGTATGAATTTGGCAATTTATATTTGTAAAAGCATCTTATTTTAGCTAATTATTTTTAAGTTGAATTACGCTAATTTAATTCTTTTATTTAAAATGCTCTGGCTCCTCTCTGTCCCCCATCATTAGATATATTAGTGTACAGACATGCAACTAATTTCTGGAGGCTGATTTTGTGTCCATCAATTTCACTGAATTTGTTGACTAGTCCTAATTGGTTTTTGATGAGATCTTTAGGATTTTCTTTTTTTTTTTTAAGATTTTATTTATTTATTTGAGAGAGAGAGCACGAGCAGGGTGAGGGTTAGAGGATGAAGCAGACTCCCCACTGAGCAGAGAGCCCAAAGGAGGGCCCCATCTGGGGATTCCAGGATCATGACCACAGCCAAAGAGACTTCCAGCCAAAGGCAAACACTTAACCGACTAAACCATCCAGTTGCCCCTCTTCAGGATTTTCTATATATAAGATCTTATCACCTGCATTTGCAAACATAGATAATTTTATTTCTTCCTATTCAAGAATGCTTTTTTTTTTTCCTGATTGGTCTGGCTAGGACTTCTAGGACTATGTTGAATGGGAGTGATTGGTCTGGCTAGGACTTCTAGGACTATGTTGAATGGGAGTGATTGGTCTGGCTAGGACTTCTAGGACTATGTTGAATGGGAGTGATTGGTCTGGCTAGGACTTCTAGGACTATGTTGAATGGGAGTGGCAAGAACAAATGTCCTATTTTGTCCCTGAGCTTAGAGGAAAAGTTCTTAGCTTTTCACTGTTGAGTATGATGTTAGCTGTCGAGCAGTTACATATGGCCTTTATTATTTATTTATGTTTCTATTTGTTTCTATTTATTATTTATTTATGCCTTTATTATTTATCAATGTTGTACATTCCTTCTATACCTATTTGTTGGGAGTTTTTAATCATGAAAGGATGTTGCATTTTATCAATTTCTGTGTATATTGAGATAATAATTTTTTTTCTTTCATTCTATTACTATGACATATCACATTCATTTGTGTATATTGAACCATCCTTGCATCCTAGGGATAAATCCTGCTTGATCATGTGCTTTTAATGTGCTGCTGAATTCGGTTTGCTAATATTTTGTTGAGAATTTTTCCATCTACATTCATCAGGGATTTTGGCCTACAGCTGGCGGGGGGGGGGGTGGTTGTTTTTTGTTTCTTCTCATAGTGTCCTTACCTGGCTTTGGTATCAGGGTAACAATGG
This sequence comes from Procyon lotor, assembly GCA_028646535.1. Taxonomy (NCBI): domain Eukaryota; kingdom Metazoa; phylum Chordata; class Mammalia; order Carnivora; family Procyonidae; genus Procyon; species Procyon lotor. Next base: position 117,804,573 of record CM053608.1, on the reverse strand, counting down.
ACTCATAAAATGAGTTTGGGTAGGGGGGCACCTAGCTGGTTCAGTTGATAGAGTGTGTGACTCTTGATCTCAGGGTGATGACTTCAAGCCCCATGTTGGGTGTAGAAATTACTTAAAAATAAAATCTTTTTTAAAAATGAGTTTGGGGGGCGCCTGGGTGGCTCAGTTGTTAAGCGTCTGCCTTCGGCTCAGGTCATGATCCCAGGGTCCTGGGATCG
>CM053608.1:117787820-117803855 GCA_028646535.1 Procyon lotor | reverse complement strand
AAGAATTTGAGAGGCAAGGCAGGGGTTTGGGGGGTGGGGGAGAGAAATGAAACAGGAAGTGATGGGGAGGGAGACAAATCACAAGAGACTCCTAGAGTCACGAAATGAACTAAGGGTGGCTGGGAGGAGGGGGGGGGTAGGGATAGGGTGGCTGGGTTGTGGACATTGGGGAGGGTATGTGCTGTTAAGTGCTGTGAAATGTGTAAGCCTGATGATTCACAGACATGTACCCCGGGCCAAATAATACATTATATCTTAATAAAAATTAATTAAAAAAAAAAAAAAGAATTCCTTCCTGGGGGGCACCTGGGTGGCTCAGTCGTTAGGCATTTGCCTTCAGCTCAGGTCATGATCCCAGAGTCCTGGGATCGAGCCCCACCTCGGGCTCCTTGCTCATCAGGAAGCCTGCTTCTCCTGCTACCACTCCCTCTGCTTGTGTTCCCTCTCTAGCTGTGTTTCTCTCTGTAAAATAAATAAAATCTTAAAAAAAAAGAATTCCTTCCCGGGCATGTGGGTGGCTCAGTTGGTTAAGCAACTGCCTTAGGCTCAGGTCGTGATCCTGGAGTACCGGGATTGAGTCCTGCATGGGGCTCCCAGCTACGTGGGGAGTCTGCTTCTCCCTCTGACCTTCTCTCCTCTCGTGCTCTTACTTTCTCTTGCTCTCTCTCAAATAAATAAATAAAATCTTAAAAAAAAAAACAAAAAAGAATTCCTTCCTGTTAGGGGTGCCTGGGTGGCTCAGTCAATTAAGCCTCTGCCTTCAACTCAGGTCATGATCTCGGAGCCCTAGGATTGAGCCCCGCATTGGGCTCCCTGCTCATCATGGAGTCTCTTTCTCTCTCTTCCCCTGCCTCCTCCCCCTGGCTCCTGCTTGCTCACTCTCTCTCTCTCTCAAATAAATAAATCTTTAAAAAGAAAAAAAAAGGAATCATTCCTTTCGAAATGTCTTGACCTTTTCAAATAATTTTTAAGTAATTGATGTCGTCCTTATTAAACATTTTTAAAAGCCCTGCTTAATCGAATTATTACCACTTAATTTTTAGGACTGAAAAGAATTTCAAAGTTTACTAAAAGGCGCAGTGGAGAAAACAAAAATCACATTTACAGAAGACAAAAATATCTTTTTATTATGTCATACCAGCAGAAATTGGGCATTCCCGAGCGAGTTTTAGAATCAAGAGAAGTCATGATCCCCGTGAGTTTGATTTTTAAACTTAGAATGTCTCTCCAGTGCCCATGTTAACCTCAAGATAATGCAAGTATCACTGTTTCAAAATACGAAGAGAACATATATTTTAAAAAGTGATTGGTTTTAATATGTTCATCCAAATCGAAACACAAAAAGCAATGCCAATAATTGCAGTAGACGGTAAATAAACTTAAGGGAACAACTAACCTGTTAAACAAGAAACTGGTTTTCAGTTAGTGAAAGGTTGGACCTAGTGATGCATATTTAATCACTCAAGGAAGCATCCATTGGTACATTAAATATTAAAATGCTACTCTAAGAACACAGCTCCTGTAAAGCCTTGATAATAAATATTAACGTATTCCTCATATAAATTACAGGTAAGACCAGGGGTGTTCATAATACCAACAGCAGAGCTGTTCAAAAATTAACAGGGAAGGGAGCCTGGTGTCTCAGTCAGTTAAGCATCTGCCTTCAGCCCAGGGTCCTGGGATTGAACCCTGGGTCGGGCTCCCTGCTTAGCTTGAAGTCTGCTTCTCCCTCTCCCTCTGCCACTCCCCTCCCCCTGCTTGTGTGCTCTCTCTCTCTCTCTCTCTAATAAATAAATCTTTTTTTTAAAGATTTTATTTATTTATTTGACAGAGAGAGATCACAAGTAGGGAGAGAGGCAGCCAGAGAGAGGGGAAAACAGGCTCCCTGCTGAGCAGAGAGCCCGATGCGGGGCTCGATCCCAGGACCCTGAGATCATAACCTGAGGCTTTAACCCACTGAGCCACCCAGGACCCTGAGAGCATAACCTGAGGCTTTAACCCACTGAGCCACCCAGGCGCCCGCCAAATAAACAAATCTTTAAAAAAAAAAGTTAACAGGGAATATTGCTCCTCCCGGGTTAAAAGAATGAAAAGAGCCTAAGAAGGGAATTTTCAAGTGCATGTAAAACGTGGTCAGGAGCTAGAAGTTGGGACATGGAAAAATTGAAAGTAGGGAAGGTACACTTACCAGGAAATGATATAAAAATAACCAACTCATTCAACAAAAACATAATGCAGAATTAGGTCAGTGACACGGACCTAGAAAAGTCCTGCCTGTCTCCCCACTCCACACCTCCGTCCATTAAGGCTGGCTACCTTCCCACCTACCAATCCAATGTTAAAAAGCTGACAAAGAACAACAGGGAGGTGAGAGGCGCCCCCCCCCCTCCTCGGAGAGTATCCAAGTATGTAAGCTCCGACAGGGGGCCTTTTCAAAGTCACGGCCATAGACATTGAGAACTGGCGGGGAGCATGTGCGTACAGGGGAACAGAGCATCGAGGTCCCCACAAAGAACTTCTGTTCTGCCCTGCCTGTGCCCCTGAGTCAGCCTTGGAAACTTCTTCCCGTGCCTCCATCACCTGAGAATCTGCAGAAAACGGAGGGAGGCTGCAAAGTCCAGCTCTCCCCTTTCCTTCCAAGACTCCAGGTGGCCCAGGGACCGTGGCCGTGGTACGTGACAGCTACTGAGTGGGTGAGGGCGGTGTCCCATCTGGTCCCGCTCAAGACTGGCAAGAGGAAGGCCAGCCCCTCCCAGTGCCAGGTTCCTCTTCTCTCCCTCCCCCACCCCCCCACAGGGGCCCAGGGCTCGGAGGCATAAAGCTGCCCTCCACAGGCTCCAAAACTTCAGCCTCACTCTTGTCTCCACGGATTCCGATCTGCTGAGAGCTGGGTGTGGGTGAGGCTACTTTGCATTCGCTCTCCCCCACCTTGACTCCCAGCTCTTTCTCACGGTCGAATTCAACCTGCTCCTCTCTGGCTTCCAGGCAGCAAGGAGACGGAATCTGGGGAGAGGCCGGGGTGCGGCTTGTTTGTGTCCCTGCTACCCGGTGATCAATCACACACACCACTTGCTGGTCTTAGGAAATAGCAAGGAAGCACCGGGGAGGACTGGGAAGTTCCAGCCAGGCAGGAAGAATAGCACTTCTGCTCTTTCTCCCACCACCTCCCAAAGGGGGCAAGCTCAGCCCCCCTCGGGCCACCTCCTGGCCACTCTTCTACTTTCAACAAAGAAAGGCAGTTCACGCACAGCCTGCAACAGGGATGAATCTTGAGCACATTGTGCTACGTGAAAGAGGCCAATGACAGAAGGCCAAGTGGCATCTGGTTCCACTTCCAGGAGGCCCCTACAACAGGCAATTCGGGAGACATAAAGTGGAACAGAAGTTTCTACCAGGGGCTAGGGAGACTGAGGACGGGATGGGGAGTTTCTTAACTTATTTCAAAAAGATTTTATGTATTTATTTGAAGGGGGGAGTGAGTGAGGGGCAGAAGGAGAAGCAGACTCCCCACTGAGCAGGGAGTCTGATGTGGGGCTCGATCCCAGGACTCTGGGATCGTGACCTGAGCCGAGGGCAGACACTTCACTGACTGAGCCACCCAGGCGCCCCAGCCTTTCCAGTTTTCATCATGGTTTATTCCTATGTCTGTTTTACCCACGAGTCCCTAAAGTGCCTGAGGGAAGAAACTTCCACATTTGCTTCCCGCCTCACAGCACCTGGCACAAACCAGGGGCTCGAGACAGGGCTGAGAGTGTCACGGCCCTGCCTTATACCCCGCTCTCTGGTTCAGCCTCCCTGTGCTCTCCTCCACCACTCCGTGCTCCCCAGGCTCCGAGCAGACACAATGAGTCATGAAGAAATTGTCCAGCGAGGCAAGTTCCCATTGGGATCTCCTTAATCTTGATTTCACCCTCACAGATGGGAACTATGAAATGCAGAGAAACTTTTAAGACCTAAAACAAGTTATCATCCAGCAGTTACTAATTGGAAATGATGTACCCTTGAAGCCTGAGGCTGCAGAGACACACCAACACACACACACACACACACACACACAGATACACACATGCAAAAGATTACTGACAATTGTACAAATTTAGAAACATATTAAGGATCACTTTTTTTTTTCATGTCTGTAAGAAAGGAGTGGTATAGCTCCACCCGCCCAATGATTTTCCTTCCAACACAGATGAATGTTGCTAACATCTCATTTTTCCATGTCATGAGTTCACCATTCAACAACATGTTTATTTTTGGAAGTACAACTCAGTCAAGAGGGTCAAGGTTCTACAGAAGTTTAAAAAAAACTGTGTAACAATATTGCATCAAACTCCAGATCACTAAACAGTCCGACCCCAATTACATGAGGGGTGGATGATGATCATATCTACCTGAGGTTTATCTCCTGTATTTTCATAGCATCAGAAATGGACAAATTAGACTTAATTCATTATCTCAAGTGATTTTTTGGCCTCTCACTTTTTAGTTAGGCTGAAGCCCAGCAGAAAAGCCCATGAAATAGAAACATTTGACCACCCTTTTTCTTTCAAGGGAAGTTTGACATCGGGCAGCAGCTCTGAAGGAGTATTTCCCAGCTGTTTCTAATGGAAAACAAGGCCTTGGTTAGGGACCCTAAATGAGAGAGCCCCCTACCTCCCACTTTCTCCTGAATCAATTCCTCCCAGTGTCACACAATTTCAGGATTTGAGTCGAAGGTAATTTCTAGCCATGACACCTATGTGCAAACACGAATTTAAGACTAATCAAAGTACTTGTAAAATTCAGGATTAGAGAATTCCAGACTTGAAAAACATTTAGGAGTTGAGTTCAAGGCCCTCACTTTACTAAGAAACAGACCCGAGAAGATTAGAGGATTTGACCAAAGGCACAGACATGGGGACAGACCGACAGGCTCCAGACCCGACGTCAGGTCAAATGTTTCCTATTCTCACTGCTTCCCTGAAGTCCCTCACTTATCAACACTTATGAGAAGAACAATGGGTGCCACGTGTGTCTCAGATAATAGCACTGGGTTAATCTGTAAAGAAGGACAGTGCTGTATTTGTTTTAATCAGCTATATAGCACTTTCTTCCCCACAAACAAAATCTCAATTAGTGAGGGCAAATAGCCACCCTAACTTTCAACTTAAGACATCCTGAAGATTTTTTTTTAAAGATTTTATTTATTTATTTGACAGAGATCACAAGTAGGCAGAGAGGCAGGCAGAGAGAGAGGGGGAAGCAGGCTCCCCCTGCTGAGCAGAGAGCCCGCTGCGGGGCTCGATCCCAGGACCCTGAGATCATGACCTGAGCCGAAGGCAGAGGCTTTAACCCACTGAGCCACCCAGGCACCCCCTGAAGATTTTTTTTAAGAACATTCTAGGAAAAAAAAAAACATTTTGAAGTAAAACAAAAACAGGATAATCACTACCTCCAGCATCCAGAGGAGGGAGAAAACACACCATAACATTTGTAATGAGTTTGTTCATGTTTTTGGAATATCAAAACTGCCAGCTATGGACTTATCTAAATTTGACCATCATTCACTATTGAAATGCATAACCTCACTGTAGAGCCCTATGTGCTTCCTTGCGGGAATTAAAGCAGGATTCTTAATTAGTCTAAGGCGCCCTCTAGTGTTCTTAAGTGAAAACTTCTTTTAGGATAAGGTGCCTTCCTACTTAATAATGGCTAAGAGTCCCTTTGCCTGGGACAGTCCTGGATTAGGGTCTATTGTCCGGCCAATATTTGCTGGATACTTTCACTTTAACGGATAATTGCTACTCTATTGGTTTAATATCTGCTGGGTATTTTCACTGCAATAGGGAATTACTACTAACAATTGCATTAAAAGTTGGAATTGGCTGAGTAGCCCTCAACTTTCTATTTCCAAGCTTCCCGCCGGTCTTGTCCACGACTGTGCGAGGCACATGGGCAATGCTATGAACCGAATGTGTCCTCCCAAAGTCCTATGTTGAAGCCTTAAGGCCGAGTGTGATGGTATTTGGAGGTGGACCTTTGGGAAGGGAATTCAGGTTAGATGAGCTCATGAGAGTGGAGCCTTCACGATGGGACTATCCTTCTCCCTCTCCCCCTCTTCCTGCTTGCACACGCTGAGACTATAACAAGGGGATGACCATCTGCAAACCAGGAAGGGGCATCTCCCCAGACATGCAATCTGCCAGCACCTTGAGCTTGCTCTCCCCAGCCGTCAGCACTGTGACAAGTGGTTGTTTCGGCCACCAGGTCTATGGCATTGTGTTGGAGCAGCCCGAGCTGCCCGAGACGAGCCGTGAACAGAGAGGTCACTCTAACACGTAGTTAAATCTGGAGGATGACCAGCAACGACCCAGCTCCGTTTGCACCGATCTTTCCCAAACACAATGGAACTGAGACTTGCTTTTCAGAACTGAGGGCACTGGCTTACAAAAGAAAACACACTCAAAGCGGAGCCTGTGGGGATGGCTAACACCCCTCCAGCCTCTTGGACACTGGGAGAGAACTCAGGACTGTGCTGTGCTCTTCTGAGCCGTCAGGAGGCCACGCCCCCACGCGGAGCTCTGCCAGAGGCACGAACCGCCAAGGCCCAGCCGGCAGGGACAGTGTGACGGTGGGAAATCAGGGTCAGGGGCGTGTGACATACTTGCAGGGCACAGACTCTAATCTGGACACTCCGGCCATAATGATTTGGTCATTTCTTAGAGGACGCGTATCTACAACTAATTACGTTATTGTTTGGTGATGCTTTTTTTTTTTTTGCAATCAGCTCTTCCAGCTGCAATAAGCTCAAAAAGGAAGGTTCTATTTAGTAATATATTAAGTGCTGAATTCTGCTTCTCAAGTCAGTTAATGATGAATGGGAAATTGCACAAAACGTCATCATTTGCCCCCCACCCCCAGACTGCCACGGGGACAAAGTACAAGCAATAACTGGGTGAAAACCCCAAACATGAATCTGCTGAAGAAGCATTATAGTGGACATCAGAAATCACTAGCTATCGAGGGGCTCCTGGGTGACTTAGTGAAGTTGAGACTCAGTCTGGATTTCAGCTCAGGTCATGATCTCATGGGGAGCAGGATGGAGCCCCAGGTCAGGCTCTGCGCTTAGCTGGGAGTCTGCCTGGGAGTCTCTCCCCCTGCCCCTCCCCCCACATTCTCTCTCTGTCTGTCTTTAAAATAAATAAATAAATCTTTAAAAAATAAAACAAAATTTTTAAAGTATTTTTGAAGTGATCATATAAATCATTTCAGTGGACCATGGTGTCTATGATAAAAATCAATATCTTACTAAATTAAGATATGTCCTATTAAAATTAAGATATGGAGAACTGGGTACCTGGGTGGCCCAGTTAAGCAGCCACCTCTTGGTTTCGGCTCAGGTCATGATCTCAAGGTCATGAGATCCAGCCTCATGTTGGGCTCTCCACTCGGTGTGGAGTCTGCTTGTTCTGTGGCCCCCCCAACCCTGTTCGCATGCGCTTGTGTGCTCTCTCGCTCTCAAATAAATAAATAAAATATTTTTTTAAAAAAAGATATGGAACAGAATTATAACTGGAATGGGTTATGGTGTAAATGTAAGTCGTAATTTCACCCAAAGAAGTCGCAAATAGAAGCTATATTTTTCAAATTTTACAAATTTTGAATATGCCAAGTAATTAAACCACATAATTTTTGTGATGAAGCAGATGTCTAAATAAAAACAAACCAAAAAACCCACTACTACACGATCCAGCAATTCCACTTCTGGGAATACAGCCAAAGGAAATGAAAACACTACCTGGGAAAGGTATGTGCACCCCCTTGTTCAGAGCAACATTACTGACAACAGCCGAGACGTGGAAGCAGCCCAGCTTGTCCACGGGGGGACGGGTGATCAGAGAAGCTGTGGTGTGTATGCACAAGGGAATATATTCAGCCATTAAACAACAGCAACAACAACAACAACGAGGAAATCCTGCCATTTGTGAAAACATGTATAGACCTGGAGGGCATTATGTTATGAAATAAGGCAGAGAAAGACAAATACTGTATGATATCATGTATGTATGTGTGTTTGTGTGGAAGGAGGGAAAGGAAAGAAGAAGGAAGGAAGGGAGGGAGGGAGGGAGGAAGGAGAGAAAGAAAGAAAGAGAGAGAGAGAAAGGAAGGAAGAAACAGAAAGGAAGGAAAGAAGGAAGGAAGGAAAGAGAAGGAAGAAAAGAAACAAGCAAGCAAGCCTGCTTCTCCCTCTCCCACTCCCCCTGCTTGTGTTCCTTCTCTCACTGTTCTCTCTCGGCCAGATAAATAAATAAAATCTTTAAAAACAAAACAAAACAAAAGGTACTCCAGGGAGATGGGTGGGGGATGGATGAAGTAGGTGATGGGGATTGAGAGCGCATTTGTCATGGCGAGCACAGAGTCATTTACAGAATTGTTGAATCACTATATTGTACACCTGAAACATAACCCTGTATGGTAACTGTAAAGGAATTAATATCAAAAAATTTTAAAAAGGTACTTCGAGTGGAAGCAAAAAAATCAGTATCAAAAATAATATTTTATCTGATTATACATTTAATACAAAAATATTACAATTGAGAATACTCTCCATTCAGCAGAATTCACTTAGTTTTTACCTGATAACTCAGTTCTTGTAGAGAGAGTGGGTTTTTTTTCTTAAAGGATTTTATTTTTAGTCATCTCCACACCCAATGTGGGGCTCAAACCCACAACCCCAAGATTAAGAGTCACACATTCCTCTGACTGAGCCAGCCAGGCTCCCCAAGAGATTATGTTACTTAAATAAAAAATATTATGGTTTACAGACAAGAGGCAATTAAAGGTGTCAATAATTTCAACTTTTTTTTTTTTATTTCTTTTAGAAAGAGAGAGAGCACGCATGCGCAAGGGCAGCAGGGGATGGGGAAGAACAGAGGAAGAGGAACAGAGGGAACCTTAAGCAGGCCCCATGCCCAGCGTAGAGCCCAAGTGGAGGCTCAACTTCACGACCCTGACATCATGACCTGAGCTGAAGTCGAGAGTCAAACACCCAACAACTTCAACTTTATTAACATAAAGTACTTCAAGAAACGTTGCAGATATTAGGAATAATTAAAAAATAATATGTCCATACCAGAAAAAGATCATTCTGCAGTCTGCAGAAAAATGCCAGGAACCTTCACGTTAGAGCCAGATAGGACTGAAAACTCACGAAGTACGTGAAAATGTAACCAAAATAATCATCCCACTTAATTTTTCAAATTAAGTTCAAATAATACCAAAGGGTTTTTTTATTATTATTATTTTGCTTTGATACACACGGATATTTATTTTTAGTTTTTACAGAGAATTGCATTTCTTAAGTTTGTAAATAGAACTATCCATGGAAAACGGTTTCCGCCCTGTACCCCCAATCGCCATGTTCTGCTGCCTTTTCTCCTCGCATTACAGGACACACTACTGGCCCACACAGAATGTGCTTCTAGCCACCAAGTGAATTTGGTTCCACTACGACCTCTGAACCCATCACCCACATGGCCAAGGCTAGGCACAGCTGGCCCAGACCACAGCTGAAAACTCAGACAATGAACAGTCCCGAAGAGCCTACCAGAGTCACTGGCCCCATGTCTTTCAAGGTGCTGGTGACTTCTGCATGCGTGTTTTGCATTTTGCGAAAACCTTGTGTTTGGCTTTCCATGGTATCCTCGACCCAGAAGGCCAAACTCTGAGGCAGAGCTCTTCCATTAACGTGAAGTAAATGGTATTTGACCTTGGACCTTCCCTTCACTAAAATCACAAATTCTTTCTAAGTCCTTGGCTATCCTCTAGTACAGAAGATGTTACGAAAAGAAGAATAAATGTTAAATCATAAGCTTAGTCATTAAATTTCCCACGTGGTACATATTCCACTCTGTCCTTAAGTGTCACAGGTCAGACCGGAAACTCTGCAACTACGTGATTGTGTACTTTCTTTTTCCTGAGGCTTTCATGGTGTTTTTCAATTGCCCTAATCTTGTTGGAGATGTACAAAAGCTTTCCCTTTACCAAGAAAAATAACAATGCAGACATTATTTTGGAAACAGTAGACAAGGTGCTACCCGACAATGAAAACATATAAAGTACCAATTGAGTGGATGAAGCCAATAATTTTTTTTTTTATCTACCAAGGATAATACAGTAAAATGGTGCCCTAAAGGCAAGAGGTTTGATTTACATCAGGGGTCCCCCAAAGTGGGGATGAGGTGTGACCTGAGACCAAGGGTTTTTTTTTTCCAATTTTTAATATGAAGATTTCATCTTTTTTAAATAAAAAGAGAGAGAGAGAGAGACAAAGGTTTGATTGCAAATAGTCCATGAGGGAGGGAACAGGCAGGACAGAGAAGCAGAAAAGGGAATATAAAGTCGGATCCTGAAGCCATGACTAGAATTGAACTCCACCAGGAAACTCAGACAAAAACAGACCTCACAGTCGTGCCACCCAAGGGGTGACAGAGCTCCACCCTAACTCCTTTTATCAACTGGTTCAGGGCTCCTGGGCGATGGCCTTAATTCCTCAGCCTTTCCAGACATCGGCCGCAGGAAGTTTCAGTGCAGTAAATGGTAAGATCTTAAAGGGAGTGGGTGGGGCTCTGACATTACCGGGGGCACCCCTCCAAATAACAAAACAAATAGTCAAAATCTAATAGTGATAGGTTTTTCAGTATTCATAGCCGAGGAAAATACCGTAGTTCTGATGTTAAACATCCTTTCCCAAACAGACAAAAATCCTAGAATATCAAGCAATTTAATATTATTAGATAAAAGGAACAGAAATATTTAATTGTAACTTCTTTTTTATCATTTTTAATTTTTTAAGATTTTACTTATTTATTTGACAGAGCGATCTCAAGTAGGCAGAGAGGCAGGCAGAAAGAGAGAGGGAAGCAGGCTCCCTGCTGAGCAGAGACAGAAAGAGGATCTCAAGCAGACCCTCCGCTGCGTGGGGAGCCCCATCTGGGAATTGAACCCACAACCCTGCTTAACCGACTGAGCCACCCAGGCACTCCTCATTCTGATTTCTGTTAGGCTCTGGGTTGCAAAAGATTTAAAGAAAATCCAGGAAATTGGCCCTGCCAGAATATAACAAGGATTTCTCAGTCTACTCAGAGCCCAAGAGAGTGTCAAAGAATCATTTATTGATTGAGCTGGAGGTGAGTTTAAACCACTGGAAACTCAACTCAGTTGTATAGTTTCATGCATCAAGGAAGCAAGAGACTTCCCCAAGGTCCCCTAATCATCGATCCAAATGGTTTTCTTATTTAAAGAGAAAAATTGGGGTGCCTTAAACAGTAAGTTAAGCATCTGCATTTGGCTGGGATCATGGTCCCAGGGTCCTAAGCTCGAGTCCCACATCAGGCTCCTTGCTGGGCGGGGAGCCTGCTTCTCCCTCTGCCTGCCGCTCCCTGTGCTCGTGCTCGCTCTATTTTTCTCTGACAAATAAATACATAAGACTTTTAAAAAAAGAGAAAAATCAACGTTTTCATTTGGTTTGCTTGTTGGTTGGTAATTTATGGACTGTGCAACGGTGCTGTTCTCTCTCTCTCTCTCACACACACAGAGAAGGCAAGGGAATGTTTCTCTGGAAAACACCAATATGAACAGAGTCTCTGAAACATCCAAGTTCAGGCCATTGAGCATCCTGAGACCCACCAAAGGAATGCAGTTTTCTCCAGATACCAGATGGCAAGTCTACAATGTGTTGAAGAATTTCTCACCTAATTTTCACCGCTGCATACCACTCACCAATTTTACATCTATGCCCCCCCCCGCCCCCCGCAAGAAAAATGACAGCATTCCCATGGTCACATCCTGGGTGGATCTCAAAGAGTATTGGAAATAGCCCACGCAGCTGTTAGCTTCTCCAAATACACAGTCCAAGGCATTCAAATGCCCGGTCTGCAGTGCGGGCAGCGAGAAACAAGAATAACAGTTCCTTTTTTTCAACCAAAGATAAATGCCATATTATGCCTGGAAAAGCCAGGGTCAGCCGAACTGCGAGGCAGAGAAGAGCACCAATGTCAACGGAAGGAAACGGTTTCTGGGAAGGATGCACAGTTTGACTAATTGAAGACCTTTCGAGGGTGAAAACAACGTGGTTTTGTTACATTTTGGAAAGAAAAGTATTGCTCTCCCCTCCTTTTTAAAATGAAGAGCTAGCTTTTCAGCAGGGAGACTGCTTCTCCCCCCCCCCCCACTTATGCCCTCTCTCACTCTCTCGCTATCACTGTCTCTCTTTCAAACAAATAAATAAAATTCTTTAAAAAAATAAAATAAAGAGGGGTGCCTGGGTGGCTCAGTGAGTTAAAGCCTCTGCCTTCGGCTCGGGTCATGATCTCAGGGTCCTGGGATCGAGCCCTGCATCGGGCTCTCTGCTCAGCTGGGAGCCTGCTTCCCCCCCTCTCTGCCTGCCTCTCTGCCTACTTGTGATCTCTCTCTCTCTCTGTCAAATGAATAAATAAAATCTTAAAAAATAAAATAAAGAAAAAGCGGGGGTACCTGTGTGACACCTGTCTGCCTTTGGCTCGGGTTATGATCTCGGGGTCCTGGGATCAAGCCCCGTGTCTGTCGAGCTCCTTGCTCAGTGGGGAGTCTGCTTCTCCCTCTGCCTGCCGCTCCCCCTGCTTGTGCTCTCTCTCTCTCTCTCTTTCTGTGTCAAATAAATAAATAAAATAGTTTTTAAAATTATAAAGCTATATTGACTTTGAAAAAAGGAGGAAAAGACAAAATACATAGAGAAGAGAAAAATAGGAGAAGGAATGTGAACTCCTCCATTCATTTGACAGAGAATTCTTCAGGCTGGCTCTAGACTGTGGTTGTTGTTAAGGAAACAGAGAAGGGACTTAGGGCAGGCGGAAAGCACCACCCCGCCAGTAGTCAGAGAAGGCTGGTCTGAAGAAACATTTCAACTAAGAATCAAAGCTGACCCTGGGAAAAATAGTGGGGAGACAGCACGCGCACGAAACCCCAGTGCAGACCTTGGTGACTCCAAGCTGACCAGGAGGGCTGACATTTAGAAAGAAAGAGGCAGAGTGGAATGGACAGGGGCGGATTAGAGAGATAAGCAAGTGCCAATTCCTTCCTTTGGGCACCTGAAAGCCCAAGATAAGGAATTTGGGTCTTAATCTCAATATAGTGAAAGCCATGAAAGGATTTTAAGCAGCGGAGAGAATTTTTCTAATTCTTCTAATTTTCCTTTTAAATTGGTCATTGTCACTGCCCAGAGGATTGGAAGAGTGGTCGCTGTATTAGGAGGCAGGATTTTTTTAAGGACAGGGAAGCAGGCCTCGTATGGTTAAAAGACATTTCCAAGGTCGCAGAGGTTAGGAATTCTGACTTCTTATTTAGAGTTCCTTGCATGAGTTCAAAGCAATTTTTTTAAAGCACACACTTGGCACGTGCTTCGTGTTTGACACAACAGTGATCAGCTATGTGGGGCCCCTGAGCAGAGATCACTACACACCATCTGGCAGAATCATTAGTAATAGAAATAAATGGTAATCCAAGTACAGATAGAACAACATAGTAGGTACAAAGGGTGAAGGGTTGAGAGAGAGACTCAGTCAGGCTTGGACACAGGTCTTCTGACTCTGGCACAGCCTAAACCACAAAAGAAATACGGCCCTATTGATCGGTGCAGTTAGTCCAGGGACAAAATGACAAAATGAGAGGTTTCCTATTTCAGTATGGGTTCATTACACATTTGCGTGTATTCGTTTTATGTTTCTTCTGAAGATCAGCTTTTTTTTTTTTTTTACTGTGGTTAAGGAGGGACTTTGTCCAATACTGAGAATTTATTGCAATGAGAGTGAGGGGGCTTCGGAGCAGGAGATAAAGCTTAAAGAACAAAGACAATGGAGAAAAGAGAGGCAAGCTTTGCCAATTTATGGTTTAGTCAAGGCCTGGGTATGGATGCAGACCCGATGCCACATCAGTAAATACCACTGTCAGATGACGTGCTCTAAAATTAGTCTTCTTGTTGAAATGCAGCTTAGCAGCACAATTCCATCGTAGTAAAAGGATGTGGGTGGTTCCACAAAGTTCATTAGTAAAAGATTTGAGTGACAGACAAGTTGGCTTATTTGAACTACGGTATTTTTGCAGCATGATTGGAGGGTTAGAATTTCAAATCCAATGTCAAAAAAATTCTAAGTGACAAAAAAAAAAAATATGTCCTCAATGGCTTTGCAGGATGTGGAAGAGATTACTGGTTCCGAGTAAATATATTTTGGAATGCACTGCATCCTGGTGCTACCATTAGTTCTATTCTGGTCCTGAACGTGGAAAGGGGTCAGGGGCCCCACAGAGCTGACACTTAGCGGCGGCGGCTGACACAGGCTGGGTACCCGACACTCCCCCAGGAGAAAAGGCTCGCTCACTCTTGACCTCGGAACCCAACAGAGACAGGTTAGAGAACATTGATGCAAGAAATTCTTGCACCCCTGCTCTTTAATTTGCTTTCATTTTTATGAGCTCAAACACTTTTTTCTCCCAAATATCCAACCTATCAGGGCACCTGGGTGGCTCAGTCGGTGAAGCGCCTGCCTTCCACTCGCGTCATGATCCCAGGGTCCTGGGATTGAGCCCCATTTCGGACTCCTTGCTTCTCCCTCTCCCTCTGCTCCCCACTGCTTGTGCTCCCTCTCTCTCTCTCTCGTAAATAAATATGAATCTTAAAAAAAAAAAAAAAAATCAAACCTATTATTGTCAACATCCCCGTAGGGTTTGTAGGTACAGTTACTTAAGTGTGTTGTAAAACCTCTCAAGTGTGAATGAAAAATCAATCCACACTTACCTCAAATGCTAAGTACCAAAAGAACAGAGCTCACTCCCTTTGTGCTAGCTGGTGAGCTAAGAGAAATCACAGAGGTCTATTCCCTGAATAATCCAGAGTAATGTCATTAGCAGAATTTTCCTTTCTCCCCACTGTACTGAGAAGTAGTTGAGACACATCGCTGTATAAGCTGAAGGCGGACAGCACAATGGTCTGATTTACATCTATTGTGAAGTGATTAACACCGTCCGTTCAGCTAACACACATCATCGCTTTTCTTGATATCATCCATCCGACTTGGAGAAAATAACTACGGTAACACTTCAAGCAAACAAAAGTACTAGCTTCTGGAAGGCTAGGAAAGAATATCTAAAATAGCAAATGTCCCACTGAAAATACTCAAGCAAAACGCACATATCTCTCATACCATCAAATGTGAACCTATTTCAGGACTGCCCCTGCCTGCTGCATTCCAGCCCGTTTACTCTCCTCCCCAGCAAAGCCACCCAAGTTGTGACATGTGGATTCTGGCTTAGCTCCGTGGAGTGCTGGGAGCCTGGTGGCATAGAGGCGTCGGTGAAATATCTCACCTCACATACCTTTCATACCTATGGAGAGACCTCAAGACTGTGGTTCACAAACATACAGAAAGCTTACAGTACGTGCGCTTGGCCTTGGGGCTTACGCATTCCTTAGAGTCCAGCGAAATCTGCAGACACGGGGTCACCTTTTCTAACAGGGCACTTCCTTGTAAGTCACCAATGTTGAAGGTGAGGTTAAGAAGACAAGTCAAAAATGGCAAGATTATGCCTGCTGAATTCAGTCTTCGCCAGCATTTCAAAGCACTGAAGGGGTGCCTTTGTACATGGGACTTCAAGCCCAATAAGGATTCTTGTGACTGAGTCATGTTTGTATTTGTGTTATTTTCATTTCTTCGGGTAAATGCACTGAGCTAAGATATCGAATGCCCTGAGCTACATAGTTCAGATGCAGATGAAAGCAAAAAATGGAAATGTTTTAGGAATACAAAATTGGTAACACTAGCCAAAATATCACACCTCTGCTTTCTTAAAAATTGAGTTTTGAGTAAAGATAATTTTATTTGCCGGGGTGCCTGGGTGGCTCAGTGGGTTAAAGCCTCTGCCTTCGGCTCAGGTCATGATCTCAGGGTCCTGGGATTGAGCCCCGCATCAGGCTCTCTGCTCAGCAAGGAGCCTGCTTCCCCCTCTCTCTCTGCCTACTTGTGA
>CM053608.1:117727744-117787320 GCA_028646535.1 Procyon lotor | reverse complement strand
TAGAATTTTGCTTATCACAGCGAAACAGCAACACTGGGAGATGTAACAGACCCCACGTCCTATACCACCTCGAGCACTTTGCTCCTCCCACTGGGTGAAAGGAGCTGCTCAGAGCATTTAGCTGAGCCCTAGAACAATGCGTCATCACCCTCAGGATCCTAAGGGCACAGCTGGGTTTCCTCTAGACCCACAGCAGAAGGACTCATGTCCTTGTGCCAAGTGACCACTTTCTTCCATCTATGTGGGGTCAATCTAATATCCTACTTCTGGATCCAAAATTCCACTTCCATGGACTAAACTGCACTTGTCCTCAGTCAGTGTAAATACCGTATGGGTGACGCATATGTATTTTTCAAGTTGTCTTTTCCACTTTTAGGAACACATTAATAGAAACATTATTTAGATGGTTCCCTTGTCACTCCTTTACCATTAAAGGCTTTGACTAACTTTGCAAATTCTGGGAAGATAATATGGAAGCTAATAGTTTAAAGCCCTTTTAAAATTCCCAAAAGCTGAAAAGAGAAATCCATTAGCATTTTTGTTTATCCTAGAATGTATTGGCTTATGAGCATCATCTTTATTGTTTTACAGGAACACATGCTTTCTTTTTTTTTTAATTGATCAATGGCAGAATACAAATGGTGAACAATTAATCTTAGCCGTTTACGGCTTCTGTGATTCTTTGGAAACAGAAGGGAGAAAATGTCTTAGGGGCTTATTTCACAAAGCCAATATCTTAGATCATTTCCCCAGCTGTGAAACAGACTGCAAATCTTATTCTTAAATTACCTGATGTATATTTTAATTGACTGATTAAAATTCTCCTAGCATCCTGTTAAGAAATGAAAATAGTTACCACGACGCTTCTGTGTAATGCCTGGAAGAACCCGCATTCCCTTTCCATCCTCTTATCAATTACGGATCATTGAAAAACCACGGATGGTTTTTCTGAGCAGCGAACAAACAGGACTCACGGGAGAGCATCAGAAAATGACTTTATCTGTTTTCTCCATCGCCTCTTTTAGTACGTGAGTCTTGTCCTTGGGCAAAATTCAGGACAGTTGTCATGACTTTTTCAGCTCCTCTTAAATAATGAGGACATTCGAGTCACTCTAAATCCCAAAAATCGATCGCCATTCTGTAATTCATGTGTCCCATCATATAAAGCACTCAGACTTCCAACTCCACGTAAAGTTAAGCTTCTTCCTACAGCTGTGATCTACCGAACACCTTTACTGAATACTTTCCCCTCGTACTGGGAAAGGTGGAGAAGGAAAGAGTCCTCTCTCTTTGGCTGCATTGCTAACACAGGTCTAGGCCACTTCCTGATACCAAAGTGGGGATGAGATGGGGGAGGAGGGCCGAGGGAAGAGGCAGTAGGAAAATTCTCCCTTGACTAATAATCTAATGCTGGTAACATGTGAGCTTGGTAGGTATTTAAAGGTTACTTTTTCCTCTTGAGCAAGAGTTGGGGATGGTGGTGAGGGGAACAGGGGTCAAGAGGTAGAAACCTCAGCTCTACCCCCATCACCTACAGATCCCTTGGTGCACATGGTAAACTTATGGCTCTTTCCTCTTTTCCCTTCTGGGGTCCAGGTGGCCCTCTTGCACATCACCTGAGATGACCCCAGGCTTCAGTATAGGCTACCTTTGGTCCTTGGGGAACAATCCTGCAGTCTGTGCTCTGGAATTATGGTGCAATGGAGTGATCTACCAGTAGAGGAGCTAGCCAGTCTCTTGTCCTTTAGATTTCTAAAAGATTGGATGGAGGCACCCATCTCTCATCCACTACACCTCCCAATCATGAACACTCTAAATGGTCTGCGTAAAACCCTTTCCTCTAGACTTGAGTTGAAGAGGCAGGACCTCACAGCCCTCTCTCAAGGTGGCCAGGAGTGGGGACTCAAACCGACTCCCAACTCTCTAAAAATTATCTTCTAATCGTTATTTTCTTAGCCTCTCCAGCCTGTTTTTATCCGCTGGAAGTGGCCAATGAGCTAACCACAACCAACGCTAAGCTGATTTTCCTGTGCTTCCTCTTCCAACTCTGCACTGTGGTCTTACATCTGACTTTGGAATATGGCCTCTGCTGTCTTGAGTCACAGCTAAAACCAAAAACTCAAAGGGTTCCATCTTGACGTCTTGTGATATGGGGACTCATATTTCTAACATTTGGTTCATTTTTACTTTTTTCCAGTAGAAAATGTACATAGTCTGTTAGCTTACAAACTCCTGTGTGCAGGGCTTGAACTCCTAAGAGTTAATAATTGGAGAAAACAAGGTGTAGGCACCAATCCACGAAGCATGAGAAGACAATGGCTGCAGTGGGGTGGGGACTCGCTGGAGCACACAGGAGCAAGAGTCAAAGATACAGAGTTCCCAACTTGTACAGCTCACTGCACACCGGGCTGAGTCCATGAGTTTTGTCCTCCCAGCCCCCACCCTCCTGTATGACAGCACCACGTAGCATCGCCACCCTGGGAAGTCATCTTGGGTTCCTCCCACCTGCCACCTCCCGTCAGTCACCAAATCCTATTAATGCTATTTATAAGTCCTCCGTCCTATCTGGGCGCTCCTTCCATCCCCCTGCCACCGTTTTCACGTAGGTCCTCATTACTTCTTACCTATGTATGTTTAAAGATTGAGTGGGACATGCTTATATAATCGTGGGAAAGAGTCAACAGAGAAGAAGAGATCGAAAATAATTGAAGATCATGGGTGAAGCCAGATCTCTAAAGGAGAAGAAGACATGGAACCTTCCCCCCAGGGGGGAAAGTAAATCTTGGATGGAAAAAGAAAAACTTTACCATCTGAGACACTTTAAAGCTAAATTTATTCCATTTTTTCATGTCAATATTTTCTTTCTTTTCAGAAATAAGTTGGTATCAGATAGTAGTATTTTTAATGTCCTTGCTTGAAAAAAAAATTTACTTGGCAAACCTTCATACTTTTTTCCTACTGAAATTTTGCTATTTTGCTATTTCTACTAAATTTTGCTTCCAATCGCAATCTGCAATCTTGAGTATCCATCTAGCTACTTGACTTCCCTGTCTTCTTTCATACCTTATCCCTTTCCCTTAAGGGAGAAACATGTTCTCATTGCCTATTTACACTTCCTATCTTCCTCCCCATACTTGTTAATCAACCCACTGCTGTCCTCCTCCTACTGCGTCTCTGCACTCAAAGGGTCTGTGGCTGAGGTCACTCTAACCAACTACCAAACCCATGCTCATGATGCTAATAAGAGTTCTATTCATCTGAAATTTCTAGATTCCCTTTGATTCTCTAATTCCACTCTCTTCTGATCTTTGTCCTTCACTCTGACCACTCCTGCTCATCTCCTTTTTTTTTTTTTAAGATTTTATTTATTTATTTTTAGAGAGAGACAGAGCAAGCATGAGCCAAAGGGGCAGAGAGAGAGACAGAGTGACTCTCGAGCAGACCCCAGGTTGAGTGCAAAGCCTGAGGGGGAGCTCGATCCCAGGACACTGAGATCATGGCCTGAGCCGAAACCAAGGGTCATTCGCTGAACCCACTGGACCACCCAGGTGCCCCCTGCTTGTCTCCTTTGTTGGCTTTTCCTCTGTGCCCTCAAGGCTTCGCTGTGAAGGTCTCTTCCTGCTCCAGGCTCTCCTGGGGCCGTCTCATCCATGCCTTCTACCACAAACTATATTCTGACAATTCATATATAATTGTCACTTGCAATAATGTACCATTCTATGAGGGGCACATTACTTCTTCCAGGTGAGGAAATGTGATTAGGGACATTAAAGTAATTTGCAAAACTTCCACTCTTGGTATTAAGGAATGTATGAAACCCACAATCCTCAGAACCAAAAGGCCGTGCCCCTTGAACTCAATTCAAAAACAATTGTTTTAGGATAACGTAAGGTAATGTATAAAAGTGGTTGAAAACTGAGACAAAGGTTTCTACCTTTTTTTTTTTTTTAAGTAATCTCTATACCCAACATAAGGCTGGAACTCACAACCCTGAGATCAAGAGTCACTGCTCTACTGACTGAGCCAGCCAGCCATTCCCAAAAGTTTGTATGTTAATGAAGTTCAGCCATTACATTAAAAAAAAAAAGAACCTTGTGAAGAGCCAAGGTTCTTTTCTTTGATACCATCAGTTTTTTGCTCCCTCCCTTCTCTCTGAGGTGGCAAAGTAAATCAGTGCACATTTCAACCTTCTCCTTTTTTCACCAACCATGGAATCAGCCAGGGCGCCACATCATATGTGCAGGACCCCATCTTAACTCCTGATTCTCAACCAATAGAGATTACTTCTTCAAGATAGAGTAAAGGGACAGAAAATACTGGGTATGTAAAAAGACTGTATTTCAAAAGAAGACTCTTCTAAGGAATTACCGTAAACAGTATGTAAATAAAGTTGTTGTACAGTCCAAATTTGGATGGATCTTCTACGTGGTAGGCTCAGTAAGAAGGAAAAGGGCATCATACCAAGAAGCCACGGGAGGTAACCACAAAGCAGGAAGGATCTGAGATTAGGAACAACCACCAAAAATATCATTGCCAAGTCAAAAGCTGCAATGGAGAGAGTGACACATGGGAAATAACTGAAAATCTCAACAGCGTAGATGATAGGCTTGAGAAATTCTGCCAATGTTCAGAGAAAAGGCAAAAAGATTACATTTATTAAATGAACAATGAGATATGGGAGATGAATGCATAAATGTGTGCACAATTCCAAAAAGAAAGATACAGATAAAGAAATCATCAGAAGAATTGAATACTGAGGTGAAAAAGAGCTTTTAAGTCTTCAAATCAATACTACTCAAAGAGTACCAGGAAAAAATAAAAGAGACTATTATCATGATACGGTCAGGTAAAAAAAAAATTTTTTTCTAGTATCAGGAAAATGAAAGCAATGCTTTAAGCATCCAGACAGAAAAACAGATTACCTACAAAAGAATAGCAATCAGAAAGACCTCAGACTTCTCTTCTGCAACCCTCATTGCTAGAATTCAATCAAGCCATATCTAGAGAGCTTTGAGGTAAGGACTGTGACCCAAGCATTTTATATAAAGCAAGAAAAACAGAAAGTAATCTCATTTGTGCAAGGCTTCCTGAAAGCAATTTCTTAAAAACATCCTCAGCTACATTTGGCCTAAAAATTTTACTTGAATATATACTTGAATTTGTTATGGCATGAATTTAAGGATTGAGGAATGGTAATATTATTAACCAGATATAAGCAGTAAAATGACTTAAACAGAATTAAGTCTAAATAAATTTGGTCAATATGAGTATAAACCTTAAAGAAAACTTTAAAAGTAATTCTTTTTAAAAAATTAATTATTTTGGCATTTATTAATAATAATAAATTTGATTTTAATAACCCTAGATTATATCACTAGGTTTTATCAACAAAAAACTAGCACATGAAGGAGACAGAGAAAGAGAAATAGTAAATGTATCCAATTTCTCACCTTACAGAAAGAAAGCTGTTAAATATTATTTTTTCCTGGCATTGATTAGGGAAAACGAGCTCATGTCTATATTTAAACAAGCAAAAACCTTAAAGGCAGCAATAGTTGAAATTTTTTAAGATATGCAACCAGTAATACTTTATATGGCGGCTCCTGGGTGGCTCAGTTGGTTAAGCCACAGCCTTCAGCTCAGACCAAGCCCCACATCGGGCTCCCCGCTCAGCGGGGAGCCTGCTTCTCCCTCTCCCTCTGCCTGCTGCTCCCCATGCTTGTGATCTCTATCAAATAAATAAATAAAATCTTTTTTAAAAAATACTTGTTAATTTAAAAAAAACTTGTTAATTAATTGAATTACAATTCAAAAATTTAAAAATAAATTAATAGCTTCTTCTCTGTGAGGACACCAACGCTGGTGCTAGGGAGGGCCCTGGAATGGGATGCCGGGGTGGCTTCCTCGGAGGCTTTGGCAGCGGCAACGGGGCCATGTGGGTGGTGAGGTGGGGGCAGGGCTGAGGCCTCGGAGCTCAAGGAGGTAAGACCTGGACAAGGAGTGGATCCCCATCACCAAGCCGGGCTGCCTGATCAAGGACATGAAGATCAAGTCCCTGGAGATCTGTCTCTTCTCTCTGCCCATGAAAGAATCTGAGATCATTGACTTCTTCCTGGGAGCATCCCTCAAGGACGAGGTTTTGAAGATCATGCCTGTGCAAAAAGCAGACCCGGGTGGGTCAGCGGACCAGGTTCAAGGCATTTGTTGCCCTTGGAGATTACAATGGACACCTAGGTCCGGAGGTCAAGTGCTCCAAGGAGGTAGCCACTGCCATTCCTGGGGCCATCACCCTGGCCAAGCTTTCCACTGTCCCTCTGTGGTGAGGATACTGGAGGCCAAAGATCAGCAAGCCCCATACTGTCCCATGGAAGGTGACTGGCCCTTGTGGCTCTGTGCTGGTGTGTCCCATCCCTGCCCCCAGAGGCACTGGCATTTGTCTCAGGCCCTGGGCCCAAGAAGCTCCTGATGGTGGCCGAAACTGATGACCCCTACACCTTGGCCAGGGACTGCACTGCCGCCCTGGGGAACTTTGCCAAGGGTACTTTTGATGGCATCTCCAAGACCTACAGCTATCTCACCCCTGACCTCTAGAAGGAGACGGTGTTCACCAAGTCTCCCTATCAGGAATTCACTGACCGTCTTGTGAAGACCCACGCCAGAGTCTCCGTGCAGAGAACCCAGGCCTCAGCTGTGGCCCCCACATAGTTTTATACAAGAAAAATAAAGTGAGCTAAAGCTTGAAAAAAAAAATAAATGAATAAATGTCAGTGAGACATACCATTGACAAGAATACTTCCTTAGAGTCTATATGGTTTCTTAACATTGGTGCCTACGTATCAGGACAAATACTTTTATTAGTGACAAAAGATCAAAGTCTCATTGGTAGGATCTTAGGACGGTAGATCTCTAAGACAAAAGATCTTGAAAGACAAAGACATCAAGAAGTCAGGCTTCCAAAATTCAAGCCTTAATTGAGTAGGGTTTTGAAGGCTAGAAACTCCAATGATTGCTTCCATTATTTCATATTGCACTGTCTAGGGAGCGTTCTGAAGGCTAACCATTCCTGAATGATCCAGTGATGGAGTTGGTCCCCACTGTGTGCTCCAGCACCCAGCACTTCTCTCTCTATACTCATCCTTCTTAGGGCATCCTTTTCTTCGACGGTCAGCTGAAGCAATCCCCAGCCACTAGGATGCTAGTGTGTCCTACTTTACTAGCGTAAAGTATTTCGCCACCTTTGTAAATGACCTATGTTGCCTTTAAGGTGACACTTTGAGATTCATAGGCAAGCTAGCTGAGATTTGGAACTGACTTCGCTGAAATTCCTACATTACTGAACTCATGTATAAATTCATTCTGAATGAACAAATTCCCCAGGACTACAAGAACTGGGAAGAATGTAAAATTTAATGTCTACTTTCAAAGTTTGGATTATGGCTTGTGAGTGCTTCAATATTCATCTGTAGAAAGAAGTTATTAGAACCTAGATGACTTCTAAAGTGCCTTCCAATTTTAATACTCTATGACTCTATTATTTCTACACAGCTGAATCAAGGGAAATTAATATAGCCTGATTAAATAAGGCAGTTTGGGATCGAGGCTACGCTGAGGCTACTCTCTTTGCGGCTCAAGGTATTTCTTAGAATACCGTGCTAAAAATGTAACTGCATTCTGCAACCAATGCAAACATGTTCTAATTGATGGGAGGGGAAAAAAATTCAATCCAGAGTGCCAGCAATTCCTCTGTGAGCTAGCGTGGCAGGGAGAGTGTGGGGATCAGTGAAGCATCAAGTTACAGACCAAATTAAAGGTCTGAAAAAGAGTGGCAGGGTCTAACCATCCACTGTCTGAGCTGCAAGACTTGGATCTACCACCCCTAGTCACTCACAAAGGACTGCTCCACGTATGCTAAGCACACAGCTAAGGGCTCCAAATATCTTTTATTAAAAAGGCCCTCAGTTCCAAATACATCTTTATGGAATTATTTCCTTGAAGTTTTTAGTTCTGTCATATTAAAATTTCCATGAAAAAGTAATCAAAACCTAATGCTTACAGTGTTCTGCCACAGAGAAAAATATTGTGGGGTTTTGTTCCTATTAAAAACATGTGTTACATATATATACATAATTATGTAAGTCCCAGACCCAGTGTACACACATCTATACAAAAACCTTAGGAAAATAACGATAATCGTTTTGCCTAAGCCAACAAAACTCATAACATAATATTGTACCCTGTCCATAACACCCCTCATTAAGCCAATGCTTTGAAAAGGTCAGCAAGCAATGAATATTTCTGCATATTTTGTGGCATAGGCTGCAAACACTAGATCTATAGGGATGAATTAAGGTCACTTTTAAAATTCAAACAGTATTTTCTCGACTTGGTTGGCTGAATCGTGTGCATCTGCACTCTTTTTCCTAGGGGAAAGTTAATTTTAGAAAGGAGGAAAAGTTTGCCAGGAAAACAATCATATTGGCTCAATACCTAGACAGTGACTCTTTTCTTAAAAGTTCAAAATGCTTTACAGACAGTCTCCTACTTGTCCTTAATATCCTTGAAAGCAGGTACCAAATACCATTCCTATTTCATAATGAGCATCTCATTTCATAAAAAAGTGGTATGATTTAATATGATCCCCACTGAAGAGTATTTTTTTTTAAATGAGTCCTTTACCTCAATTTTCCAAAGACATAAAATAAAACTATGTCTTTTCCCCAGTAGTTACTCTGAGAGTTTGCTAGGTACTTAAAATGGTTCAGATACAGATATATACAAAAAGCAGCAGAAATATATGTACAACAAAGTGCAAGATAGAGAAACATTCAGTATCTGTACAGATTCAAATACAATATAACGTACCGACACTCTCAACCCACCCAGGGTAGAAGAGTTTGGTTCAAATAATTAGGAATGTGAACAGAATCTAAATTAATTTATATGATAATTCTTCCTTCTGTTTTCCTAGAGATACAGTGCATTTGGATCTTCGGCTTTAAAGTACCAGTATGTAAAGATGGCAGTGGTCATTGACAGAAATCCATGCAAACACAGAGAAGGAAGATTTTCTGATTTCCCTGGGAATAGGCCTCAGTTCTTTCTAATCGCCAGAGTACTTTTGAAGGAATTCTTACATGGAAAAAAATTGATGTTTAAAAGCTAACTCTTTAAGGAGGGCCCTTGGAAGTATGGTATTTCGCTCCACCCTCTATTTGAGTTCCAAACCAATGTTAACCCTCCCTTCCCAAAATTGCCAACTCAGAACCAACCACCCCACCAAATTCATCAACTTGAAAGAAACCAGCCTTCGCTCTGTTTTTATTCTCGAGGCGATGCTTCCCAATAGTTGGGTGTCCCCTCTCCCACATCTGCGGACCTTTAAGACACTTCCAAAAGATTGTGGGGAGAGAGCACATCGCAATCCCTGGGAGTGCTTTTTAAATGCACAGAAGCCTTCGGGTGCACCTCCCCCCCCCATTTCTGAACCGGTATCTGCGCACTTGAGTAGCACCTACTGCTTTAGGCTGTGATAAAGTTCTAGTAACAGCGCAGTCCCCCCAGAAAACCTACTAAACTCATCACAGTATTTAATTTTCAGGGGAAAAAACAAAACAACAAAACAAAACAAAACCAAAAAACCAAAGAGCCTCAACCTATTGTTCAGTGCAGATAGGAAAGATAAGACGGCACACCTACTTGGAACCGGGGGTTATATCGGCCCCCCTCAAAGTTAGGATAGAAACAGAAGGTGGGAGTGGGGGGGTCGGGGGGGTCGGAAGGAGAGCAGTCGTGATACTCCCACCTGGAAATTACTGCAGAGTCGAGGGGAGAACCGTGCGCGGGTGCTTGCGCCACACACCTGGAGGGGGGGAAGACCTCCCGCCCCCCCTCCCACCCTCTCCCCTCGAGCCCGGGCGGCGGCTTCTGGGGGCTGCCGGGGGCGCCGAAGGGAACCGGAGACGGGGTCCGCCGGGCCGCGGGGTAGCAGCGCAGCGGGCGGAGGGTCGGAGTCCCCGCCGCCTGCACCCCCACCCCCCGGCCCGGGGCTCGCCCCACGCGCAGGACACCCGGGCGGGCGCGAGCCTGAGAGGCCGAGCCCGCACCTGGTGCAGCTGGCCCCGCAGCCCTCGGGCGAGGGCGCACCCCGCGCCCCTGCTTACCTTGCGCGCGAGGTCGGAGTCCGGAGCGGGGACGCGGGGAGGGGCCGCTGTCAGCTCCTCCGCGCGGCGCTTCGGGTATCAGAGGCGCGCGGGTCTCCCGGCGGCCCGCCGCCCCGCGCGCCCCGGGCCCCCTCCTCCCGCCCTCGCCCCCGGCGCCCGCCCGCTCGTCCCCCTCCGGCCGCCCTCCGCCGCGCTCCCCTTCTCCCCCTGCTGTTTATTCCGGAGAGCGGTGGCCCCTCTCCCGAGCCTTCCCTCCCCCCAGCGCGTGCACGCACACACCTCCCCCAGAAACGCGCTCCCTTTCGGAAGGGGCAGCGAGGGTGATCCTGGAAATTCTGGGGCTGGGCGATTTCAGAAAAACCCTTTTAAAATCTTGGATCTACCCAATGAGGTTCAAGGGAGGCACCACTTCCAATGGTCCCTGCCTCCACCGCCGCTGGCCTTACCCGCTTGCTAGTCGTGGAGCTTGTGCTCTGAGGATCTCCGGCCAGTCATTTTTAATTTTCCCAAAAGAACTCCTTCCGTTTTACTGTTTTTAAAATGTGGACGTCCCCCTTATTTAAACTTGGGTGGCCGGGACTTTAGATAGGCCTCGGGAAGACTATGGTCAGCAGCTGTATAAGACAAGATAGGTCTCTTTTG
Source organism: Procyon lotor (assembly GCA_028646535.1). Lineage (NCBI taxonomy): Eukaryota > Metazoa > Chordata > Mammalia > Carnivora > Procyonidae > Procyon > Procyon lotor. The sequence continues at coordinate 117,776,518 of CM053608.1, read as the reverse complement.
CCAGCACTGTGGATACCTGCCACCTGTTAGGGCCCCGAGTCCAGGCGAGAGCGGTTAATTACACGTGTCTTTGGTTACTGAGCATGTCTGCAGCCTCCGTTTCTCGGGGGAGACACTTCTGAAGCCAAAGTTTTGGGAAGGAGCAGGTGGATGTATTCAAAGAGAGTTCCAAGGCCGACGAACTAGCCCTGGGCAGAACATACCCAATAACATTAGAGATAAGAACCATGGGGAGGCATCTGTAAAAACATCACTGTATCATTAACATGGAGGGGCTGGGAGCGACATAATCCCTATTAGGCACGTGGAAGGTGATTTGTTAAATGGCACTCCATGGGTTCATTCATTCATTTACCTATCAATATGATGTGTGTTTATGGAGTAGGTTAGAGGAAGTGTAGCATTATTCATGGTCAATCATGCCAGTCATAACTTAAATGATGCCTTAAGAAGCAACTAGTTTATAACAGAGCCCTAGAAAATGCAAATAGCTATTAAAGAGACTCTTGCCTTTGTATTTATTCTGCCAATATCTATTGAATGCTTGCTAGTTGGAGACACTGCTGGGTGCTAGGGGCAGAAGAGTTAACAAGAAAGGGAACATCCCTAACCTCAGGGAACTGGGCAAAGGGCTACACAGGTGAACGGGCTGTTGAAAGCAGATGTTCTGAGGGCAGGTGGCAGCACAAGGAGGCACTATACATGAAGCTCAGAGTAAGTGGCTTTGAAGCTGAGACCTGAAGACTGACTATAACATGGCCAGAGACAGGAGAGTTTCCTAGTAAAGGGGAAACATGGATGTGCACCCGAATGTTTATATCAGCAGTGTCCACAATAGCCAAACTATGGAAAGAGCCTGGATGTCCATCAACAGATGAATGGATAAAGAAGTGGTATGTGTATATATATATATACAATGGAATACTATGCAGCCATCAAGAGAAATGAAATTGTGCCATTTGCAACGACATGGATGGAACTAGAGGGTATGATGCTAAGTGAAATAAGTCAGTCGGAGAAAGACAATTATCATAGGATCTCTCTGACATGAGGAATTTGAGAAGCAGGGTGGGGGTTCGTCGGGGGAAGGGAGGGAAAAATGAAACAAGATGAGACTGGGGAGGGAGATAAACCATAAGAGACTCTTAATCTCAGGAAATAAACTGAGGGTTTCTGAGGGGTGAGGGGGAGGGATACAGTGGCTGGGTTATGGACATTGGTATGTGCTATGGTGGGTGCTGCAAATAGTGTAAGACTGATGATTCACAGACCTGTACCCCTGAAACAAATAATACATCATATGTTAATTTAAAAAATAAATTAATTTTAAAAAATAAATAAACTTAAAAAAAAAAGCCAAAGGTAAGAAAGAGCGTAGCAAGTCAATGAATTTCAAGAAGCTCATTATGGCTGTTGGATTCTTTTTTTGGAGGAAGAAGTACCCCTGTTTGGAAGGAGGAATGGACAGACACAACTAGAGAGGTAAGCAGAGGTGAGATTATGTAGAGCCCGTGAGGGCATGTTTTAAAATTGCATTTGATTCCACAGACAAGAGGGAGACACTGTAATGTTACAAGCAATGTCACAATGAGATCAGCTTTTTGCTTGAGAAAGACTATGGGCTGTAAGCCGAGAACAAATGAGGGTGGGGGGTAGGGATGGGAGGGACTTGGAGCAGGGCTCTAGAAGGGCCACCTGCTCAGTGACTACCTGTACATATCCTCATGCCTTTGAGGCATCTAAGCTCAGTCCTATGACAAGTCCTTAGAAAGACAATCGTTTGCTGAAGGGACCTGTGGAGGAGAGCAGAGGCAGTGGTGGTAGGCAATGAAATACAATGGAGGGAAATGGACATCAGAGATAGAAAATGTTGTCTATGAAACATTTTATTATACAGTAACTCATACAGTTCAAGGACAGAAAGCACGTTGATTTGTAACTGACTAGTAGAATAAAGGAGAGTTTGACACACAGGAATCACTTTGATATATATTCTAAAGGTCCTACTGTGTGACAGCAGACAGGCATCTTCCCACCCCAGCTCCCCTCTCCTTTGGAAAGTTAGTGATTCCTATTATCTTTCAGTCCTACCCTCTAATCATTTTGTGACCTTCCTCAATTTGAACCCGTCTGTCTGAAATCGAAGTTCACGCTACTTCTGCTAGGCCATGATCTCTGGATTTGCTAAGGTCTAGACATCTACGGCTGGGAGCTCCGTTACCTCACTGCAACATGGTGAGCTGTAATCAGGTCTAAAGGAAAACGTGAGTGCTGGGGCTGGGGTGTTGGGAGGCTCTGGGGTGGGTGCTGCCCCCTGATTCTGAGAGCAACTGGGCATAGGTGAAAAGGGGAGGGGGAAGCAGGTTGACTTTAGGTCAGCCGAGCTGGAGCAGCACAGGCAAACATTTCTCTCTTAATTTTTTTTTAAAGATTTTATTTATTTATTTGACAGAGAGATCACAAGTAGGCAGAGAGGCAGGCAGAGAGAGAGGGGGAAGCAGGCTCCCTGCTGAGCAGAGAGCATGATGTGGGGCTCCATCCCAGGACCCTGAGATCACAATCTGAGCGGAAGGCAGAGGCTTAACCCACTGAGCCACCCAGGTGCCCTTTCTCTTAATTTTTTTTTAAGGAATCTCTATACCTATCATGGGGCCAGAACTCACAACTCCAGGATCTAGAGTAGCAGGCTCTCCCCACTGAGCCAGCCAGGCACCGCAGGACAGCCAAACATTTTACCCCTAGCTCACTCTCTGCAGTAGTTGTTGTTTATTTTAAAATGATTTACTATCTTCTCTCTCTCTCTCTCTCTCTCCAGTTCTAGTCTCATCGATTTTCCTCTATATTTTTTCATTTGTTTCTCCTCTCTTTAACTTTCTCTTCTCTTTCCTTTCTTCCTTCCTTGATTCATTCCACAAATATTTTTTGATCTAGTATCTTTTTTGTACCTCAATAGCAAGTGCTGGATATACAAAGATGACCAAGGGAGGTCCTTATCCTTGAGTTCATAGTCAGTGAATGTATGAATTAGGATACCACTGTTGCCAGTAACAGAGTAGCAGGCCTGTCACCTGGAAACCAAAGGCATGTAGGCAAACAGGTTTCCTTAACAATCTAGAATGGGGAATTAAATATAATCATGAATCTCTGTTCCTCCCTTACCCTAATTCACTTTCATCTGCATTCTTTCTCTCTCAATTCCAAACTGAGATTGAGGGGATTAACCGGCCTTCCCTGGGTCAGATGGCCACTCAGGGGGAACAAAGGGTCAGGGTCATGATGTAAACACATGCCTGCAAGAATTCTTCATGTAACTATTTAGATGGCGGCCAGCACAGAATTGGGGATTAAAAGGGAAGTGTGTGTGAGGGGTTTAGAGTAAGGCAGCTCTTCAGAAAGAACTCTTCAGAAAGAACTTCACTCTAGTGAAGGTTTACTATAAGGGTAGACACATAAATAATTACAATCTAATTTTATAAGTGCCGTAATAGATATGAACAAAGTACTAAAAGAACAAAGTGCAGGGGGAGGAGGAGCCTCAACTTCAGAAACACAAGGAATGTTTCACGGAGAAGGCAATGACTTGAGTCACGACAGCTTAATTTATGTTTGCCAGACAAATGCACTAGGTAGTCTGGTGCATTATTCCTTGTTTGGTGACTAGTTTTTCAGTGAGGTGAAGGCTTCAGGCAGAGACCAGAGTCTATGACAGCAGTTAGGGAGAGAGTTAACATGGCCTGAAAGATAAGGAAAGGTGTGTGAGACATCTAGAGATTTAGAATCCAGAGGACTTGACATGAGGAATTGGGAAATGGGAGAAGCCAAAGATGACTTCAAATAGTCAAGTCTGAGCCACAAGGTGGACAACAAAGCAATGAAGTGAATCAGTAGAAAGGGGAGAGCTTTGCTAGAGAAGAGAAGGGGTTTCATTTTTTGCTATGTTGAGTTCAGATATTGACAGGATATTGAGTGAAGAAATCCAATAGTTGATGAGTAGGATACTCAAGGAGAAAGTAAGTTGCTAAATTCATTGATTTGGACTTTATCTATCTAGAGGTCATTGATACCACGGGTATGGATGAGAGTACCCAGAGAAATCATGTGTAAGGAAAGAACCAAGAGCCCATGGGGATCCCTGAAGGACATCAGCATCAACAGATGCAAGATGGCCAACAGAGGAGAAGAACCAAGAGAAAGTGATGTCATGTGAGGACACTGCCATGCAAGAGAAAGGGTTTTTGAAAGAAGGGGATGGTGGGGCCCCTGGCTGGCTCAGTTGGTAGAACATGTGACTGTTGATCTCGGGGGTTGCATGTTCGAGCCCCACATTGGGTATAGAGATTGCTTAAAAATAAACTTTTTTAAAAAAGAGAAGGGCATGGTAAGTAGTGTCAAATGCTGTAGAGAAACTAAGCAAAGGACTATTCAAAAGAAGCCTTCCAATTGCCTATTTGGGGATGATTGTTGGTCTTGATGAGAACAGTTTTGCAGAGCACTTGGAAAAGAAAATACATTGCATCCTTTCAGGGTTTCTCAATCTCAGCAATACTGAAGTTTTGAACCAGGTAGCTCTTTGTTGTGAGGGCTGTCTTGTGTATTATATGATATTTAGCAGCATCCTGGGCCTCTACCCACTAGATGCCAGTAGCTCCTCCCCAAGTTGTGACAACTGGAAATGTCTCCAGGCAATGTCAAATCCCCTGTGGGCAAAATTCCCACCTCCCTCCCACACCAGAACTATTGCATTAAATTGAGATGTGGCTGGGCAGTTTTCTTTTTCTAATTTTCAGGTAGTGTTTATTTTAAATGTAATTTTTTTAAAGATTTTTATTTATTTGACAGAGAGAAACACAGAGAGAGAGGGAACACAAGCAGAGGAAATGGTAGCAGGAGAAGCAGGCTTCCCGCCGAGCAAGGAACCAAGGAACCCAATGCGATGCGGGGCTCGATCCCAGGACCCTGGGATCATGACCTGAGCCAAAGACAGACGCTTAATGACTGAGCCACCCAAGTGCCCCTATTTTAAATGTAATTTTATAAATGCAAAATGCCTATGGGATAAATACTTTGCCCAAGCCTTCTCTAGCTCATTTAGAGAATAAGTTGTAAAAAGAAATATTTCATTTCTAAAAGTCTAGATTCAAAATAAAATTTATCGGGCAATTTCAGAGTTAGATGTATTTTTTTCTATTGTGTCAGATAGGATATCAGTTACGGTCCCGGGGTAGGGATTGGAGAGATGACAGGGTAGCAAAATAAAGGGGCACAAAAAATCTTGGAGGTGGTGGGTATGTTCCCAATCCTCACTGTGGTCATGGTTCCATGCTGTAAACATATGTCAAAACTCATCAGATGGGATACTTTCTTTTTTAAATTATCATTTTTTTTAAAAGTAAACTCTACCCCCGACATGGGGCTCAAACACACAGCCCTGAAATCAAGAATCGCCTGCTCTACCAACTGAGCCAGCCAGGTGCCCCTGGGATACTTTCCTTATGTACATTTTATTTCATGCCAACTATACCCCAGTAAATTTTAAGGAGAGAAAGGGAGGGAGAAAAAAGAGGAAAAAAAATAGGTTGCCTGTATGAATAGCAAGGAAGAGCAGGTAAGGAAGCTGGACAAAGTAAACTCAGGCTCAGATTGTCATGCAATTTGCTGCAGGTTTGAATTCTGTCCTCTGTGTAACAGAGAGCCAACTGAGAATGACCAATATGGGTGTGAACTAGACATACCTACTACCTAAGATAACACCCCATTTCGTTAATCTTGGGACAGTGGTGATGATTCTAGCCAGCCTGTAGTGGAAAACACTTCACTGCCTCTGAGGTTCTGATCTGGCCCACAGAGGCGGCACTAAATATAATCTAAGCACTGAATATTAACCCATAAGCACCAGCACCCCCTTTACCAGAGCTGATTTCCTTATTTTACAGTGAACAAGGGAAATAATACCCAAGCTCTGTGCTTCTCTATTTGTTTGGTTCCATTCAATGGAACAGCTGATAGGGATATATTCATGAACCGTGTTACAAACAATACTTGATAAATATAGAGCAAAATTGGGTACCAGGGCCAAAATCTGGTAACCACTTATCCTTTGTCCTCCAACTTTTATAACCTCATCACCATTTCCCTCAACTTCTCCTACTGTTTACCTTGAATAATCTTCTCCGGCCATTGTCAGAGCTGGAATATCCAGTTTATCAACCAACTGTTGCCGTCACATATTTTCAAACCTAATCTCAGATTACTAAACTGTATACTTTGGCTAACCCTTTCTACCAAAATAGAGTATGATATCTTGTTTTTAGAAGCACCAAATGTGTCACTATATTTATATTTGTGACCAGGTTTAAATAAGAATCTGGTCATCAGTTTACTCAAGGCATGTTAATTTACTGAGCTGATATTGCCGGAAGGTCTTTAAATAGCATTCAGGCAACAGACTCATGCCCCTGAGAACCAAAAGGGTTCATTTCAATTAAACAAATATTTCTGAAGTATTTACTATGTGTCAGGCACTGTGCCAGGAACTGGGAGAGAATAATTAATAGCATGGGCCTGGCCTCTGCCCATGAAGCTTACAGTCTGGAAAAGATAGATATGCGTGTGTGAGGGCTAGATATGTGTATGAGACTGTGTGCAGAGCATGTAAGAACTTTCTCAATTGCTGGTTGCAATTATCAGCCCCTTAGGTACAGAGACAGCAATGCTCACCAATTCTTCTTCTTCTTCTTTTTTTTTTTTTAAAGATTTTATTTATTTGACAGAGAGAAACACAGCGAGAGAGGAAGCACAAGCAGAAGGAATGGTAGCGGGAGAAGCAAGCTCCCTGCCGAGCAAGGAGCCTGATGCAGGGCTTGATCCCAGGACGCCAGGATTATGACCTGAGCCGAAGGCAGACGCTTAACAACTGAGCCACCCAGGCACCCCACCAATTCTTCTTTATGTGCCCCCACGTTGCCTGGATTCTTTGCAATTCAGTGGTGTCTGGTGACTCATCTGGTCACTGGCCAATGAGCAGAACCACAGAGGAGCGGGGGTGAGTTCTCCTCCCGCTCTGTTCCCCTACCACGGTGAACTCCAAGCACTTGTGTTGAGATGGTGGGTCCACGGGATCAAAGTGGCCTAGAGCAATGAGTAAACCACATGGAGGGAAGCCCTGGGAGCTGCCTCCACTAACAGGGAGCTTTATAGCATGAGAAGTAAACCTTTGAGGTTAAACAAAGCTGCTGAACTGCTGTTAAGTGAACTTCTGCTGAAATGACCTGTCCTGTCCTCATACATCATCTCATCACATTGAACAAAAAGCATTCCTGCATCTTTGTAATGAGAGTTTAATGAGAGTCTGGCATGCATTCCTTCAGCATCTACTTATTAGCCACTTACTACGCATTGTGCACCTGCTTCAGGGGCTGAGAATACCGTGATGAGTAACCCAAAGTCTGGGCAGCTACAAGGAGCTTACATTTTAGTGGGAAAGACAGATAGTTTTCAGGTAATGAAATTCCTTTTTTTTTTTAAGATTTTATTTATTTATTTGTCAGAGAGAGAGAGAGTGAGCACAAGCAGGGGGAGCGGCAGGCAGAGGCAGAAGCAGGCTCCCTGCTGAGCAGGGAGCTGGATGTGGGACTCCATCCCAGGACTCCAGGATCATGACCCGAGCCGAAAGCAGACACTTAACCGACTGGGTCACCCAGGCGTCCCAGGTAGTGAAATTCTGGATCTTGCTCCATTTTCACCAAGTCTCTCGTTGCCTTATTTTCCTCCCCGCTCAGCTCACATTCTGCCATCCATCCTTATATTCAGTGTCCTGTCCATCTCCTCACCTCATTCCCCTTCTCTCCTTTGTTCGTACTTGCCTGGCAAAATCCCAACCTGGTTAAACCCAAATCTTTGCCATCTTCCCAGCTCCTCCCAAGTAGATGAATGCAGCTGGACAAAAACCATAATCCTAACTGGTCCTTACTTTGGCCTCACGGCCACCCATCTCACAGGGTCCTCCTTGAAGCATGCTGGTAACCATACTACCTCCCCTAATCCATCCTTCCCCATTCTCCGACATGACCAGCTCACATTTCCGCTCTCCTGAAACCTCCAACAGTCCTCTCCCACACTTACGTTCAGTGATTTGGCTCCTGATTTCACTGAGAAACTTAAAAGATTAAGAACTTCTAAAACTCCCACTACGCATGCCAGTCCCCACCTAGCGTTGAGTACCCATGGGCTCTACCTTCCCTCTTGTCACTGTGTGGAAACTGTGCACCCCATCTAAGGACAACCCCTACTCGGTGCACCAGAACCCATCTCCTCTTATCTGCAGTAGACACGGAGATGTGCCACCCCAGATCCCCCTTTCAAGGAAAGACCTGCCACCCAGTTGCAGAGCCCCCCGGGGTCTGCCTCAGCCATGGAGTCACTTTGCCTAAGGTCACGCCCTTCCTGGGGCAGCTTGCACGCAGTGATTGAGCACAGCAGGGTTATAAAAGTCCAACGAGGAAGGACACTTGGAAGAGCAGTGCCCACTCCAGAGCTCCCCATGGGATTGGCTAAGGCTTTGCCAGGTCTGCCTCCGTTTGACCTCTTCCTCTGCCCAATCTTGCATCTCCCCCTTCTTTTCACAGGTATTGGCCCCCCATAACTACCTGGCACCCCAACTTCGGCTTCAGGACCCACTTACAGAGATCAGCCCCTCCCTCTTTCACCATGAACTTTCCACTCTCTACTGATTCATTCCCATCATATAAACATTTGGTAATATCTCCCTTCTCAAAAATCAAAATACTTTTGAGCTACTTTCCATTCCTCTGCTCCGCTGAGCAGCAGAATTCCTGGAAAGTGTCTGAAACCATTCCTTGCCTACCTGTCTCGAGAGAGCCCCACTGGTAGCACCTCCCACATACCACCTCCCCAGAAACAGCTGTTGTCTGTGTCGCTGGTAACTCAGCATTTTTAAGTCCGATGGACAATTCTCAGTTCTCATCCCACCTGGCCTTTTAGCAGCTTCTGACCCAAGTGGTCACTCACTGCCTTTTAGACACTTCTTAATCATCTGCCCTCTGAGCCGAGACTCCCCCAACCCAGGATTCTCCTCCCACTTCACTGGCCACAGTAACTCCCTCTCATCTCCTTTGCTGGTTCTTCTTCCTCTCCTGAACCTTGGAACGCTGGCGAGCTCCACGTTACAACCTTGACCCTCTCTCCTCATCTGTACCAATATTCACTTTGTTAATAATCTCTTCCAGTCTCAGGGCTTTAAATACCACCTACATGTTGACAACTGCTAAATTTATGTCTTGACTAGAGCTTCTTCCCCTGAATGCCAGACTCTCACATCCAACTGTCTATTCTGAATCTCCACTTAGTTTAAGAGGAAATCTCAAACCTAGTATGTCCAAAATAAAACAATTGATTCCCTTCCCCATTCCCCTCCCCCCACCCCGCCCAAGAAAAAAGAAGCCCTTCCCTCCCATCCGTAACTCCTAGGGTCTTCCTCATCCTTCAGTAATTAACTATTTATTCTGGTTATTGAGCCACAAACCGAAAGTCATCATTGACTCCTCTCTGCCTCTAATACCCCACATTCAATACTTGAAAGAATTCTTTAGAATTTACCCAGTCTTTCTCCAGTGTTCTCATTTACTTATGGTCTGTTTTCAAATGTCATCTCATTAACAGTGACCAAATATGTAAAATAAAATCCCATCCACCCTACTGGTTACTTCCTATCTCCTTTAACCTGTTTTATTTTTATCACAATTAGTCATTCATAATTTTCACTTATTTGTTCGTTGTTTTGACCAGAATGCAAGCTTGAAGATTGTAGAGACTTACTTCTGATCTTTAGCTCCTAGTGATGAGTAGGAGGTAGGTGCTCAGCAAACACTTTTGAATGAACACATGAATGAATGAAAAAGGATGGAAAGGGACTAGTGATGGTATTATGAGGGTAGCAGAAGCACCTGAGCATAAAGCTAAATGATGTGAAAGTGCAAATCGTTTGAAGATTCTGAGGGAAAAGTGGTCCTGGCTGGAAAAAAAAAGCAAAAAGCTCAAAGGTAGGACTGAACTTGGCTTTCTAGGGGAACATCAAAGGCTTGTGTGGCTGCAACAGCGACAGGTATCAGAGAGGTGAGACCCTCAACAACTGGATTGCATAGGACTTTAGGAACCATAAGTATTTTGAATTTTATTCCAAGTATGAAGAGAAACCACTGGAAAATTTTAATAAGGAGAGTACACAACCTGATAATTAAAAAAAAGAAATCACCGTAGCTACTGTGCCACTAGCAGGGGGTGGGGTGTGGCAATGGAGAAGCCACCTGACCAGTAAGAGGCTGCTTCAAAATCCAAGCACAAGGGTGGACAGGATTTGAGTTGCATCAGAACAGTGGGGAAATTGGTATACAATTTGGGGGTAGAAATGACAGAATTGGCTTCTGTTTTCGGTAGGGGCACAAAAGGAAAGGCGAGAATTCCAAGAAAATGTCTAATTTTTGCCAGGCAATCCGGACTCCATTCAAGCAAATGGACACTTACTTCCATTAAGTCCATTGACTAAAAGGATCCTTTGGGCACCTAGTGGTTGAGAAGTAGGGAAAAGAAACACATACAGAAAGGGGAAGCCACTGGGGGCGAAATTACTGCGCTCAGGTTCTGAAAGGTTGAGTTTAAAAGGTATCTGCGCAGCTGGCCTAAAACTCCGGGAGAAGGGTCTGGACTGGGCAATACCGTATTTATTGTACGATCTCCCCCACACAAGTCTGAACTGGGCAATACCGTGCACCCTCTATCATCTCTCTTTTACACACACACACACACACACACACACACACACACACACACACACCCTTATATTTACCGGTCTGAACTGAGCAATACCGTGCACCCTCTATTATCTTTTACATACACACACACCCTTATATTTACGGGTCTGGAATGGGCAATACGGTGTTACGGTGTTTCCTCTATTATCTCTCACACACACCCCTACGCTTATGGGTCTGGACTGGGCATTACCGTACTTACTCTATTATCTCCCCATAACTACGGGTCTGGACTGGGCAATACCGTATTTCCCATATTCTTGCTCTCTCTCACACACCCTTGCATTTACAGGTCTGGAAATCGCAGGCGCACACACATCCCCTATATTTACAGGTCTGGAAATAGATTTGTCTTTGGTGACGTGAACTTTCAACGTCGTAGGGTCTTCTTCCTTACGGTGCAACTTACAATCCATGGGGTCCTCAGAAATAACGGCAGTTTCAGGACTCACCCCCAGCACGATCTGTGGACCCTATATGAGACCGCTCATTTAGTAATTCCCCTCAACCGCCGTGACATACTGCAGCGAATTCCTGGGATGGAAACTTCTCTGCCACCAGCCGCCCGCCCCTCCCGGGGGCAGGCTGCCCCCCTTTTCCGGGAAGAAACCGAGGAGACAATACCCAGGCAGGCCCCCTAGCGTTCTCGCGATCAGCCCAACCAGGCCGGCCAGCCGCCCGGGACGCGGCCCGCACGCTTCCGCAGCAGAGATCCCACGAGCCGGGCCCCGCAGCCCGGGAGGCCCCGGAGCGTAGCGACCCTCCGCCCCGGGCCCGGGCGACCCCGCGCGGCCCCGCCCCGGCCCGGGCTCCCCGCGGAGGCGCCGGGCCGCCCCGCCTCCCCCACCCGCGCGCGCCAACTCCCAGCTCGCGGCCCTGATTGGCCGCCGCATTCCCGCTTTCCTTCCCGAACCGCCATTTTGAAAATCTTGTTGATTCGGGGAGCCGAGAGCACGGCGCGAGCGTCACGCCAGAGAGCGGCCCGTGCGCCTCCTCCTCGGCGCTCGCCGCCGCCTCCCGGAGCCTCTTCGTGCCTTCGCGCGCCAGGCCCGCGGCGGCCGGCACCGGCGGTGAGGGCTGCGTCGGGGCGGGGGAGGCCGAGAGGGCGCCGCGGGCCCGCCCGCCCGCCCGCACCGCCGCGGCCATTTGGACGGCGGCCTGGGGCGGGGGAGGGGACGCGGGGCGGCCGAGGGCGCGGGCGGGCGAGCGAGCGAGCAGGCGGGCGGGGGGCGGCGCGGGCCCGGCGGAGGGAGGGGTGGCGCTGTGCCCGCGGTTTCCCGCCTCGGGAATGCCCGGAGCCGCCGGGAAGTCGCCCCCGGGGAGTGAGCGCCGCTGTCCCGGCCGCGGGAGGAGGCAACTTTGAGGTCGGGTTTCCCGCGGCCCACGGCGTTCCGGGGCCGGGAAGCGTCGGGCGGGTCGCGGCGGCCGCCCAGTCCCTGCCGCGGGGAGCGAGGGGATCGAGACGTGTGGCTTCCTGGCCGCCCGCAGGTCCACAGCATGTCCTCCTCGGGCCCAGCTGCAGAGGGAGAGGGAACCCCCGCCCAGCCCGCGTCCGAGAAAGAACCCGAAATGCCCGGCCAGAGAGAGGAAAGTGAAGAGGAGGACGAGGACGACGAGGAGGAGGAAGAGGAAGAGGAGGAAGAGAAAGGTGGGAGAAAGTCGGGTCCTTGGTCATGGGTTTGACAGAAAACCCTTCTGCTCCCTTTTTTTTTTGCGCCTGGAGACGCCGAATCGGAGGGATCTCTAGCGAGAATGTTTGCGAGATGTATCCCTTTCTGGTGTTGAGTAATCGCAGAGAATGAACTTGGTGGATTCCGGGCGGTAGAAAATAATTTGTTAGCATTGTTATTGCGTATCTTGGAGTGCGGTTGATTTCTGGCCAGCATGGCGTGTTCGTAACGTTTTCCCCCTTGACAGGATGTTTCTAAGTTTCAGATCTGTTTTTAAAACCGTTAGCTTTTGAAGTTGCTAGGGTAGCTAGCCGTTTTTAATTTTCATCTTTTGCTAATTTTAAGTACAGGTGTTTTGCCTTTTGACGTTATTGCGCGGTTCTTCAGGGAAAGCTACGCGGAGACTTAAAAGAAGTTATTGTGTTAGCCCTGGAAATATTTGGACAACTTTAGTATCTTTGCTGAACTTCAGCAGAGGCCCTTTTTCAAAGGCTTGGGGGAGTTAACTTTCACGGGGAAACACCAGTGAAAGCTGTTGCTGCTTGAGAAAGTAGTTAAATATGAAAGCAGTGAACTGTGAAAGAGTTCCGAAAGCTGTCTCAGTTTTGGAGTTGCAGAAGAGCAGTATTAACCATTATTTACCTGGAGGCAGGAAGAACCTTACGGAATTCGTGAGTGGTACAGCATCCTTTTCTCCAGCACGCGTGGGGGCAGTGCCAGCTTCTGAAAACGTTTGCAGCCACTTAAAAATCCATTTCACAGTTCTTAGAATTCTCTGATAATTAGGCCGAGCTAGGTTTGTTTCACATTTGGCTCCAGCTCAGCCATATTTGGGAAGAAGTTTGAAGTTTTCTTTCTAGACCCAGGTTTAACTGTCTCTTTCAAGTCTAAATGGGCCCGTGGTCAGCATTTTATAAATACAATCTGGGTTGAGATTACATGGTTTGTTTTAAAGTGGTAGGTGTACTGAGAAAGGAGTACTTCCACACCTAAGTACGAAAATGCTTAGGAAAAAATACAAATTACTTTTAAATTATTAATAATGCAGTAACTGAAAATTGGCTGCAATATCTCAACTACTAGTCCAGAATTTTCTCAGCGTTTTCTCTTCCAATTTTTTGTTTTTTTAGTCTCTTTAAAGAGGGTTGTGATACCACTTAGATGATGCATTCCTATGTGTCAGGAAAAATTATAGAAATCTTGTAAAAATACTTCAAATGGACGATACAGTAATGCTTGAGGGACTGATGATAGTTCAAATTGTGATTTTTTTTTTTTCCTCAAAATTACCCTGAAGCAATTCTATAGTTTTTCTAATTGCTTATTGTTCTATTCCCTCATTTGAGGTATTTCTGAAATTGTAAAGGTTTTTTATCCTGGTTAGCCCTGAAAATTTAATTCTGGGGCTGAGGCATCACAGAAACAAGGCAGTGTGGTCTGTGCCAAATGAAGGGGGAATTGACTCGACTCAGGTGGGGGAGGAGCTAGTAAAAGATGACTTTCAGGTTTCTGTCTTCCGCAGCTGAGTTCACAGTATTAACTGTTTTCTGAAAGATAGAAGTCACAAAGGTGAGCAAGTTTGGAGATGGTTAAGACTTCTGTTTTGAATGCCCTGCATTAGGTACCTATCCAAGGAGATGTGGAGCTGTCCAGTTGTTGCCCCTGATAGCTGATTTGAAACTCCTCTGACTAGAGAGAGATCAGCAAAGTCATTAGTTTATAGATGGTAATCAAAGTTGAGCAGGTGGTTTAAATCACGCAGAGAAAGAAAGTAGCACAATAACAGGGTTTGCTTCAGAGTGCATTTTCTTCATTCTGCACACCATTGCCGGAATATACCTGCTGGAATCTCTTCATCCTTCCTAATTCTTTCTGTGCAAACCCGTACGTCTCCAAATCTTACCTATCCTTCAAAGCCAACTCCAGTGTTTTCGTCCTTTTTCCTTAATCCAAAAATAATTAACTCTCTTCAACTCAGAGAACTTTTATTTGTAGATTTCCTTTAGTGTTCTATCATCTTCTGCTTGGAGTATGTTTGTGTCTCATCATTATCAGTAGACATGCTCTCTTTCAAGAGTTATTCAGTGTCTTAACCATTTGTTCATCTCCCCCCTTAGTATTTAGTGAAGCTTTGCACAAAACAGGCATTCAGCTCAATGAATGAAAGGACCTTCAGTGATAGTGTCCTCTTTTTTATCTGAATTTATCTCAGTAGTTAAATTGTGTTGGAAATTTAAGCTTAATGTTTTTTAAGTTTTAAAGTATATGTTCTTCTAGCCTCTTTTTAAATAAAAGCAATCTATACTATAAACAATTTAACTTTTTTAGAATGATTTATGACCACTGTTTTATAAACATTTACTGAACTACAAAGTGACGTCCACCCAGTCCATTGCAGTAAATGTAAACTTGTAGAATTTTCCCCTATTTACAGCAACTTGAGGCTGCTCTGCCTCAGCTAAGGTCTTTTTCTTTCATCTGCTTACTGAATTACTGCTTTTCTTTGTATGTTTTTGAAGTCGTTATAATCTCAGTCTAAACTTGCTGTTTGATGATGTACCATAAACTAAATCGCAATCAACAGAATTAGGTCTAATAAAAGAGTAGGCTTAGTTAGGGCCATGGTGATTTTTCACAGTGACTGGACTTTCATTAGCAACACTTGTAGCTCAATAAAACTTTGTTTGGTTTATGATTTTTTTTAACTGGATCCCTTGTGAGGTTGCCAGGTAAGTAAAAATGCTACTCTTAAGAAAAAGTTCGTGATACTATTAACTTATCATTAAGTATTTTCATCTGTCTTTCATTTGCTTCTCAGAGTCTGCTCAGAAGAAGAGTAAGGTATTAGAGGTTTCTGCAGGGTTTTTCTACATTGTTTATCCAGTAAAGCTAATATGTTTTTTAAGCTTTTTAGCTATTTAAGAAGTATTAAATTAATTTCTAGAAAAGAGTCTCATTGTGGAAGGCAAGAGGGAAAAGAAGAAAGTAGAGAGATTGACCATGCAAGTCTCTTCCTTACAGAGAGAGCCATTTACCATTGCACAAGGTAAGTTTATTCTGTTATTTTCGTTTTATGGAAAAAATGCCTAAATGTGGAGCACCTGGGTGGCTCAGTGGGTTAAAGCCTCTGCCTTCGGCTCAGGTCATGATCCCAGAGTCCTGGGATTGAGCCCCTGCATCGGGCTCTCTGCTCAGCAGGGAGCCTGCTTCCCCCTTTCTCTCTGCCTGCCTCTCTGCCTACTTGTGATCTCTCTCTGTCAAATAAAAAAATAAAATCTTAAAAAAAAAAAAAAAACCTAAATGTACAAAATGATGGTCAGCAGTGCTTAGTTTTTAGTTTACTAAGTAGTTATATATTATGGGTATAATTTTATTTAGTTTGCCCTATTCAGTAAAAGCTATATGTAAATTATCCTGTAAAATAATTGTGATTAAAATGACTTTGTAAATGTATTAACACATAAAGGGTATTTAATTATTACAGTGGTTTTATTTTTTTCTTTTTTTTCTAGGAAAGGGACAGAAACTTTGTGAAATTGAAAGGATACACTTCTTCCTGAGTAAAAAGAAAACAGATGAACTTAGAAATCTACATAAACTTCTTTACAACAGACCAGGCACAGTTAAGACTTTTTTTATGTCTTTAGTAACATATTTTTGTATTAAAATGTTTCACAAAAGAAGCATAATTTTAGTTCTGGAAAGGACTTCAGCAATCAACTAGTTCAATTTCTCTATCATACTAGTGAACAAACTGAGAAACATGCTTGTTAAATTGATTTATCATAGAATATATAGTTAGATATTAGCAGTAGGATTGTAACATCCAGGCTTTGTACTATAGTTATTTTTATGCCAAACTGAAATTTCAAAATGTGAAATCCAAGTAGTGATGGTATTTGGTGATCTTTAAATGTATTAGAAGAAATTTATTTTTTGGATGTTTCTAGCTGTTCAAAATAAATGATACAGTATAATTGTATCTCATTTTGAGCAAATATCTGATAGGTGGTAATTCTTTGTCAGGGAATTTGTCAGAACAAATCAGTATTTTATTTGCCAAATTCCACTGTACACAGAACTTCAATATTTTGTATAATTGAGGAAACTTTGCTTTGGGTTATGCACGGCAAAGTGAAGTTTGCCATTAGAATCAAATGCCTGAGGCACGGTATAATTTCATGTCATCCTCACTACAGTCTTATATACACAGGTCTTATTACTGCTAAATGGTAGTAACTTTTGGACATCTTCTGTTCTTTTCAAAGAATAAAATCCATGACTGTCTGACTTGGGGAAATAAATATTACTGATGACTTGTATTAAGAAAAGAGAATTTTTCTAAGAAGTAACTTTCCACATCCCCCAATGTTGTCAGATACCATTTAGTTATGCTTTTATAATTGCCAGTAAAAATTCCCAGATGGAAATTCATTCAAAGTGAATTGTTATTTTTAAAGAATTAAACTTACAAGCCTTTTATAATGTTAATATTTTAGTAACAGTTTTCAGTTGTGATTAAGAAATGTTGAAAAAACCACTGTTATAAGTGGGAGACATGTATTAAAATAAAGATGTTGGCTTTGAATTTTTTCTATATACATTACTGGTAATAAATAGCATTAACAATAAGGGAAACATTTTCAGGTGTCCTCGTTAAAGAAGAATGTGGGTCAGTTCAGTGGCTTTCCATTTGAAAAAGGAAGTGTCCAATACAAGAAGAAGGAAGAAATGTTGAAAAAGTAAGTTATTTTCATAAGTATTGTGTTTTTGATCAATGTGTTATAACTTTATTTTAATCATTTTAAATATGGACCATTCAGACATTTTTAGTGGACTGCTAATTCTTTGCTTTAAGTGTCAAGATCTAACTTTCCTTCACAACTATCAACTTGGGATGTTCTTTACTTTCCAGTAGTGACTATTAAGAATATTAAAAACTCACATGTAACGACATTTCTGCTTCTTAGAAGAACCGCATACACAAGTTGCTCATGTAGTCCAAAATTTAGGTCAAAGGGGAATATAGTAAAAAAAAAAAAACAAAAACAAAAAACCCTCTTGTTCTCTGCCAGCTATTCTGTTCCCCCAACTTACAGGTAACATATAAATTATTTTGAAGATAATCAATTCGATAAGAACATTGTTATTTACTATAATGCAAGCAAGATGTTATAATAGCTTTTGTTAAATCTGCTATAGTTTAAGAGTTATAAATAATAAAGATGCTTACCTATTTCTTCATCAAAATGTCATAGGAGTGCTGAGGGAAAAATGTAGTTTTTTAATCACCAACTCAAAGCATTGTCAAATCTGTGAATTTTATAGTGCTGAAAACCTTTTACATTATTTTTTAGGGAATTGACCTTTTTTTTTTTTTTAAGTAGGCTCCATGCCCAGTGTGGAGCCCACCTTAGGCCTTGAATTTTGACCCTGAGATTGAGACCTGAGCTGAGTTCAAGAGTCTGATGCTTAACCAACTGAGCCACCCAAATGCCCCAACTTAGTTTATTCTTTTTACTATCTTTAAAACTTAATTGGTAAATGGTGTTTTCAATTTATTAATGATCATATTTGGTTGTATTTTGTACATTAGTCAAGATTATTGGGAAAGTACTTTTTAGATTCAGAGAAACATTGGATGTCTTTTTAATGTTTGTACCTGAGCCAGTTTTGTTAGCTATTGTCTTTTATGTTGTAGAGAATATTTATAAATTTTGCTACATAATAAATTTGGTTTCTTTCATTTTCTGTTTTAGATTTAGAAATGCCATGTTAAAGAGCATCTGTGAGGTTCTTGATTTGGAGAGATCAGGTGTAAATAGTGAACTGGTGAAGAGGATCTTGAATTTCTTAATGCATCCAAAGCCTTCTGGCAAAGTGAGGACCGATTTTTATTATTTCAGTAACATCAAGTCTCTAGTCTCTCCTTTTTTTATGGAACGATTTAGTTTGTTAGCAGCATTTCTTGTCAATATTCAGTTTTGCCTTTTTTCAAAGAATATACCTCTGTTGACATATCTGCAACAGTTTCATGATAGAAATAACATAGAAACCACACAGATGTATCCTCTTATCAGATAAAAAAGGTATAAGTTTCAGAAAAATAATTATTCACTAAATTGATGTTAAATGGACAGAAAGACCAAGTTTCAGGGTTATATATCTATCTAGAAGGCACTGGATGAACAGAAACAGGTTGAGTTGAGGGCGAGGTGTTCAATTGGTCAGGGAGAGTGTGCAACCTTCAGCCAGGTCAGGAAAGATAAGGTGGGGGGTATACTAGAACTGGATATTTTATAGACACTGGAATACGGTTATGAAAATAGAACATTTAAAAAAAAACTAATAAACTGACTCCTACAAGTTTCTTGGATTGGGTTTCCAGAATCCGCAGAGCCCAGGAGCTGGACAGGGAAGTAAAATGGCCTTATACTTTCCCCCATTCTTCCTTAAATTTAGATTAGGTTTGCCTGAATTGTTTAACAAATGACATCACTGACTTGAAATGTCTATTGAAATGTTACTTACCTGACCCTGCATTTTCAGTTCGTTTGAAATTTGTCAGTAAATATTTTTATGTTTGTCCTTATTTTGATAGTAAAATTACGAAAAGATTGAGAGGACCTAGGAGTTCAGGGGAATACCATCAGTGAGGGGAGAAGGCATAAAGATTAGGAATCAGAAAATAGCTCTGGGACTTTGGTTTTATCTGCTGCTGGTCCAGTTTACCATTAGCTGGACACAGACTGATAAAGGATATTTTCGTAAATTGTCATGTGGCTAAAACCCCAATGGCCATGGTAAATCTTTTGTTTTGGTGTTTTGAATTGGCTTAAAGATGAGAGATGATCTGTTTTTCTAAATTTTTACTGTGGCCAGACCTCTACAATTTCATGTGACAATTGAATACCATTTCTCTGGAAGACATTACTAAGTTGCTTAAGTTATGAGGAATATGTTTATATTCTTTTCCTCAGTGATTTTTTAACTGTTGGTTTTAGGACCTGATTACTATTAAAATTTAATAAGGACTCCAGAAGCTTTTATATGGGTATTATAAATAAAAACTGAAAAAAATTTTAAAATAATGGTAAGCCTACTGCATGTTAACACAAGTAATATTTTATATGAAAAATAACTACTTCAAAAAAACTAGAAGAATGGTATTTTTTATTTTTGCAAGTCTGTTCATGTCTGGCTATTCTCATTTGTTTCTGCATTTCAGTCTATTGCACATGTTACTTTTTTGCTTAAAGTATGTAAAGGAAATCATCTCATAGGTAAGTAGTTAGAAAAAGGAATATTTTAAAAACTTGGAGATAATCATATTTGATACAATACCAGATCTCCACAGTGGTAGTTTAACATATGTATGATATGTTATGTATCATAACATATTTGATACAATACCAGATCTCCACAGTGGTAGTTTATTAAAGGTTCGTTGTAGTGTAGTCTCTGAAACCAAGTCAGTGAACTCTTAGGCTCTTTATGATTTTGTAATTGCATTCACCATTTGGAAATTACTGGTTTTTCTGAATTGTGCAGATCTTCCAAATGTGGGTACATTTCCACTAAACACTGTCAAAAAGTCACTCATTAATATAACCACCGTCTCATCAGAAGAATCTTTAGGTATTGGGAGGCTGTTAGTTCGTGGTAATGGATGTGAATAATCTATGTAAAGTTTTGACATTTGTGATTGGCAATAAATACCATCAGTTACTTTCCTTGCAGTGACAGGCTCATCTTCATTTTGAACACATGTCTCTTAAAATACCTAAGTCTGTATAGGCATACTTTTTTTTTTTTTTTTTTTAAGATTTTATTTATTTAACAGAGAGGAGAGAGAGCACAAGTAGACAGAGAGAGGGAGAAGCAGGCTCCCTGCCAAGCAGAGAGCCCAATTCGGGTCTTGATCCCAGGACCCTGGGATCATGACCCAAGCTGAAGGCAGAGGCTTTAACCCACTGAGACACCCAGGTGCCCCTGACTAGGCATACTTTTACAGTTCATGGTGTTTCATGGAAGAGGTAGCTAGTTTAGCTCACAGCTCAGTTGTGCACGTGATTTTTCTTGAGAAAACCAGTGAAGTTCAATGTGTAGCAAACATATTCTATGTGTACCTCCCATTTTGTTACAGATTGCATAAAGACAAATACTCACAGGCTGAGAGTTAATACAATATTTACTGCTTCATCAAAGACATTCTTAAAGGCTGGTGCCTAGGTGGCTCAGTGGGTTAAGCCTTTGCCTTGGGCTCAGGTCATGATCCCAGGGTCCTGGGATTGAGCCCTGAATTGGACTCTTTGCTCAGCAGGGAGCCTGCTCCCCCCGCTCCCAACCTACTTATGATCTTTCTCTCTCTCTCTAATAAATAAATAAAATCTTTAAAAAAAAATTCTTAGAGGAAACACCTTTTTTTTTTTCTTTGTAATTTCTAGCACACTTGGTGGCCTCCGCCTTCTTTGGTACTAAGGTGCCTGCAATTTTACAATCACCTTTGCTTTTTCAGAGTCAGTACAAATGTCAACACAGTGAAAAGATAAATAATGTCTTGATATTATTATGAAAATAGTTTTGACCTTGTGGGCTTCTGAAAAGGCCTCAGGAAACCCCAGGGTACGTGAACTATATTCTGAGAACCACTCTTTCAGCCTTACAGAATCCAGCTCTCTCTCTTTTTTTTTTTAATTTATTTTTTCAGTGTTCCAAGATTCATTGTTTATGCACCACACCCAGTCTCCATGCAGTAGGGCCTTCCCTAATACCCCCACCACCAGGCCCACCCATCCCCCCACGGAATCCAACTCTTAGATCCACTTTCTGTATAAGATTCTGTGAGAACTAATCCTCAATCTAATGATACCAATCTCAAGTCGTTTTCTATACTACTGTACCTTTTGTTATTTAAGAAAAACATTAAAAACAGTACTAATTTCTCCTTAATAAAATCATTGAATTAACATCGTTTTACTATCTTTTTTTTTTTTTATACTTCTACCTTGATTATCTGTTTTTCAGATTTTGTTTTTAAAAAGGGATGATGCTGTTGAGACTGCATTCTGGTTAATAGAGTCAGCTATTTTTAGAACCAATATAAGAAAGCTCAAACATTTATGTATTGTTACTTTTTTTTAAAGCTTATTTATTTTTGGAAGTTGTATTTTCTTGATTGGTTACTTGAATTATTTAACATATTCTTCCACTTCCTGCATAGATTGTCCTGCACCCATCATATTATTACTGAATCTGAATACAGATCTTATTCTTACTACCTATATCTGGTTCCCGAACCAGATATAGTTCAGATAGTTAGGGATACCAC
Organism: Procyon lotor; assembly: GCA_028646535.1. NCBI lineage: Eukaryota > Metazoa > Chordata > Mammalia > Carnivora > Procyonidae > Procyon > Procyon lotor. The sequence continues at coordinate 117,754,691 of CM053608.1, read as the reverse complement.
ATTACCACATTTTTCTAATATATTTGAGTCTTGGATTTCATATAATGAATAGGGAGATTTTGGACAGTGAGTCACCTTTGTTCCAGTGAAATCGAAGAATTTATACAAAAAGATTTCGTTCCTGGTACTAGTTGGTAATAGTAACAGGTCACATAATAAGGATATCTATATACATTCAAGGATGTTTTTTAATAGACCCTTATAGAGAACCCTTCTGAGACGGGTTCTAACTTAACTAACTTAAGATTCTTGAAGTTACCTACATTGGCTCTTGCCCAGTCTGCCTTTAGGAAGAATAAGTTTTTTGGGGGCATCTAGAGGCTATCTTGTGGATGTACACAGCATGAGAACACTACATACACAAAAATAGCCACCTTTTAATTTTTATGCAGGGAACAGTGACCTTTAAGGCTGGAAGTTTCTAGAAGAGAAAGAATCTGTGATACTGCTAGCTTCATGAAAGATTTTGCCTAAAGTTACTTCTAACATTTATACAATTGTATGTCAAGGTTATGATACGGAATTTTCCTTACTGTTTCTGCTTATAGAAAATAATAAAGGCAGAATAAAAACAAAAGATACCTATAATTTTGGAAATTGTAATTCCTCAGGGTATATCTTTTCAGATCTTTTATGCAAGGTTATTTTATGGTTTTCAGTTTCATAAGTTAGCACATACTCCCTTAAGAAAGCATTTAAGAATTAAGTTTGCTGGTTAATATAATCCAGTTGTTTCCTTGTGTGATCTCTGCTTTTTAAATATGTGTGGTTTAATTATCAGAGTAAAAGCAATACATTTATTTTGTGGTTCTTAATTATCTTCATAATTAACATACCCAACACTAATTGCATATTTAGAATCATCAATGAGAAAATAATTCTGGCATTACTAAAAGTAGAGCCCAGAGGTAATATGAATATAAACCATATAGATCATAAATTCAGGATGTGTAAAGTGACGTTTTGTTTCCTTTATGGATGTCTGCAGTCTTTTGATTGGAGGATCCCCTAAAGCAAAAATCTCTGGCATTAACAGGTCTTTGTTTTTTTGGATGAAATTACTACTTTTTTATTAACATATAATGTGTTATTGTCTTCAGCGGTATAGCTCTGTGATTCATCAATCTTACGGTACACAGCTGTGCTCATCATAGCACACATACCCTCCGCAGTGTCCGTCACCCAGCCACCCTGTCCCTCCTACTCCCCCTCCACTCCAGCAACCCTATTTGTTTCCTGAGATTAAGAGTTTCTCATGGTTTGTCTCCCTCTCTGGTTTTGTCTTGTTTCATTTTTCTCTCCCTTCCTCTGTCTTGTTTCTCAAATTCCTCATATCAGTGAGATCATATGGTAATTGCCTTTCTCTGATTGACTTATTTCGCTTAGCATGATGCCCTCTAGTTCCATCTACATCGTTGGAAATGGCAAGAGTTCAATTTTTAATGGCTGTATAATATTACGTTTGTGTGTGTGTGTGTGTGTGTGTGTGTGTGTGTATGTATATACCACATCTTCTTTATCCAATCATCTGTTGATAGACATCCAGATTCTTTCCATAATTTGGCCATTGTGGACATTGCTGCTATAAACATTGGGGTGCACGTGCCCCCTCGGATCATTACATTTATATCTTTGCGGTGAATACCCAGTAGTGTCATCGCTGGGTTGTAGGGTAGCTCTATTTTCAACTTTTGAGGAACCTCCATACTGTTTTCCAGGGTGGCTGCACCAGCTTGCATTCCCACCAACAGTGTAGGAGGGTTCCCCTTTCTCCACATCCTCTCCAACATCTGTTGTTTCATGACTTGTTAATTTTTGCCATTTTGACTGGTGTGAGGTGGTATCTCTTTGAGGTTTTGATTTGTATTTCCCTGATGGCATTGATAGTTTTAATGCTTATAGCAATGAAATAAATTACAAGTCTAACTCAAAATATTGCCTTGATAAAGTGTAAATAATTGAGATTAATACAGTATGTACTTAGGCTTCTAATCCTGTGTCAGAACACAGAATACGTATTTCAGCATTTGTGAAGAGTTTTACCTAGGTGTTAGAATACAAATGAAAGGGTAGTGTGGACAAAAAGATAAACTTCAAAGATGAATTGTTCTCTGTAAAGCTGCTAAGTTTGGAAATACTTCTTGAGACAGGAATAATGAGTTGATAAGTAGTTACCAAAAATGATTGACTTGGAAATATAATAAATAGCCCATTGGTGTTATCTTTATTTTATTGTACACAGCCATTGCCAAAATCTAAAAAAAGTTCTAGTAAAGGCAACAAAAAGGAACGGAACAGTTCTGGAATGGCAAGGAAAGCTAAGCGAACCAAATGTCCTGAAATTCTGTCAGATGAATCTAGCAGTGATGAAGATGAAAAGAAAAACAAAGAAGAGTCTTCAGATGATGAAGATAAAGAAAGTGAAGAGGAGGTAAAATGTTGGGTATATGTGGGGTTTTTTTTCTTGTTTCTTTCCATGGGGAGAGTTAAGTATTCCTGTCATGTGATAGGTATAGCCAGAAAACAGATTCTAGAAACTACTACCATGTTGGTTGTTTTTAATTCCAAAGACACAAAAATAGTTAAGTATAGATCTTTTCTTTCCCTTACGGAGCTTTTGGTTTTATGGCTGTGTGAGAGCTTGGAGTTGGAAGAGTGAGGTTGGCTGGATTTGAGCTGGACCTTGAAGACTGGGGAAGGAGAGCAGTGCATGTACTGAACAGGAACCCAAGGAAGCAGATTGTTTGGGAATTTCTTTACGTTAATAATTTATGACTGATTTGAGCCATGTTGTTCTGTTTTATGTAAAACGAGATGTAGGGACCCCAGTTTTTTCTCAACTCATTGAGGATTATTTAATGAGAAGAACAGTGTTTGAAGTTTATTTGATGGCTGGGCAAGTTTTATATCACTTAGGAATGCCTGCCATTTTTCTTTTACTTGGGCATATCTAAAATTTTGAGAAATACTTAGTTTCCCAAGTGAAACTTCAGGAAGAGGAGAGCTGCTGAACCATTTAAAAAGTTAGCTTTACCCTCTCATTGATACATATCCTCAGTCAAGGAGATGACTTCTTATTATGGCTAATAGTGTATTGGGAGACTCTGTTTTAAATTTGTTTTGGTGTCTCCTTCAGTTGTCAGAACTTGCTCTATAAATTGGGTCATCTCACTTGTCTTATTTAGGGTCTCAATTAATTGGCTTGACTTTTTGCACTTGATCTTAGCCAAAAGGCCGAGAAGCGATTGGCTTGACTTTTTGAGCCAAGGTGATTCTTTGCTGTGGGGGGCTGTCTTGTGCATTATACAGTGTTTGCCCACTAGAGGACAATATCACCTTCCCCCACACCCACCCAGACCTCCAGTTGTGAATACCAAAAATGTCTCCAGATACTGCCAAATGTCTTTGGGGGTGGAGGCAGAAAGATCGCCTCCAGTTGGTAACTACTGGATTCGAAGGAATAAAGTTGTGATGAACTCTGATTTTATATGTGTGTGTATTTGTTTTTAGGTACTTAAAAATCCATGATTATTTTAATATCAGATTTTGTTTTTATGGAATAGATTCTAAGGCCATCAAGAGGGAAGCATGTTTGTTTATATGTGAATTTATAATAATAGCAGTTTTGCAATAATAATCATCCTAATGCAGTAATAATCAACACAAAATAATCGTATTTTGGGTTGTTACTACATGTATTCACTATGCTTCCTAAAACCTTTTTAAAGGCAGATTTAAAGCTTGAAAAGTTGTCATAGAATATAAACATTTAATTTTTCCATAGAGGCAATGTGATTATGAGTATGGGCTTTGGAAACTATTCTGGATACAAAACCCAGCTGTACCTTGGAGTATGACTTTGGGCAGATTACTTATAAACTGTATACCTCAGCTTCTCATCTGTAATATGGGGTTGATAATAGGACCAACTTCAAAGGGTTGATTTCAGTGACTTTATTTAAAGCACTTAGAGCAGTGCTTGGCACAAGTACTGTGTATTAGCTGTTGCTGTTATTAGTATTAAGATAACCTTTTATTATATGTAATATTCCTGAACCCAATCTTCCTGTCATTGCTAAGGTTCAGGTTAAAAGTGAGGGTGTTTTATACTCATTTTCTCACTTGCTTTCCAGATGATTGTCCTATTCTAAGTAGAGTTACTTGAAGTTTGTGAGTGTAGATGACCTCTGATTTGTAACCATATTGGTTCCTGGACAGTGATCACAAGTGGAACTGCCCCACTTAGAAATCAAAGCCTTTCTGCGGGACTGTAAAAAAGGATCATTTGCTAGAAACCCAGGTCAAATGAGAAAATCCATGTAGGAAAAAAAAACACAAATAGGCTTTTACGGGCATATAAAGTCATACAACATAACTGCTGTATCATAACGCTCTGTTGTCTGATTTGGTTTTTCTCCTTCAGCTGGTACTGACAAACTTCCTAAAATACAATCCAGTAAAATCTGGACTGAGAAATACTTGTTTTTTCCCTTGATAAGTATATTATTCATGGCTCTAAAGGCTATCTCAAATTTAGGGGTATTCTCAAAAAACTTGATTTCTGGGGCGCCTGGGTGGCTCAGTCAGTTAAGCAGTTGCCTTTGGCTTAGGTCATGATCCCTACATCGGGCTCTCTGCTCAGTGCAGAGCCTGCTTCTTTTTCTTCCTCTGCCTGCTTGTGCTCTCTAACTCTCTGTCAAATAAATTAATAAGATCTTTAAAAACAAAACACTTTATTTCTGATTCTGTTCCTATGAGAGGTAAGTACTAGTAGGAGATACAGTATTTCCATAGTAACTGTTTTCCCTTATTCCATTTTTTCGGGATCTCAGTTTAAGCGTTAACTTTGTTAGAGATTTCGTAAACGGCATTGTTTTTTGTTATTACTATGAAAGGATGTCTTTTTGCTTTTTTAGGATTTTATTTATTTGACATAGATCTTGAAAGTGCACAAGCAGGGAAAGGGGCAGGCAGAGGAGGAGGGAGAAGTGGGCTCCTTGCTAAGCAAGGATCCTGATGTGGGGCTTGATCCCAGGACCTTGGGATCATGACCTGAGCTGAAGGCAGCCTCCTGAGCCACCCAGGCACCCCATGGACTTCTTTTTCTAAGAGGCCATAAAGAAGAGTTACAGGTTGATTGGGAAAGTTGTGAATTGCCTATAGATAAGAATTTTTTTGTAGATTCTTTTCATGGAAAATTACTAAGTTAATATTACTCTGTTTATTTCCTGAGACAGATTTTTCCTTTATTTAAATAAAAGACTTCTCCCCCAAGGCGCCTGGGCAGCTCAGTGCGTTAAGCGTCTGTCTTGGGCTCTGGTCATGATCTTGGGGTCCTGGCATTGAGCCCTACATCGGGCTCCCTGCTCAGCAGGGAACCTGCTTCTCCCTCTGCCCCTGCTGCTCCTTCTCCTCTGCTTGTGCTCACTCTGTCAAATAAAGAAAATCTTGAATTAAGGGAAAAAAGGCTTCTCCCCATTAATGTTTTCTTGTTTTATTTTAGATTCTTAGAGTTAAGTAACTATAAAGTTGGATAGATAAACTTTATCTTTGGTTTCCTCTGTAAATTGAGGGTTTTGGACTAAATAATCTGTATCATATTGCTAAAGTCAGGATTCTCAAGCAGAAATCCAGTTCAAGTTGTAGTTGTCCATTGACCAGTTACGTGAGATTAAGTGTTACTCATTTACCTGCTCATTTTCATATTTAGCTGTGTGGAAGACTAAGGTATTTATAAGTAAATTTATTACCTCTTAAATGTAAGATTGAAGTCACTGAAAACCACATAGTTAAAATATTTGTCAGGTTTTTCTTAAGTGTTTTGTAAGAAAATGTGTCATATTTACGCCTATTAGCCAGTTATTGCTAAGACATTTTGTTGGAGATTCTCTGTACCTGGAGCTCTATTTCCGTAATAGGCAGTGAGTGTGGTTCACAGTGGTTTTAAATCCTCCTTTTCTTAAGAAGTTGCCGTTCTTTCCAAGAGTGACTTTATAAAAGAGCTGTTTTAAACTTACCATCTTGGCTCTTGGATGTTTGCTTAGGGCAGTAGGAGGAGAGCAGCTTAGAATTAGGAAATTTGTAGATGAAATTCCTTAAAAATGAGGGAATAAGAAGATGACATGTTTAGTTAATTTCTATAAACTTATTTTGAAAATCATCTGGTTCCTGTATTGGATTAGCATCTCTAGGGGAAGAGTGCTAAAATGAACCTGTGAGATTAGACCGTGCTTGTGCCATTTACCACTGCTGTTGGGCCTCAGGCATAGAGAAGTACTGGAGAGACAGAGAAGCCATGCTTCCGGCCCTGGATAAAACAGCTCTGAGAGACTCTTAGGCCCTTGAAAGCATACTTAGTTTTTAAAAACTGTATTCTAATACTTGTTCTGTTTTCTTAGTACTTTTATAACACTCTTGTAGCTGGAAAAGTATGCAACAAACTGAATTATTACTTAGTATTTAAAATTTACTTGAATGTACCCATATGTATCAGGAATGTCTTCAACCATAAATACTTAAAAACCTTACTAGCAATGTCCGAAACAGGAGTTTTTTCTTTCATGACAGTAGGTCCACAGATAGGCAATTTGGGGCCAGTACATCAGCTCGAGAAAGGTATCCAGAATTTTACTATCCTTTCTTCCTGAGCCGCCATCTGCGAATGTGGCACTTAACCTCCTGATCACAAGATGGTGGTTTTACCTTTAGGCCCTGAATCCCTGCTCCTGATAGAGAAGAACAAAGGCTTTCTTCTAGTAATGGGTTCCCCACCCCCACCCCCCCAGATCCCCGTGGATGTTGCCTTGGCCAGAACGTTATCACCTCTGTACCTCTAGCTGCAGGGAAAGCTGTGAGATCCAGGTCCTAGCTTTCTTGTATCAGTGGAGAAAGGCAAATAAAGCTGTGGAGTGGGCCATCCTGCAGTGTTTGCCCATCGGAGAAACTTTCAGTTAGACTTTTTGGTAAACGTCTATTTGGACCATTCAGGGAATTACTTGCTATTAGTGGGAAGGTGAATGTAAAAGTTTTGTTGGTCCTTAATTATGTTCCGGAAAAAGAGTCTCAGCCCCACCCATCTCATAATTTGATCAGAGGATGTAGAAAACTATCCGTTATTAAAATCTTTTGCTGGAAGGCAAAGTTGAATAATCACCGTAATAAAATCTTAGACTTAAACTTGCTTTCATAATATTTTGTGAAATATAATGAGGCTTGCACATTCTTTACTCTTGGCACTCTTGAGTTTTCTCAGCCAAGTTGTTAAAAGAATAGTGTATTATAAGCTAATTTTTATTTTGTTCATCTGTTCACCCAGTACAACCTTTCTGCTGTGAGGACAGGATTCTGGCTCTGGGACAGGCGTCTTTTTTGGAGACCCTCCTTCAAGAGCCCTGCTGCCTATAAAAGATAGGTAAGCCTTTTCTCCCAAGGTTTTTTTTTTTTTGCCTTCTTTCAAAAAGTGCTTGTGTCCTTCCTCTGATTCTGTACCTTCATGGTTATCAGAGATAACAAAATCCTTTTCAAATTTTAAAAAAATTCTATTACTAATCTTTTACAAAATTAGATCACGGTACATGGATGTGATTAGATCCAAAATTAGATACACGGTACTATCTGAAATGAATGGCAGCTGTCAATTTTTGTCTGTTTTGCATTAAAATTTACTATAATACTGGATGGTTCTGATTGAACCACTCACAGCAGATTCAAAAATAACAAGCCAGAATCTTAATAAATCACTTGACAATTTGGAAACCAGCCTTTTCTTAATTTTTTTTTAAACTTAGCCACGTAATTTTTTCCCCATGTATTTTAATGAAAGACTCAAGTCTTGACTCTTGTTTGATTAAGTACCAAATGTTGGTGAACTCTCATTGAGTACCTCCAACATTTTTCCTTGTAATGCCACATAATGGGTTTGCTATAATTCCTAAAATTTTCAAAATACTTTGAGAGATTTTAAAGCAGGGATGTCTCATGTTGTCACTTTTACATTATTCAGTTCAATAAACTGAGGGTACACTAAATGCTATTGAGGTTCCAGAAAATATTTTCTACCCAAATGCCATTTGAATGATACTTTTTTTTTTTTTTTAAAGATTTTATTTATTCATTTTCCAGAGAGAGATCACAAGCAGGCAGAGAGGCAGGCAGAGAGAGAGGGAGAAGCAGGCTCCCTGCTGAGCAGAGAACCTGACGCGGGGCTCGATCCCAGGACCCTGAGATCATGACCTGAGCCGAAGGCAGAGGCTTAACCCACTGAGCCACCCAGGTGCCCCTTGAATGATACTTAATATAGGATTCCCAAAGAAAATACTCCCATCTATTACTGAGGTAAAGCTTTGGAGAGAAATGATAGAAGTACCAGTTGAAATTGACCTTGGGAATAGAAAGGAAAGTTGGCCATGTGGACAGAGATGGGGAGCAAGAAAGTCCAGGGTCTCTCTGAGAGACACACTTCTGTTTGTGGTTAGGTATATCCAGAAGTAAAGAACTGAGAGCTGAACCCAGACTGGAGAGCTCAGGAGGTTGGTCATGGTATAGAATATGCATCATTCTTGTTTATTCAGAATGATGGTCTTGTTCTACCTAAATTTTGCTGAGAAGGGAAAAAGAGACCTGGCATCTGTCTTCTAGGAATAGTCTACCTGAGAGAGGTACCGCTCATTCAATAAGCATTTCTTGGTAAATACAAGGAGCAGACATCCTGAGAATCTCCGACGTGCCATGTACTTTCATATCTTGTGTCTAAGTCAGTCTTGACTCCAAAGAGAGAGGATGCACTCCAAGGATATAATAAATATATATATGTATTTTTTTATTATTGAAATGCAATTGACACAAAATGTCACATTAGTGTCAGGTGTACACTAATATATTTATATTTTTTTACACTAATATTTTTTAATGCTTGTCCATATTACTCTTTCCAGAGCTGCTGGTTTATATGCTTCTGTCCTCAGAGTTATCTATATAGAACTACTGATTTAGTTTCGAATTTGATTTTAAGCAACAGCTTTGTTTATTTGTTTATTTGACAGAGAGAGAGCATATGCAGACAGAGTAGCAGGCAGAGGGAGAGGGAGAAGCAGGATCCCTGCTTAGTGAGGAGCCTGACACGGGGCTCGATCCCAGCACCCTGGGATCATGACCTGAGCTGAAGACAGTTGCTTAACCAACTGAGCCACCCAGGCACCCAAGCAATAGCTTTAAATAATTTAATAAGTAATATCCACTCCTGATTACTAAAAAAAACTAAAAGCTTTTGACATAAATATATATAATTTAAGGAATTATCTTATTGACTAATTTATCTAGTTCCTGCCTTTAACCTCCAGTAATTTATAATCTAGATTAGTAATTGACAACTGTATCCCTGTACACCAGATCCAATCTATGGCCTGTTTTTGTATAGCCTAGAAACTGAGGATGGTTTTTTCCATTTTTGAAATATTATGAAAATAAAAAATGAAGATTGCAACAGTAAGCACATGTAGGCCGCAAAGCCTAAATTAATTACCCTCTGGTACTTTATAGAGAAAGCTTGGTGAGAGATTCAGACTATAAATTTATCTGTCATCTTAGAAGATTTATAGCTGGGTAAGTCTGTTGTAGGGCTTTGAAAAAATACATAGGTGCCCAGGCCTCACCCTTGATGATTTACCTGATAGCCTCTTTTCCTTCTTCTCTTTTTTTTTTTTAGATTTTATTTATTTATTTGACAGAGATCACAAGTAGGCAGAGAGGCAGGCGGGGCGGGGTGGGGGTGGGGTAGCAGGACCCTGAGATCCTGACCTGAGGGGAAGGCAGAGACTTTAACCCACTGAGCCACCCAGGCGCCCTCTTTTCCTTGTATGTACAAGGTGTATAGGTAAGTTGTGCCAAAAGACAGTTACATTAAAAAAAAAAAAAATCAAGTTTGGCTGCTGTTAGTAGCAGACGTGTTCTTCTAGCAAGCAGGGTAGGGCTGATGACACAGAACCTCAGGATTGGTTCTTCAATAGTTACTAGTTTCTGAGAACCTTTTCCCATCTCCGTCTTCCAGATAATTACATAGCAACTACTAAGTGCCCATTCTGAGTCGTGGGCTGGAGGTCAAGAAGCAAATAAGACAGGGTCTTTGCCTTCAGCAGTTATTGGTAGAGAGAGAAGTCAAAGATCAGGAGGAAAAAAGTATAATACAGTATAACATAAAAGCTAAAAAAAAGATTTGGACAAGATAATGTGGAGGCTCAGAAGATAAAGGGAATTTACCTCTTTCTAGGGACGTATGGGGAGCAAAGATCAGACAGGAAAGCCTCATAGAAGGTGATGATTTGATCTGAGCTTTTAAAGGATAAACAGGAGAGGTCAGCAGAGTCAAAGATCTGGTAAAAACTATACAAAATAGGATTACACTAAGGCCCATCTTAGCTTTAAAAAAAAATTGTAAAGAAATGATCCTGGGGCCCCTATAAAATTTGGAGGGTAAAAGCCAAAGAGCCCTAATACAGAGCTTGGTGATCCTCTGTTGCTATTTTGCATTTTTTACCAACATTTTTTTATTCTTTGTTATTGGTAACATTTGTAATGGAAAAGTTAAATTTAAGAACATAAATAGATTATTATGGTATCATTGGCTTATTTCTGTCATTTCAACTCTGGCTTAAAAAAGATACATAGGTATGTTAGTCATTTCTCTAAGCAACTAATTTATGGTAGGAGGCACACCGAACTTCTGAATCCGAGGTCTTGCCTCTTACTATCTATAAGGCATTGACTCTCAACTACTCAGATGTGTTTTCCTCCTTTGTAATGAAATGAACTGTTTTGTCTTTGGGTTTTTTTTTTTTTAAGCTCACATAAGATAGTGTATGTGAAAGTAGGACTATAGAGATGCCTTTTTTTTTTCCTTTTAAGTACATTTTAACCACGTCCTGGGTTCAGAGTACAAGTAAACCAGATCCTAAAAAGGATACAGAGATGAACATGACAGATATTTAAATGGCTGCTTTACGCCAAACATTTTTAAGGTTGCTGGACTGATCGAGCTAAATAAGGCAGTCAGGTGTCTCTTCTCATGGAGATTGTCAAATATACCCTTAAGAAACTTGTGCTAAAGGGGTGCCTGGGTGGCTCAGTCATTAAGCATCTGCCTTCAGCTCAGGTCATGATCCCGGGGTCCTGGGATCAAGCCCTGCATTAGGCTCCCTGCTCAGTGGGGAGCCTGTTTCTCCCTCTCCCACTCCCCCTGCTTATGTCATGTGTCCCCTCCCCCCCCCCACTATCTCTCTCTGTGAAATAAAAAAAAAGAAACTTGTGATAGGGTGGGAAAACAGGCTGTAAATAACTAGTTTAATAAAGCTGTGTATTAAATGTTTGTTTTCTCTGCTACCTTATATTTATTTATTCATTTGATCCTCACAACAATTCTACAGATGTGGCCACAGTTCATGGAATCTCCAATGCCTATAAGGCATTTTAATGTAAATTATAAAATGCACCCCAGTCAGATACTGCTGAGATGAGAAAATGTGAAAAAAAAAGTCTTAAATTCAGCAAAGTCTGGTATTAAATACTCCATTTTACAGATGAGGAAACAGGCCCAGGGAAGGTAAGTGATTTGCTTGAGAATACAAAATTGGTCGGTAGTGAAGTCAGGATTTGAACCAGGCTCTCAAACCTCTGTTCTTATTCACTGCTTCACATGAAGTAGGGATACATGAATTGTAGGCCAAGTACTGTGGGACCATAGATTAATCAATTGGTGGTGATAAAATGAAAGATTCAGAGGAGGCGACTGGTGGGCTGGATTGAGACTCCTGAGTGAGATTTTCCTAAGTGGAAGAGGGGAGTAAATGTAATGAGGATTTGAAAGTTCCTGTAGAGTGTAAGTGGGCACACTTTCACTCTCCTTCTCAGCTCTCTGGGCTGCTTTACCTCCAAAATACCAGATTATTCACATGTGCTTTATCTACCAGAGGTTGTCCATTGTGTCCCAGTACCAAGGTCCTTTGGGATGCCCCATTGTTCAGAGTAACCTCCTCCTGTACGTACCTAAAACTTATCATTAGGGCAGCGTGGAGGTGATTCGTTACATCTGCAAGGCTGACGAGAGTTACTCTGCCTCTGTGCTCAGGATGAGACCTGAAGATACGTAGTTCTGTAGAGTTCGGTTAATTTTACTACTGTTTTCACTGCTACTCCATGCCAACATTTATCACTTTTCTGAATTCCCACCTCCAGTTTGTCACAGAATAACCTGTAATTGGTTACTAAAGATAAGTGACATCCGGTATAAATAACATAGTTTATTATTACAGGGCTGGGTGTTTGTGGGTCCAGTACTATCTACCAGAAGGTACTGAAATGAGATAAGCACAGTGCATCATGGTTCGTTAACACAGGGTCAGTGAGCTGTCTTACTGCTTTGGTTCTGTGAATCTATCCTTTATATGTGCTGTGCTTTTAAAGAAAACTTTAAAACTTCCAAGTTACTACATGTGTTCAATGAAAGAATTTCTTTACAAAACGAAGAACTGATTATAGTAATAATGGCTAATACTCATTAGGCATTTCCTATGAGCCTGGCATCATTAAAAGTAGTTTCTGTGTATTAATGCATTTATTCCCCATAAAAATCATAAAGTCCTATCACATTTCCCTCATTTTGTAAATGAAGGAATTGGAGCCTGGATCTGACACCAGGCAGCCAGCCTCCAGAGCCCACACTGTGACTTAGGAGGTTTCTATAGTGCGTGTGACCATTTGTGTACAATGTTTCTCTTAATAGGCTGGTTGTTCACTTAAAAAACCAGGGAACAGCGTCCCTCTAGATGAGGATGTGAGGTACAGAAGGAAGCAGTTTTAATTCTTTGTGTTTGTCCAGTGGTGACATCTTGTGGACATGGCTTGATCTTCCTTTATCACTGTGAATTTTTATACTTTGTCAAACTAGCACTACTCCCGATTTGCAGGTTTTTAAATGGTGCCATATTGTATGCCTTCTAAAATTTTAATGACAGCTGTATACCCTGGCCTTAAAGGGCTCTGGAAATATTTTAAGTATGTGATTCTAAACATCTAATTTGGATGGGGATCAAGTAATAATGCTTATAATGTTATTCCTTGCTCACTCTTACCCTTTCTTATTTTCTTGTAAAGTATTTCAGTCACCTACAGATCCAGATTTTATTGAACTTTGACTAAAATGTGATACATAATAGTGATTATTCTGTGTATGAAATAATACCAACAGAACTTAGGAAATTTTAGTATTCCCTTTTAGAGGTTAATGTGGTTCTTATGAAGTAGGTGGATACTTAGTAAAACTTAGTTCAGGTTAGGCATAGAGAATTGACGAACCAGTGATAACCTTTCAAGCATCCCCCAATATTTGGAACACCTCCGAGAATTAGAAAATAAGTAAAAATGGCCTCTAAACAATAACACATAGGTAGAGCTCATATACTTTACTTTTAGAAAGTATTTCGGCCCCTTGCCACCTTTCAAATGCATTTTGTAGTGGCGGTTAAATTAGCAGTTAGCCAGCTGCCCGCCAGCAGTGTGTCTCTGGTGAGACAGGTGTCCCGGTGCGAGGACATGGCGATGGCCGTGTATTGAGAGGAAGGACACATAGCTGAGCCCACGGAGCTTCTGGAGCAAATCACTCTATGTACTTTAAGTTCAAACCAATATCCATCATTTTTTTAAAAAGAGGAATTATGATAAATCAGAAATTTTAAGTGTAAAACATTTGGAAAGACATTCTGTCAGGAGTGATTTGCAGTATTTTTGATGTGTAAAGATGAGATTTTAGGTTACCTTGAGCTATTTGTTTATATAAGATGCTTCTATTTGGGAAAATTAATTCAGCGAATTAATGTTCCCTAATTTCAAAGACCATGGTTGGGACAAACTATAAATTATAATTTTGTCATTTTAATCTATCCATGCATATATACTTTGCTTTTGCTTAATCAGCTATGAATCAGTGTTGAAGAAAACAGGTTCTGGAGTCAGATCTAGTTGAACCTCACTCGTGTATTTTGTTAATTATGTGGCTGTGAACAAAGTACCTCTCAAGCCTTAGTCTCCGCATATGTTCAGAAATAGTTACTGAGTACCCGCTGTGCGTGGTGCACTATTTTAGGGTTAGGGACACATCAGTGAACTTAAGAGTGTTAAAAAAATGTCGTGGTCCTCATGGAGCTTCCATTCTAGTTGGGAGACAGTAGAAAAATAATAAGAGCACCTATATTTTAGAGGTATTTTTTAAGATTGAGGCAGTGCATGTAAAGTTTTCTATTTATAGTGTGTAAAATTTGGGCGTCTTATTTTTAGTGTTTGATTCCTCTTGTGACTAGTTTTGTGTTCTGATAAAGTGAGGTTTGTTGAGGATATTGGTTATCTCAGAAATTGATAACTAGTAATGATTTTTCATTGGTGATGTTGAATACATTAGTTTTCTCTAATATTGGTGAGAGGTACAGAGGATAGAGGAGTGGAATTAATCTCACCGATAAATGTTCTTTGCTTTCCTTTCCACCAGCCACCAAAAAAGACATCTAAAAGAGAAAAACCTAAACAGAAAGCCACTTCTAAAAGTAAGAAGACTGTAAAAAGTGCTAATGTTAAGAAGGCAGATAGCAGCACCACCAAGAAGAATCAAAACAGTTCCAAAAAAGGTATGTTAGAAATGACACATTTTCAGCAACTCTAAAGGTAGAACTCATGTGCTCTTAACAGTTTTGAAGTGTGTGTGGAAAATAAACTGCCAAGAAAATTGGTTAGGGGGAGAGTGGTATACCAGGTTTTATTTAATAATTGTAATTTTCCAAAATTGACAAAAATGCCAGTGCATGTTATATACCGAACTTACAGAGTGGTGATGTATCATTTTACCTGATACCCTTTTGAGAATCTAATGAGTGCTTATCTTACTTTTAGAAAGTGAATCTGAGGATAGTTCAGATGATGAACCTTTAATTAAAAAATTAAAGAAACCTCCTACAGATGAAGAGTTAAAGGAAACCGTGAAGAAATTACTGGCCAGTGCCAATTTGGAGGAAGTCACCATGAAGCAGATTTGCAAGGAGGTAATTGGACAAATACTTGGATCATTTTGCTTTTATTTGAAAAATACTTCCCCGTGCCTGCACTCACTGACTAAACGTCCGCTGAGCTGTTAGATGCCAGGCATCCTTACGGGCGCTGGGGCGCTGCGTTCAGTCAGTCATTCAAAGTCTCTGCCCGGTTGAAGGTCCTTCATAAATAACAGTAGGATGTGTATAGTGAATAAAGTTAAAGTGAAGTTAAAGTGATACATTCCAAACTGCAGAGAAAACTTTCTTTTCCTGATCTGGAAACTGTTTTTATTGATGCACCCTTAGATTATGTTCGTTTAAAAGAGCAGAGTCTCAGGGCACCTGGCTGGTTCAGTTGGAGGAGCTTATGACTCTTGATGCTCGGGTTCATGAGTTCAAGCCCCATGCTGGGTGTGGATTACTTAAATAAATCAGTATTTTAAAAAACAATCTCATGGACCACCTTTTTTTTAGCATTACTATTTTAAGATGGTATAGATCAGGTTTTTAGCTCAGACTTCTGTGAGAAGTTTTTCTGATACACAGAAAATACTAGTCTTGAATATGATTTCATAGAGATTCCATACCCTAGATCAAATTGGGAGATTTTAGAATCCAATGTGTCATGGTTAAACTAAATTAAAATTTCAAATGTACTAAAGATGAAATACTCTTTTTTTTTAAAGATTCTATTTATTTGACAGAGAGAGAGAGAGAGATCACAAGTAGGCAGAGAGGCAGGCGGAGAGAGAGGGGGAAGCAGGCTCCCCACTGAGCAGAGAGCCCAACACGGGGCTTGATCCCAGGACCCTGAGATCATGACCTTAGCCAAAGGCAGAGGCTTTAACCCACTGAGCCACCCAGGGACCCCTAAAGCTGAAATATTCTATACTTTAAGACCTTGATTTTTTTTGTTTGTTTTTTTGTTTTTGTTTATTCATTCAGCATTCACTGAACCCCTACTGTGTACCAGGCACTGGGATAGATTTGGGGTAAAGCCGGGAAATCTGTTATTTGGCTATTGGGGGCTTACTGTTCAGTGAGATAGGAGGGGACGGCTGTTGCAGTGAGTTGGGGACAGTGGGTGGAGGCTGGCTGGAAGAATGCAGAAGGTGGCACACCACCACAGAAGCTGCACCTGCTTGGGCGCAGGAGGAAGAAAGAGATCCTAGAGCACCAGTTGCACCATACAGTCGAGCAACAGGGATACGTGCACGTAAAATAGAACAGTGACCACAAGGAATAGTAATTGCGTTGGCTGAAGACTAGAGTCGGAAAGAAGTCTTCACGGGAGTCAGGGAAGAAAAGGAGAAGTTTCCTAGAACTCATGTATGCCTCGTTGCAGAGTTTAGTGTTTTCCCTGAAACTAATGGGAGAATTGGGAGGCTCAGTGGGATATCGGGAGCTGATTGGAAGGGGCCGACACAGTCTGATATTTAAGAGTCACCCAGACACATCAAGGAGGACAGAATAAAGAACAGGATGAAAGTCAAGAAACCCAAGTTTGTCATAATCAAAGTTACAGAGTGGCCATAACCAGGTCAGAAATCAGGAGAGCCTGGTGAGCATTGGCTCAGCCGTGGGTGTTAGGGCACGGCTGCATCAGCCATCCAGGGAACAGAACGAAGGGTGCACTCTGAGAACAGGACAAGGTTAGTTGTAGACATTATGAGATGGGTGCTGGGAACACCCGAGCGAGAGACACTGCGACCGTTGTAATTCTTCCAAGGTAGGAGAGAGAGACAGACGGGAGTTCAGTCAAGAAGCCTAGATTAGGTAAGGTGGCCCAGGCAAGAAGACAGTGGAAAGCAAAAGACAGAGTCCTGGAGACCACTCACATCAGGGTTGAGAAGTGATCTCTACAAAATATAAAAAACTAGGGGCACCTGGGTGGCTCAGTCGTTAAGCATCTGCCTTCGGCCCAGGTCAGATCCCAGGGTCCTGGGATCGAGCCCCGCATCGGGCTCCCTGCTCGGCGGGAAGCCTGCTTCTCCTGCTACCATTCCCTCTGCTTGTGTTCCCTCTCTCGCTGTGTTTCTCTCTGTCAAATAAATAAAAAATCTTTAAAAAAAAAACTGTAGAGAGGTGCTGTCAAAGCCGAGAAAGTGAGACAGGTTCCAGAAGGGAAAGGTCCTGCCCTTCCAGGGGACAGTGGGCAAGGGCTGTGAAAAACATCTCGGGTTGAGGGACAGGGGATGGGAATGCCCTGTAAACACGAAAACGTACTTTCCCTACTTGAAGATAAAAGTCAAAATATTTTTGCTTTTTAGCTTGACAAAATACAAAGATTAACAGTTTTCATGCTTGGCAAGGGTCTAGGGAGACATGCTTAAAGTTGTTAACAACTTGGGAGAAAAATTAAGTAGTATCTTAAAATTTAAATTGCAAATGCCATGTAACCTAGCAGTTCCATTTCTAGGTCTCTATGCTAAAGACATAGTCCCCTCTGCACAGAACGATTACAGTAATGTTCAGCATGTCTGTTAATATTGAAAAATCAGAACCTAACTGGCCATCAGTAGGGAAATGTTTAAACTGGTACATCTGTATTTTTGGAATTTTATGTAGCAAGTTCAAAAGAACATGGAAAAGCCTTCCAGGTATTGTAGACTGTTTAAGACATATAGAATATTACCCCGAGTATGTAAATACTGAAAACATTATTGCCATTGATACATTTATGTGTTTGTGTAAAAATTTGTTTTTAAAGGTCTGGAAGAATACACAGTAAACTGATAACTGGTTTCCTCTGAGGGGAGGGACAAGGGCAGAGTGGAGTGGAGAGAGAGTTCTGTGCCTTCCACCTTTGTGAAGACACTTACGTAATTTTTTAAGTGGATTATTAACAACATGGAGAAGGTCAGGTGAGAAGGACTTGAGGGGTTTTTTGGACTCAGCAAGTAGGAGATAGTCATTCACGTAATAAGAGCAGTTTCGAGGATAGTAAATGCAAGGATTATTTACCCTTGGATTGAGAATGAATTACTAGTGAGGAAAATAAATTAAAGCTTCTGTTTTAAGCAGCTTGCTTTAGAAAGGAAATAGTAGCTACATGGGGGGTGAGGATACAAACTGATAAAAGATTTTTAAGAAGGTTGGGGAGAGAAAGCACATGCATCTGTTAGGCCTGGAGACAGTGATGAGACGGCAGGGGAGAGTTATTGAAAAGGTCCTTGCATTCCCCGTGGGGAATATTGATAGATCCAGATGTAAATAATAGAGGGGAAGAGGTATGTCAGAAAGGCGAAGGAATGCATACTAGTGGCTTCTTGGCCAAGAGCGAAAGGGAGAAAGGGATAAACAGGCCATTGACGAGAATGGAGAACCTGATGAGATATTTGGAGGGATTGCTAGAAAGGCTCGAGCACTGGATACCCTGAACTTGAAATGGGACCAGTCTTCATTCTTTATTTTTTTTTTCAAAGATTTTATTGATTTATTTGAGAGAGAATGAGTGAGGTGAGGGGCAGAGGGAGAAGCAGACGCCCCACTGAGCAGGGAGCCCGACTCAGGGTCCCTGAGCTGAAAGGCAGATGCTTAACCAACTGAGCCACCTGGGCGCCCTGGGACCAGTCCTTTAAAGGCGGTGTAGAGAAGTTGGTAGGGAGACCAGTCCAGGGTTAGAGTTGTGCAGAGAAAGAACGAGGGCGAACTGGAGTGATGTACACGATTGACTCTGCTCGCAGGAACTGGCAGACTGCAGCCTGTGAGCCAAATCTATCTTCCCATCTGTTTTTGTAAATAGTTTAATGTGACAACAACCACATCCATTCATTCCAGCGTTGTCTGTGGCAGCTTTCACACTGCAATGGCGTAGTTGAGTGGTTGTGACAGAAACTGCGTTCCTGGAAAAGCCGAAACCATTTACTGTCTGGCCCTTCACTGCACCTCAGGAGTGAAGCCTGTGGTGCGAATGGAGTCAGCCCAGGAGTCACTGTGAGGTCAGGCAGCGGGAGCCAGTTGGCAGAGGAGAGGGACAACTAGAAAGGTCTAGGAGTAGAGGACGCCCAAGACCACCCAGATGTCAGGGATCTCACTTGGGGCGGGGATGGATGGTGGAGCGGAGGCCGAGGCTCGTCAGAGCTCACGTTGAGGAGCCTCAGCGGGGTTGACGGACGCAACAGAGAAGCTGAGGAAGTCTCTGGAAACATCTGACGGATAACCCGCCAGCATAAAGAGCTTAGTCCCGTTACCAAAGATCTCTGTGTAGGTGTTTGCCTCGCCTGCCTCTGCTGCGTCGGCTGAGATTCCCAGGAGCGTGTACAGTGGCGAGAATGTTTGCACGCTGTTTACTAGCACTCTGGGTCTGGTGAGCGAGAGCCCCGAGTGCGCGTGTAGCTCTTCGACACAGCATCCAGTTCTTTACCCAAAGGGATAAAGCATGTCCCTGGATTTCTAAATCTACTTTCAGTCTTGTTCCTTTTTACCGTAGGTATATGAAAATTATCCTGCTTATGATTTAACTGAAAGAAAAGATTTCATAAAAACAACTGTTAAAGAGGTAAATATCTCCATCTTTTCTAATTTTGATCATTTTGAACATCTAAGACAAAGGAATGATGTATATCAAATACTGCATATTTTTCAAAATATGTTGCTAAATATGTAACATTTGACCCTCAAATTTTCTCAAAATAGATGGGGAAAATATTTTTCTTTCCCATTGTAAAGCTTAAAAATACTGTCAGAACAGTAGTGACGGGAGCGACGTCAGGCTCGCAGTGTAGGTGAGCAGCCGGGCGCGGCCCCAGGACACTCTCAGCCATGTGAGCACAGCTGCTGTCCACCAGGGCAGAAGATCCACAGTAGCTAGAGTTTGAGTTTGATATTGGTCCCAGTGGATTTCTCAAGGTCACAGTGGTAAAACAGTTTGGGGGGGGGGGGAGGTATGATTTTTGTGTTTCTAATGTGCCCTGGGCATAGGAAAATGATGTTTCTCTCATTGCAGCTGATTTCTTGAGGCCAAGGAGACAGATGACTTGTCCCATGGATGTAAAGATCTGATTTATACCATTATACCAGCAAAGAGAATGTACTTCCTTTTCTAAATCCCTGCAAGCATTGTGTTGGTAGAACTTATTGCTGATCTTTTTAACTTGAGTGTTAAGTAAATTTCAGTTTGTTGTTTTAAATTGCATTTCTATGCAGTTTTTAGTTTAAAATTTTGCATGGCAGTAACTGTTTCTTGCTTTTATAGCTGTATTTTGTACATTTTGGATTTCTTTATATGAGATCGTAGATTCTCAAACTGTTGTAGTTTTTAGTGCGCTTAGTAGTAGTCACTTGTTTCGGACATACTTTTAATCAAGTAGAACAAACTATTACTGACATTTATACATGCAGAGACTGCGGCAGTATTTAGTACATGACATAGTTTGAATCCACATCTGTCAGTGGCAGTGTGTTCATCAGATTACAAGTATACAGGCTTCAGCTGTTGATTAAATTGGAAATGTTCTGCATGTGTATATATGTCAAATTGTCAGCATGACAAAAGTGACAGATGTTATTTTTGTATTTTTAAAAACAAATTTGTTGTATATAAAGTTTTTTTATTTCTTTTGTGCAGATCAATTTTTAAACTCCTCTAGGTAGGTATCTTTATAGTTACAAACTATGAAATGTCAGTGTTCGGCCAGATGGTATGACGGAGCAGTGAGAGAATTCAGTGGAGAAAACACTGAAGGAACAGATCGTTCTCTGCTTTGCCTCAGAAGTGTCATCAGTTTATAGTTTTAGTGTTAATTCTGCAAGTGTCTGTAGATACGTTTTATATTAGGGATCAACCAAATCAATATATCAGAACTTCAAAATTTGGGGACAGGGTGGGATTAAGTACAAGCACATTTGGCTTATAATAAATGAACTGATTTTTATTAACTGCTTTTGCCCATATAAAATGCTGATATTTACAGGAAACCGGGCCACCTTTATAATTATGACAAACGTACCAAGTATAATGCTAGAAGATAATGTGTAGGCAATAGTGGGTCTCTCTGACCAAGTATTCCTCAAAAGTGATAAAAGACTTATTTTTAACATTTAAGAAGTTTAATGTATTTGTGGAATCAGGGCTTTGGGGTTTTAAATTTGGGCCAATCAGGATTCTAGGTGATCAGTATACAGACCAATCCTGAATGAGACTATTTTGTCTTTTAAATTGTCTTAATCAGTTTATTGAATCATCTCTGAATTTTAAAATAAAACAATGCTACTTATGAGAGAATTAGGCCTTTGGTAAGCCAATTGAGCATTAAAAATGATATGTGTTGACTGTTAGGTTTTTTAACAGGTTTGACTTGTTTATTGATAATAAAAATGAATGGAGTAAAACTAAATGAGACCTAAGAATTGGCCTTTGATTTTAAATATTTAATTTGTTCCGATAAACCTTGTCAATAAAAATAATAAATCCATGCTCTTGTCTCTTGTATTAATGTCCTATGGTTCTTGTAGCATTCCCCCCCCCCCCCCCTTAGCTGAGGATTTCAGTACTGGTTTTTAGGTGGATTTAGCCCCACGACCCATTTAATTTGGAGTGCTGTTCAGTGATAACGGACCACATTTCCATCGAGCACGTACACTATGGAGAGGTCACCAAGGGAAACTGGGAAGTGATCTCACAGAAGGTAGGTGATTACTGTTAACAATTGTTTATTTTATTTTATGGTCATTTACTTGAAAGGGGGTGAGCAGAGTAAGACCTAGGAGCAAAAAACAAAGTCTGTAGGAGGGGCCGGGTGGGGTTGCGTGCAAGTTCCTCGGGAAGGCGTAGCTAATACAAGTACTCTTGTCACCAGTGTGAAAAACAAGTCTAGTTTTTATTAATTAGTTTTACACAACCAGCTGTTGACAATCTGCAGTTAAAACACTGTATTCACTGCTATTCAATTACAGAACTTTCAAACAGTGAAAAATAAGAGGAAAAGAAAAGTACCATGGTTCCTTAATGAACAAAAAGTCAAATGATGTCACTTGAGACGGAATCTTTTACATCCACAGTTACTGTATGTACTTCAGCTAACTAGGTTTTTCCTTAGTTTGCTTATAGCACAGTACAAGTTTAAGTGCCCAGAGACTAGTAGTGAGCCATTTCAAACGTAAGATATTTTGCATTTGTCACTGAACACATGCTAAACATTGTAATACAGAGCATTTTAAAGCAGAATACTTCCCAGTCAGTACCAGTGAATCTCATCAGATAATCTAAATACCATTTTCCTGTGTTAACCCAACTTTGAAACCAATTTACTACTGTTTGCTTTTATGTGTTTGTATCCTACTTTGATGGGGAGGAAATGTGTCTAAATTGTCTAAAGTTTCCATAAAATACTATTTCTGCTTACAAGCTGACTTTAGTCATTTTGAGTCCCTTTTTGAGGCAGACTAATTGAACTGTTCAGACTTTTTAAAACAAAAGCACTTAAGTTACCATCCACTTTTCTAATCCGGCAAGATAAGCATCCTGAACACCCTAAAACCATTGTTTTAATTGGATTATTTTGTCATGAGTGAAAAAAGGAAAAAGGATCTGCCATGTTCTCAGGCTTTTAAGATATGGCTTTAAATGTGTGATATTTACCCGGATATCACAGTTTTCCAGTGGACCTGCCTATGGAATACTGAAAACATAATGCTGTAAAAATACTCTTAGAGTTTGAATCTGTTCTTTTAAAAGAGGCAGTAGAGGGAGTTTTCATTATTCTGACCTGAAAGATCTCTTTGCTAGTGGTTGCCAAAAGTAAGGCTTTTTAAAGTGTGCCATCCACCAAGACTGGGCTCTTAGAGAATCAGCCCCCTTCTCAACGGTCTAAAGTAGGAAGACTATACATCTCTGCCCCAGTCTAAATGATAGAACACCTGGCTGTTTAAGGAACTGAGAATTTTGCTGTTTTGCCAATGAGTGCACAAATCTACAACGTATCACAAAAGATACCTGAATTTAAATTTCTTTTGAATAAGCCAATGGAAAGAAATACGTACAATATAAAACAGTCCAGAGGTTTCATTTACTTTTAACTGAAGAGTCTGTATCTAAATTTTAAGTAAAAGCTCAGTATTGGAGCTTATATAAAAGTCTTAAGGCTCACTGGCAAAGATACTGACAAACTCTTATCTCAGAAGAGAACTGCATGGCTTTATCTGGTATGTTAATGATGGCCGCTGGGTTTCTCAGTGTCTGATGAGCCCGACAAGATGCCAGATTTAAAGGGAGTCTCCCCCATGGAAGAAATCCTATCCAAGATCTTAAAGTTCTCTTATTCTGAAATACAGAAGACTTAGCCCTAATCAACCTGTGGAAAAAGCAATTGAATCTAAGTGCTTCAAAGGGATTCTTGGGGCTAATGCTCTCAGAGAAGGTTTTTCGTTTGGTTTTACGAACGTGAGGTTTAACATGTGTTTCAAACTTTACCACCTGGGCTACAGAAGCAAGCTGGGTCCAAATTCTCTTCAAAATGCTGCGATCTTGCTTGCTTCTCGAACGCCACTCAAATACGCCCCTGTAACAGTTTGTGGAAAATGCCTGTTTGTTGCCTGTAAGAAAGAATGGCATAATTGGAGGGACTCAGAGGAAAACCAACAGATGATCCAAGCTTATACTTTCTCTGGTCCTCAGAGACGGCTGGCACTCCTTGGTGCTCCTATGAGCACTACACTACCGCACCACCACTGGCCCCCAGACCATTTCACACCTTACTCCACATCCTGAGGGTACTGCCTCTCCCTACCATGGACCGGAACTAAGGACGGTGAAGGCACAGTTGCTGCCCTCCCCCAGCGCACAAGTCCTCTCGCTGCTCAAATCAGCGACAGAGGCGGCACCGAACCCGAAGCCCTCCCTCCACAGTTGTTCGGCTAGAGGGCTGGAGCAGGAGGACACGGCTATGCTACTCAGCGGGAAGGGGAAAGAAAAGGTGAGGACTGGCAATGGGAGAAGCCCTCTTTCCAGGAGACAAGCTGGGACGGAACCAGCAAGCCGGGGGGGAAAGTCCTGATCCGCGCCTTCCGAGGCAGGACCAAGTATGAGGTCGGGAGGAAGCTGTGGGAGAGTCGCGGACGTGGTGCCGAGCAGGATGGGACAGGAAGCTCCGTGGGAACTAAGCGGTGTGCCGTGTCACCTGGGGCAATGGCTAGGATGGAGAAAACGCCCGGAGCCAGCGATGTCAATAAACGGAGATACTGTGATCGGGAGGAAAGGATACAAGTACTAGTCTGGGGGGGGAGGGGCAGAAGCCTCACGGAAACAGGTTTCAAATTGTTCTTTAACAGGTAACATCTGTACGACAGGAGCCCAGCGGAGCTGCTCCTGCCCGGCCCGCAGCCCGACTGCGCTAGCCAGCTTTTAAAAGACGTTCTTTTGTAATCCTCCAAAAGTCAGGAAGAGAAAAGAACATCCACTGCACTTTCGATGGCCCTCGAAGACGTGTGTGGTCCTTAGCTAACATACAAAGTATGAAAACATGAAAGTGCTGACAACTGTCCTCACCCTGCTCTGTTTGGGAAGAGTGGTGGGGGGGGGGGGTCCAAAACAACCAGTTCACCCCCCAAAATCCTTTATAATTCTCAGCAACTGGAGGCATCAAGAAGCACAGGGAGAGGTTGGACATGATTGAAAACAGGACTGAAGGCTACGAAGAGCCATTTGGCCCCTCAGCAGATCCCCGCTCCCACGGCCAAAACCCACCCGGAGGGCGGAGGAGGCAAGGCTGGGGCACCGAACAACACGGGGATCGAGTCAAGTCGTCATAACTTAAGAGCAAGGCTTCCGGCTCCCAGGACATCAGGAGCTGCCAAAGAGAAAGTACACGTTCCCAGGGGAGAGAGCTCTACATGGATACTCTGATGTCTGGGGATCCAGCCACCCGCTGGCAAGCTTGCGGGAGCTTTCCGTGGGCTTTCATAAAACTGCCTCGCTCAAATCTAAGCAATCAAGGATGGGGTGCCCGGACCCAG
This sequence comes from Procyon lotor, assembly GCA_028646535.1. Taxonomy (NCBI): domain Eukaryota; kingdom Metazoa; phylum Chordata; class Mammalia; order Carnivora; family Procyonidae; genus Procyon; species Procyon lotor. The sequence continues at coordinate 117,729,672 of CM053608.1, read as the reverse complement.
AGGAGGCAGAGGCCAAAGGAAACAAAACAGGAACTCGAGTCATGAAGCAAGAGGATGCTACCAAAAGAATAATCTGAGGACAAGAATGTGCTCATAAAAGAGCCAAAATTTTGGCTGGTGAATTTTGGGAAGGTGAATCTCCCCACCACCCCAACAGGTTAAGATGACAAAGGTGAGTAACAGCAAAGAAAAAGATAATTCAGGAGTTCCAATATATGTAACAGATGATCTAGAAATAAGAGGGGGGAAATGGGAGAGAATGATAAGTGGAAAAACCAAGGAGTGAAGGATATGAGCGTCTAGATTATACACAAGCAAAAACGAGCACAGAAAAAATTAGTGATAAAACAGCAAAACATTTCTCAACACAGATAAACCAAGACAGAAGGCATACCACTTCATATGCACTATGAAGGCCATTCTCAAACCGCAGAGAATCGTGGGGCGCCAGGGGGGGGCCTCGGTGCTGACTCTTGATTTTGGCTCAGGCAGGATCTCATGGTCACGAGACAACGGAGCATCAGCTTCCCCCCACTCAATGCAGAGTCTGCTTGAGATTCGCTCTCCCTTTGCCCCTCCCCACCCACCCACACTCTATAAGATAATAAATCAATCTCAAAAAAAAAAATCTCAAGTGTTGGAACCTTTGTGACTGCGGGTTGGAGTGTAAGCTGATAACTGTAGAAAGTGTGGTCCTTCGGAGACGTCAGTGCAGAGTTAGCATCTGACCCAGCAACGCCTCCTGTGGGCGCGTACCCCAAGGAACCCAAAGGAGGTTCTTGAAGCCACGCGTGCCCCCATGTTCACAGCAGCATTACAACAGGCAAAAGGAGTAGCAACTCAAGCACCCAAGACGTGAATGCCTACACGGGATGTCCTCGGGGGGGCGCGGGGGGAGGCGCCTGGAGGCTCAGCTCCTTAGGCATCTGCCCTCAGCTCAGGCCACGATCCCGGGGTCCTGGGATCGAGCCCTGCATCGGCTCCTCACGCTCCCTCTCCCTCTCCCTCTGCCTGCTTGTGATCTATACACTCAATGAACTCTATTTAGTCCTGAAGAGGAAGGATATTCTGACACACGCCCCAATGCAGATGAACCTTAAGAACATTCTGCTAAGTGAAACAAGCCGGTCACAAAAGGACAAACACGGTTCCTTGCACTGACGGTGAGGCACCCAGAACAACGTCGTAGAGAGCCGGCAGCCAGGGGCTGAGGGAGGGGGAACGGGGAGCATTGTTTCATGGGGACTGAGTTTCAGGCTGTCAGGATGCAGATGTTCTGGAAAGGAGAGTGGTGACGGGGCACAGTGGCGTCCGCGTGTTGGATGCCACGCAGCTGTAGACCTACCAGGTCCAGACAGGGAAAGCCTCATGCTAGGAGGAAGTGGGCATGTCGTTCCTGGTGTCCCACCCTGACATCCTGCCGGCTACCCCGAGCCACGGGGGGCACTGCTGTCCCAGCAAGGGGACTGCTGGGGCGACCCCGAGACCCCTAACAGCCTCTGTGAGGCTCCTGGAGGGCAGTGCAAGTAACGAGACTCTTCAATATTAGAAACACTAAGGAAGAAAAATACTTCTAAATCATTTGCCAAAAGAGCAATCTGTGTACTTCCTACAGTTTGACTTCTCAGGCCCCAAGAAAGAAACTGGATCCCCACGATGACAGGTGGGGAGGCTGTGACGTCGGCCGACGTTCAAGTGGGGATCAGAGAGGCCCAGCCGTGAGAGCTGCGGGCTGACTGACGGCGACAACTGCAGACAACAAAAATTCTTCACGGACTTAGAAAAATGGTTACGACGGTGCAGAATTTACCACAATTTACAAAAACAAATGTCAAAAAAAAGTCAAGAGGAATCTAGAAAATGAAACACCAACCGTGGAGAGCGGTAAGGAGGGCTCCCGGAGACCAAGCAGTGAGCGGGGTGCACCA
>CM053608.1:117698302-117727244 GCA_028646535.1 Procyon lotor | reverse complement strand
AAAAAAAAAACAGGATGGAGTATTATAATTGCAAAGAACCACAAAAAAATTTTTTTAAGGAGAAAATTTATTGCAGGGTCTCCAATGGCTCAGAAGATCATTTAGGAGAACTCAAGTAACAGGTGCTAACAGAACCTTCAAGAATGACTCTCCAGGGGCGCCTGGGTGGCTCAGTGGGTTAAAGCCTCTCCCTTCGGCTCAGGTCATGACCTCAGGGTCCTGGGATCAAGCCCCACATCGGGCTCTCTGCTCAGCGGGGAGCCTGCTTCCCCTTCTCTCTCTGCCTGCCTCTCTGCCTACTTGTGATCTGTCAAGTAAATAAATAAAATCTTTAAAAAAAAAGAATGACTCTCCAAGCCCCATCACAAAACTCAGCCGTCAAAGAGCTGCTGTCTCTCGGCACAGTCAGGAACCTTCTGGCTCGAGAACCGTGTTCCCACGGCCACCTCCTGAAGTCAGCCCTGCCGCCGGCTCCAGAATCATGCTGCTCACAGGACCAGCTGCACCAGCGGCATGGGCTCCTCAGGCTCCTCGTGACTCCCCTGCGGTGAGGGAGTGGACCCTGGGGCCTCCGCCGGCCCCGAGGCAGAAGAGCCCAACGGCCTGCCCGTCCTGCCCGTAAGAAGTGTAGCAGAAGCCGCACCATCGCTTCCAGGTCTCCCGCTAGTGTGGCTGAGCGGCTGCACCATTTCCCTCTAGAACCTCAGCTGCCAGGGAGTCTGGGAAGAGTGTGTGTGTGTGTGTGTGTGTGTGTGTGTGTGTGTACTCCTGCCATCCATGCTGGGGGGCAGCAGAGCAAGAGGAGCGTGCAATGGAACTGAATGCCAAGCACTCCAGCTACCAGAGCCCTCATCAAAGCCTGAGTGTGCCGGGCCTGAACCCCAATCCCAGGATCCCAGGGAGGCCAGAGTTCTTCCTGTGATTGAGTCACTTTCTGCCACAGGGGACTTGTAGGAAGTAGAAAGCATTTTCACTGTCATCATCATGCAATCAAAAAAAAGTGGGGAGGGGGTCCCTGGGGGGCTCGGTGGGTGAAGCATCTGTCCTCGGCTCAGGTCATAACTGCAGGGTCCTGGGATTAGGTCCCACGTCAGGCTTCCTGCTCAGTGGGAAGTCGGCTTCCCTCTCTTCCTCTCCCCCTGCTTGTGTTCTCACTTTCTGTCAGATAAATAAAATCTTTTTTTTTAAAAAAGGGAACAATTATTCTCTTGGATGCATAGGAACTTCAAAGAAATAAGACCTAGATTTTTTTTTTTAAGATTTATTTATTTGTCAGAGAGAAAACTACTGTACAAGCAGGGGGAGCGGCGGGCAGAGGGAGAAGCAGGATCCCCGCTGAGCAGGGGCTCAACCCCAGGACCTCGAGATCATGACCTGAGCCAAAGGCAGACGCTTGACCGACTGAGTCACTCAGGCGTCCCAGGTCTAGAGATTTTCTTAACAACCAAAAAGCTTTCAAAAGGACATGAGCAGTAAACAGACAGGCCAAAGAGATGAACACAGCTGGCCAGAGACTCACACCCGTTCCCGGTGCAAGCAGCCTGGACACCCGCACGACGGCCTGTCAAACGGTATCAGTGTGTCAGGCTGGGGTGGTCGTCACCCCATGGGTTGGAAACTTCCAGTTCAAACCCATGTGACGTGTGCAGACTACCATGAAAATAGAAAGACTTCCTTTAAACGTTCCGGAGCAGACTTTGAAACACGGCTCCACCCTAATACCCCTGGAGAGCCAGACCCAGAGAGAAAGGAAGGCCAAGGTGCCTGGTTAGGGTCAGGCGGAGGTGACCCAGCAGGGGCCACCAAGAGGCAGAGTCACAAAATCCCAGAGGTTGAGCCACCTGCTAATTTGCAAATTTTTTTTTTTTTTTTAAAGATTTTATTTATTTGACAGAGAGAAACACAGCGAGAGAGGGAACACAAGCAGAGGGAATGGTAGCGGGAGAAGCAGGCCTCCTGCCGAGCAGAGAGCCCGATGCGGGGCTCGATCCCAGGACCCTGGGATCATGACCTGGGCCGAAGGCAGACGCCCAACGACTGAGCCACCCAGGCGCCCCTGCTGATTTGCAATTTTAAAAAGAGGTATTTTTTTTTAAAAATGTTACCACTAGAGGAGCCTTAGATATTAGCCCGTCTCTCACTGTGGGGCTCACAGCTGAGGACACTGTCGCTGGCCTGGCCGCGTGTTGGACTCACCCAGGGAAGCATCACAAACATGACCAGCCCGAGTGGCTGAGAATCTCCGCGGGGAGCAGTTCTGGCTGCAGCCTTTCTTTGCAAGCTCCTCGCGGGCGATTCCAACGTGAGCCAGGACTGAGAAGCGCTACAGTCCAAAGACAGCTTCACACCACCCCCCAAGACCCCCGCCCGCCAACGGTGGGAGTAACAGGCCGACCCGCCCCATGGGCTCCTACACTACACCCCGTCTCCTCATGTGACACATGATCCTTTATTTCTGTAGGAGCATCATGGACTGTGGAGTACTTGGAAATAACTGGAAAGTGCAGAACACAGCTAATCTACGAAGCAGTGATAGCCTCCCAGTTGTAAATTTGGTTCTCATTTCAGACATAAATAAACTTAAATTTATGGGGCTTATTAATCCCCTCCGCCCCATGGAGGCACCTTTGCTCTCCCCAACACCACAGAAATCGTGTGATAGCACACAGTGTGACACCTTCCGCTGTCCACCTACTGAAGTTTACCAAAAAATTCCAACAAAAGTACTCATGTCAGTTTCAAAAAGAAAACACAGAGCTGCCTTGAACAGAAAAATGATCCCACGGCAAAACAAAGAAACCCCACCGCCAACTTGGAAAATACTGAATTAAACAAAAGCAACGTTTTTTTGTTTTCTTTGTTTTTTGTAATACACAATTTCTCAGAGCCTTTAACACACTCATATTTAACCCAAAAAGTAGACTGACTGCAGTATACAATCCTTTGCAGACTTATTTGGCTAAAGAATTTCTTTTCTTACTCAACTCTCAGGACTCACGTACCATAGAACCCACTTTAAGAAACACTTTTTGGAATTCCATTTACCATGAGATCTACATGGTCTTAGATCAATTGCATCCGATTTGCAGATCCACACATAATTGAGTGGAGAGAGGTAACTCTCCAGGACTCAATCAATCTCCAGGCAAATTGCCAAAGGCAAACCTCTTGCTGGAAAACATGGTTTTTCCAAGACCCCCAGGCCCCTGGCAGCACCTAGTGGAAATCTAGCACCTACCTTTTGTGCTGTACATGTGGTCCCATCCGTAATGGTAACCTGCACTTCATCTCCCGAATAATCAATGCTCTGTACCTACTCAAGAAAAACAATCATGAAAACCACGAAGGATGGAGCCATACGATCCAGGATCCTCTCCAAGTCTATCATGTGAATTTCTATCTCCGAGGCTCCGAAGAATCATTTCCTGGCATTGGGAGATCTAAACGACATTTACAGCTTACTTCAGGGAACTCTCACCCAGTCGTTAAAATTTATAAACACTGTCAGAATATGGAAAATCTTTATAATCGTTTATGTAACGTGAAATATACACGTAAGTTACAGCCTCTGCGATTAGAGCAACGCACAATACAAAGGCACAGGGACAAAGATGCGAGGGGAAAAAGAGTGAACACAAACGCACGGTGTCGGGGAGGTCAGGAGACTCCCGCACACATCAGTAACCAAGACATATCTGTGCACTGTTGCTTCCAAACAGGGGGCTACCTAACAAACGAGGTCACAGTAAGCCCCTGTCTCCTGTGTACGCGCCCCATGCCTTTCCACCCTCCAACCACAAGGTCAATTCAGAAGCGCCCCTCCCCACCGTGGTGGACACTCACCGGAGACTCGAGCCGAATGTCTAGGCCTTCTGCCAGTTTTTCAATGACTACAGAGTAGCCAGGTGTTAGCAGAGTGTGGTCACCAGCAAACTGGGCAAAAAATTCATTGTGGTCCCAGGATCGAGCAGATACCTGGGAAATGATAATGTGCAGGAAAGCTTATTTTGTTTATTATGTAAACTCTACCCCAATGTGGGACTTGAACTCATGGCCCCCAAGGTCGAGACTGGCATCCTCTACCAACTAAGCCAGCCAGGCACTCCAGGAAAGCTTATTTTAGAACAAAAGGTAGACGTGATTTGGACCTGGGTACCACTCCTTGATAGCAAGGTATATTGTGTATCAACAGCCCTGGAAAAGGAGAACTCGATGAATAAAACGGCATTTGGACAACTCCCATCTATAAATATGCCAACTATCTGTCTTCAATGTGGCATTTCTATAGAGGATGAATTTCTGCACAATTTTGGAAATTTCTGCACAATTTCTGCACAGTGTTACTCCAATGGCAATGACGAACGCCTGGGGGGCTCAGTGGGTTAAAGCCTCTGCCTTCGGCTCAGGTCATGATCCCAGGGTCCTGGGATTGAGCCTCAAGGCAGGCTCTCTGCTCAGCGGGGAACCTGCTTCCCCCCCCCACCTGCCTCACTGCCTGCTTGTGATCTCTCTCTGTCAAAGAGGCAAGATCTTTTAAAAAAACAAAAAACAAAAAAACAAAATCAAATGAAAACGGAGAGATCTTGACTTGGACAATAAGCCAGGATCATCTGTGGAGCCTCAATTCAAAATACAGAAGATCTGAGTATCAAGACCACAGTAGTTACAGGACTGAGGCAAGTTGAAGTTTACTTCAGCAAGATACAGAGACCACAAGAGCAAGCTCCTCTGTTTTGGTCTCTGGAGAGCAGTGTTCTCAGACCACGCGGGGTGCCCACGCCCCCCCCCCCCACAGGGCTTCCTGGAAGCGGGGCGCACAGGGGAGGGCGGGCCGCGAGCGCACCAGGCTCTGGGCCCCGCACGGATTCAGCCCCAGGGCCCTCCTGCGCCCGCTTCAGACACGTTCTCTGAAGGAAGGTTTCTCTTGCTTTAAAAAGAAAACACAAAGTAAACCATGGTGAAGCGACTTCCCTCAGAAGGCATGGTTTTTGAACTTTCCAACAGCAAAACCTGTTATTTCCTGTTTACCCAGAGGAGCCCAGGTTCACGGCCGAGACCCGACACACCGCACACGCACCGGCCCGCGCGGAGCCCGGGGCAGGCCGAGAGCCGGCGCACGGACACACACGCACCGGTCCGCGCGGGGCCCGGGGCAGGCCGAGACCCGACACACCGCACACGCACCGGCCCGCGCGGGGCCCGGGGCAGGCCGAGAGCCGGCGCACGGACACACACGCACCGAGAGCCGGCGCACACGGACACACACGCACCGAGAGCCGGCGCACACGGACACACACGCACCGGCCCGCGCGGGGCCCGGGGCAGGCCGAGACCCGACACACCGCACGCGCACCCCCGCACGCGCACCCCCCGCACGCGCACAGCCCGGCACACCTGGCGGAGGCTGCTGCCGCAGGCGTACTCCAAGTTGCTGAGGTGGAAATGAAGCACCTGCTCCTCCAGCTCGCTGAACTGGATGCCGGACTCGGTGATGAAAGCTTTGTAGATCTCCTCTATCTTTTCTGTAGCGGGAAGGGAGCAAAGCAAGAGGGGTCCCGTTAGTCCTTATCCCTTATCCTGTGCTTTGTACCTCCTGAAACCCTACAAACCCCGAAACGGCTGAAGTCCCTTCCCGAGGAAACCCAAGGGTGCGCGGCGTGGGGGGAAAGGACATCTTGATAAGGTTGGTTTTGCTCAGGAAGGACCAGCTCATCTTAACTGGAAAGGAAGCCTGTCGGCTCCTTTGGTTTCTGCCTAGTTGAACCCCTTTTTTTGCTCAAGATTGGAAAGGGAAGTACCCCCTGTGCCCCCAGAGAGAAGTCCTCTTCCCTTTCCCGTCCCGCCCCGACCTCCTAAAGTCCAGCTCTCAGAACACCTGACCGCCACTCGGAGACCCACAATAGACTAGCAGCTCCCTTCTCTCCAAAACGAGAATAACCATCACGGGCTTTTGTCACCTGAGCCTTCTGCCTGATGCCTGTTAATTACTGGTTTTCTACTGCCTGGATAATCAACTCCCCAAACCACAGCCAGACCAAGCTGGCCCATTTACAGCCTTTCTAAAGATAGTACCTACTACCTGCGGCTGACACTCTGCTGAGTGGGCAGCTCAGTCTCTTCCAGGTAAATTCCAACCGTGGGAGGCCTGCTGCTACCTCTCCCCTCACTGGCCGGCCCCCCAGCCCAGCCCAACCCAGCCCAGCCCGGCATCTGCCGGCCACCACATGCCTTGGGAATCCTGCTTACTAACAACCCCCCGCTTCATCCATGCCACACGACTGGAACGTTCAACTACACAGACACACAGCCCTGTGGTTCCATCACTCGGCTCTTGTCTTAGGTTCCCTTTGTGGGGCGATGGGGTGGGGGGAGGCTCGTGTCTGACAAACTGGAAGCATCTTAGCACAGGGCACTTTGTAACCTTCGCTGTGATGGCCACCAGCCCACACGTACGCTGCAGACTCAAAGCTTCCTTCTATCAAGTCTGTGCACTTGCTCAACTAGAAACGGAACTGAAAGTGAGTTAAGAAAAAAAAAAATTGACAACTCCAGGCTCTCATTAAAATTTATGCTCCATCGGAATGTGGGCTTGGCCACGGCACCTCTGGGTCTGTGCTGGGCTTTGGCCTCCAGACCACAGGGCCTTTGTGCTACCTTCATTACCACCGTGCAGTCCCTTTCCTGCCTCCTGCTACATGGTTTCTATTTTCCTTTAGGTTTTGTAGAGATTCGGGAGGAACCAAGATTGCTAGAACAGTATATAAAATTAAGTATTAATAGATTGGGAAAAGCCTGAATGTGATTTTTATGTAAATTACATTTAAAAATTTTAATGCGTATGCTTTGTGAAATTAACTCTAGCTTCTTAGTATTTCTATTTGTGTTTTCAACTAAGTGCTAATGAGCTGGAATCTCAGCTCAGACACCACCAGGCAGGAGAGAACTGGGACCTTCTTTATGCTGACACGTGTGCACCATTATTAAGCCTTTTCCAGAAAATATTAATTAGAAAAACTTACACAGTGGGTGTCGCAGACCCTCCCCTGATAACTTTTCTTAATTGGCTAAGACGAAGCAGTATTAACTCTTTTACCTGGTGGCCCTGAGAAAGGGTGAAGACCCGCCCCCCCCATGCAGCGATTACCACCCACGGGCACAACACTAACTAAATCCTGAGCACCTTTACCAAGTCAGCCTAGGAACTGTCCCCAGCTCCAGAAAATTCAGTAATGTACCCCTGGGTCTGGACATCACCTCCATTTGATTAAATGATCCCTGTGCATCCCAATTTCTGAAAATGTTCTGTGAGAGTCTGTAGGGGAGCACTTACAAGTAAGGGTGACTGGAGGGGACAGATGGCTCTCAAGCAGGAGGGGGCAGGGCAGGGAAAGGGAAGGGACAGTGCTTGCTTACGGAGACATTTACCCCAAACAGTGAGGGAGCGGGTACCAGCATGCAGAACTAAGAACCCCTACAAGGAAACATACACCCGAAGCAAATTAACACCCTGAGAACAGAGTTCAAATGATCGCACTTGAAGAAACCCCGACAAGCCGCCAAGAACTATGAGTGATACATCCAGGTCATAAGAATTGGAGGCTAAACAAACATCAACTTAAGCAACACGGTCAAATCTCCACTGGCACCCTGGTGGAAATGAATGGTTACACACAGTCAAGTTTTCCAAAGAGTACAATCAACTGAATATTTTGGTCCATTTAGTGACAAAGCCTAACAATTTTGAATTAAGATTTTCCAATTGCAACAACATTCTTGCATTAAGTAAGACATACTGAAAAAAAAAAAAAAAATCTCAAGCTATTGCCCCCTAGAAGGGAAAAGAAATCCTGGCATCCAGAAACTCTTTTTATCTAGAAGGGACATTATGTAGGGACCGTTCACAGGGGGCCTATAACATGTTTCCTTAAAATAAGCTCCTCCGGGAAACTGAAAGTTAAACATTTAAGTGATTATTTCAAACATCAGCTGTTTTATGCAAAGTAAGATCTGAGTGTGTTCACGCACACAACCTCTAAAGGTCCTTGAGGAAGTTCTCCGCAGACCACAACAGTCGGGAGGACTCATCAGTCCAAAAAGGAACGCTCATAGGACTCCCCCTCTGTGTGTGTGTTAATATAAGCTCTACGTCCATCACGGGGCCTGAACTCATGACCCCACGATCAAGAGTCACAGCTCTGCTGACGGAGCCAGCCAGGCGCCCCTTCACAGGCCTCCTCCCAACCGCACGGACGGACGCTGGTAGTACTAATCCAACGAGGGTTACAAGGAGACTCCAATGGAACATTCAGAACACCATTCTCCCATACCTCCTAAAGGAACATCTTGGAGCTGAGTCTTATCCTTTCTCCACTCAGAGACAACATCCAAGAGAGCATTAAAATGAAAATCCATGCGCTTGTCAATAGTGGGGTCAGTTATTCGTCCACCTTCCTGAATTAAGTCACATCTCTCTCCAAATTTATGCATGCTGATGCCAAGCTTCAAAATAATAAGAATAAGAAGGTGAAATTTTGCCCTGGAAAAAATACTTACAGGTTCTAAGCTGAAATTGGACAGAGCTCGCATGGAGAAAATGGTCTAGCAGTTCTCGAAGAGAAAGCTAAATATGGTTCCTGGGGAACGGCAGTAAAGGGAGGCAGTGAGAAAAAGAGCATGAAATCTACGGGACCTTATTTTAGGAGAAGGTGAAGTGACAGCAGCAGCGCCCATGCCATGCACTCTACAGTTTTCCGGGCAGTACTTATTAGCTTCCAATGCCACGGAAGCATCGCCTCTCCTTGCTCCGACATTCCGGCCCTACCGTGGACTCCCCCATACATGAGCACGCACACAGACACTCATGGAAGGTGATGTTGCATTTGCCGTCAGTAAATACTTCAGGAAAAAGCCGTGGGCCTACCAGGTCTTCAAAGAAACTAGAGAGGGTTGCCCGATAAAAGACAGGATGCCCGGGTAAATTTGACCCTCAGATGAGCAAGGAGTAGTTTGGGTTTTGGTGTCTGTTATTGTTATTGGTTTTTTTAGTGTAAGTATGTCCCAAATATTGCATGCACAACAGCCCACGTAATATTTGGGACATACTTATCCTACACAAAATACTTGCTGTTTATCCAAAAGTCAAATTTAGCTGGGCATTCTGTATTTTTATTTGCTCCATCTGGCAACCATAAAAGGAGCTAATCGAGTGGCCTGCAAATAACACACAAATATAATTAAAGATCTTAGGAAAAATCCTTTATGCATACTACAGTTCCCCCTTCTCCAAAAGGAAGAACTGTAACTAATTTTGTTAACTTTTCAGGGCGGATAAGGGGGCAAGAAACCATTTGGGGGCAGTTCTGTATCACCTGGAAGCATTATTAATACCACACAAAAGCAAAATGAGACCATTTTTTCTTCTGATTATCTACGACACAGAAGTTAAGGAAACCCACTTGTTCACACATTAGTGCTACTGGGTTGTTGATACAGCCGTTGACAATCTGGGCTCCTCTTCCCACTGTGACGCCTTTAAAAGATTTATCGTCCCACACTCGGCCTCCGATTCGGTCTTTGGCTTCCAGGACAGTTACCTAAAAAGACAGGCGACCAGGGAAGCTGAATAGGATAAGAAGCCATATGAAATGCAGTGCTATAAATGCAGAATGACACACCGTTAGATAAGTTCCATATCTGGTTAATTATGATACCACTTGAGAAAAAAACTTTCAAGAGAAGGCAGTGTGAACAGAAGCCAACGTAGATGTTAAAACAAACCATCCAGCTTTTAGCCAGGAGTGGAGTGAGTGGTCTGCTGGAGAAATACCTCAAACTGTCTTGTCTCCAATCCCATCATGATAAGATTTGATGAACTACCACATGGAACATACTCTGAAAGTTTTTACTTAATACTAGTTCATAAATTAAAAAGCACTATAAGAATAAACTAAAGAGGTGAGTTTTTCCTACAAAATGTCTCTGTGTGGAGCAAAATGCCTTCAGCTTTGCAAATAGGCCTTAACTTCCTTAAGACAGGTCTACTGTTAGAAATAAGTGTATGACCTGGTGGGCGTGGCCTAAGCAGGTTGGCCCCACACCCAGACAACCTGACCTCCCCCAAATTTCGGACGGCTTGAGGATCTGGTGCTGGTGGACAGCTCAGACTTCGAGCGCCACGCTTCCCTGGGTTGCAGTAACCCAGGGGGATGTGAATCCTACTCCCCTTCACTTCCAGATCCCTAACAGGGCTCCTTCAAATTGCTCAAGGAGGTTCCCCCAAGTCAGCCGTATCGGTTACTCCAGGGAATCTCTTTCCTAACACAAGAAAGATGGGTGGTCTCTGTGGGGTCTCTCTCATCACCTGGTGGGGTCCTCTGAATATCCTTATTCCCCATTTTCTCCGACAAGGAAGGTTACAACCTGAGGTTCTAACCCTCCCCACTCTCTTTTCTCTGATTTCATTCAGATGAACCAAGACCCGTCCAAGTCTAGTTTTGGCTTAGTGTAAGAGGAAGGCGGGACATTAAAGACAGCCCCCTAGACTCTGGGTATCAATAAACTTCCTTGCAATAGCATCTGTGAGTTTCCCCAATAAAGACAAACAAGAGATCTTGGCCCTAATATCTAATGCGGGAATAAATAAATGATCAACTCAAACATGTCCTAGCTTAATACCATCCAGAAAATACTTTGAAATGCAAACACACTTGCCACAAATGCAACTCAGTTTCTTCTGTTTTGTGAGGAAAATAACGTAACCCAAGACTTACATCTTCCATTGAACCGAGGAAAACTCTCTTAGACATAGCTACTGAGAGCTTTTCTCATCAATGAAACTCCTTCAGCAGAGAAGACACTGTGAACGAGTTGTCACTTCTTTCAGCCGGACAGAGAAAAGCGATAAGACTAATTCAGTTCTACCAAACTGATGTTCACGTTTGGTTTAACTGAAAAACACAGTCCTTGAAAAATACACCTTTAAAAACGAGAAATGTGCCAGACTTGGAAAGGCACAAATCGAGGGGATGGTTAATTCAAATGCATCTAATGGAAATGAGATTCCGAATTGCACGGTATTTTTTTTTTTTTTGTAAGTCTCTATTTTGGTTAATTTTGGACAACTGGAAGAAGGCCACACGCTAGCTAAAAACTATCCTACCTTGGAGAAGCAGGCCACCTCAAATACATAAGGCCCTTTAAAAGTCATGTAGTCCTGTCTGAACCAGGGATTAACCAATTCAATCTTGCCTCCAAAAGCAAAGATGGTTTTCCAGAGCAAGATTCCAGTGTGCCTTTGAGGGGCAGCTGGCTGGCCCCGTCAGTCCAGCATGCGATGGCTGATTATGGGGTCGTGCGTTAGAAAGACTGTAAAGATACACAGTGTATTTCGCCTTCTCCACTAAAATCAGAAACTGGTTTCTAAATCTTAGAAAATTTGGACCAAAGGCACAGTTAACCATCTGTTATCAACTCCATGTCCCCAAAACTCTTACCTTAATTCCAAAGTTATGCAGTTGCCTAGCAGCTGCTAATCCTGCTGGACCAGCCCCGATAATGATGACTGATTTCTTAAAAAAAAAAAAAAAAAAAAAAATTTTTTTTTTTGAAAAAAAAAAAAGGATCCAATTAGAGAAATGAAAGCAATATATTGTTTTAGTTGTTCTAAGAAGGTACTAACTGCCAAGCCACGTTAGCTCATCTACATTTCTTGGGCGTTCACAGAAAGTTATTTTCCTAAAGAATATGATTGCGCGTAAGTAATCCCCTCCTCTTTTCCACAGTCTAGGGAACCAGTGCCTGATACTCTCTTCCCCAGAGAAGCACATATTCTACACAACTCTTGCTTTGTAGCTTCTGTGGCGATCCTGAGACTGTCACGGGCATTATTAACTAGTATGCACTAGCACTGTTACCACATACTAGCATTTACTGTGATGGCGGTGGTGGTACCGCGAGAGCAACAGTCACCTACGTTGTGGTAATCTTTGGGAAGAAGATGCTGGTCGGTGCCGACGCGGAGAGCCCCCGTGTTGATGAGGCCTTTCCTCGTCATAAAATAAAGTATCCTCTCCACTTCCTGAACACACCGGATACGCACAAGACCCCGGACAATGATGTGAGGAATACATTTCTGAGGGGTAAGAGCTTCCTGTGTGTGGAAACAAAACCAGACTGTTAAGACAAACACGTGGAACTCTGGGCTCCTCGAAAAGTTAAACAGAACTCCTCTGTGACCCAGCAAGCCCACTGGTGGGTGGCCACTGAAAAGAACTGAAAACGGAGGCTCATACAAAATTTGTATTAGCACTACTCAAACTGCCAAAAGGTGGGACTGTCCAAGTGTCCATCGATGGATGAGTGGATAAACCAAATGGGGCAGATCCATACGGGGACCATTACTTGGCCATAAAAAGAAATGAGGTACTGATCCAGGCTACGACACGGAGGAATCCTACAAACATGATGCTACGTGAAGAAGCTACTCACGGAAGGTCATATACTGTAGGATTCCATTTGTATGAACGACCCACAACGGGCAAATCTATAGAGACAGGAAGTAGATTAGTGGTTGCCAGAGGCTGGGGGAAGCAGGGAATGGGGAGTCACTGCCTAATGGCTGTGGGGTTTCCTCCCGGGGGTAACAAAAAGTTCTGGAACAAGGTGTGGGAATGATTATACACTATTTAATGCCACTGAACTGTACCTTTTACAATGGTAAAAATGGTAAATTTCACGTTGTGTTTTTACCACAATAAAAAAACCAACCAACCAACCACAAAACAAAACAAAAACCCTCTTGGGGTAGTTAAGTCCATCCTGGGTCACTAAGTCATAGTAGGATCAAAGGGGATGGGGAGGACTGTCCTGGTGAAGGACGAAAATGAAGAAAAGGAGAAAAGGAAGAGACAGCAACTTGTGTTTCATGAGTTCATCTCCTCCCTGAGAAGGACAGCTACGGGGACCATGGGCTGATTATGTTGCAGATCCATTCCTGACTCGATATGCCAGCAGAAGGTCACACTGCCACTTGTACCAGCAGCAGGAAAAGCTGGATTCTCATCACTGATAAGATGTGAGGAGACAGGGACGCCTGGGTGGCTCAGGGGGTAAACCTCTGCCTTGGGGTCCTGGGATCGAGCCCTGCATCGGGCTCACTGCTCTGCAGGGAGCCTGCTTCTCTCCCTCTCTGCCTGCCTCTCTGTCAAATAAATAAAATCTTAAAAAAAAAAAAAAAAAAAAAGACATTGCCTTTCCCTGCGCACCCCAGCGTTGGCAAGGCCTCGGAACGTTTCAAAGATACAAGACTAAACTAGCCTTGACCCACTGTCACAAAGCTAGAACAGGCTCAAGAGTGGAGGTCCCAACCTCTGGCTCGTCCTCTACTTGTCCCCAACCCCCCAGCTCTGAAAGAACCCAACCAAACACAGGAAGAAGACCTACATGACCGTGACCAACACGGGGTTGAACTGTGTGGGTCCACTCACACATGGACACTTTTGATAAGCACAGTGCAGTACTTGATAGCATTTTCTGTAGCTCACTTTCTTGTAAGAATAGAATATATAATACACAACATAGAAAATATGTGTCAGTCAACTGTTTACATTATTGGTAAGACTTCATGTCAACAGTAGGCTATTTGTAGTTGAGTTCTAGGAGGAGCCAAAAGTTCTATGTGGAATTTTGACTGGGCTGTGGGGAGGCAGCTATCAATGCCACTAAGCCCCACATCATTCAAGGGTTTGGGTGCAGAAGGTAAAAAAAACACTTGTTTGTAGTCATGAATTTAAAAATAATTTTTTTTTCAAAATCTTTGATTCTTTCACGGCAAATATATTTGTGTTTTTTCCACTAGAATATTAAACATAAACCATACTATTTTATTAAATGTTAGAACAGATCCAGGCTGACAAGATTCAGGTTTTTTTTTCCTGTAAGGTTCTTCACCACTCTAAAGCAATTTTCAAAGTCGAACCAAAAGAAATGCGAAGAAAAATGAATCCAAGGCTGTTTCTGAAGAATATATCTTTACAACTTATTTACAGGAAATTCTGACCACAATTTTGTTCAGTTCAGCAAATGTTTATTGAGCACCTACCTCCAGCCTGCTGGGGAGGAAATGAACAATTCTGCCTCGTCCAACCCACTCACAGAATTCGTAGAAACTGCACCAACAGCCATAAACCGGATCAGGCACCTCACACTGGATTCTAATCCAGGGAGACAGCAAGGTCGATCCGGAACATCTTTCTTGAATCAAAATTACTTTGGCAGCCTGGTCAAATGTTCCACACTCAGCAATCAATCAAGTAATTGCAGGAGAAATTAGTAAGTCAGAAAAATACTAGGGTCAGGGAAGCCTTTGTTTAGGTAATAGTAACAAAGACTCCTCTTCCCTCTCATGTGGTCTCCCCCCTTTCCAGGTGGGGGCTGTAGGAGGCCCCCAACATATATTCAGTCCCAGCAGAGAGTGAAGCACCAGGCTCAGCTGCTGGAGAATAATAATGTAAGAATCCCTGCCCTCAAGGGGTTATGACACAATCTTCAATGTTTTATTTTTCTCCTCTCGGCATTCGTGCTGGAACTCCCTAAACCAACTTTGCCCCTTATACTCGGTCACTAGCGAGTCAAAGATGTGGACACGGTCTCAAGGTGGTGGTTCCCGGGATGCGAGGACTCGGCGCCCAGGAGGCAATGCCTGGGGACGTCGTCGGCTGTCACAGCCAGGGATGTTCCTGTATCTATCCCCACACGACGGATATGCACCCAGTGTCCACGGTGGGAAGGCGGGCAATCCCTGATCTGAGGGCAGCCCCCCCCCCCGCGTGCGCTGGCGGACCCTCCCTCCTTACTTTGCAGTTCGTGTACCACAGGGCGAGGATGAGGTTCCGCAGAGCCAGGTACATGGTGGGGTCTCGGGAATACTCCGGGAACTCGTAGAGCTCATCCAGCTCCATCACGTCCGGCCGCACGCACAGCGCCTTGCCGCACTCGTTGGGCTGGTAGAAAGGCTGGAAGTACCGGTTCATGCCTGGAACGGACAGAAGGCGGGGACACACACGTCGCAAGTCCGGGTCAGAGACAAAGCAGGCACGCGCCAGAAAGGACCGCCTCGGCCAGGGCTACGTCTGTCCCACGGACACGTTCCTGCCCCCCGCCCCCGGTCCGGTCAGACAAAATACACGGGAACTGCGTATTTCTCCCATCCTTTCCTCACTAACTGAAGTTCCATGGTACGGAAAAAAAATTTTTTTAAGGTTTTCGTGGGGGTTGAACACCTGCCACAAAATCGACCACCTTAACCGTGTTTACATGTGGTGTTGAACCAGGTTAAGGATATTCACTCACACTGTTGGGCAACACATCTCCAGAACTTGGTATCTTAGAAGACAGAAACTCTGTGAACACCAACTCCCCGTGGAAATAAATTTTAAAAGTAACCTTTGCTGGAACTTTTCTGATTAAAACACGATTCGGTTCACGGAGGCACCTAACAATCACTAACCCCAGATAACCCTTGAGTGGTGGATAACAATTAAGGCTACAGTCTATCCTTTGTGCTGTTTCTATGCACACAGACTATTAATACATCAGGCACTTGTTTTTTTAAAAGCCAGAAAAACATGCCATTTCCTAAACCTGCTTTTCAAGACCACTGTCCCATGTCATTAAAACTGACTCCAACAGACACAGAGCATTTTCCTGTTATTTAACCACTCCTCTATTCCTTGGCACCTAAATGTCATCTAATTACTGCACTATTTTGAGTAATGCCATGTAAATCTTTGGATTAACCCTTGAGGATTTACTATGATAATTATTTACAACAAATTTCTAGAATAAAAAGGGGTCTATTTTAAGGTTTTTTGATTCATGGCCAAATTGTCCCTTCCGATATCCACACCCAAGAATGGCATATGAGTACCTGTTTCACGGTACCTTCATTAACTCTGGGACTTAGCACTTGGGCTTCAATTCAGACCACATCCACATTTTAAGAGGGTCCAGTGTTCTCAGTTAAAAACTTTAAAATAGGGTGGTGCATCGGTGGCTTAAGCAGTTAAGCCTCTGCCTTCAGTTCAGGTCGTTATCTCAGGGTCCTGGGGTGGAGCCCCGCATCGGGCTCTCTGCTCATCGGGGAGCCTGCTTCTCCCTCTACCCCTCCCCCCACACTCGTGCTTGCTCACTCTCTCTCAAATAAAATCTTTTAAAAAACTTTAAAACAGGGGCGCCTGAGTGGCTCAGTCGTTAAGCGTCTGCCTTCAGCTCAGGTCATGATCCCAGGGTCCTGGGATCGAGCCCCGCATCAGGCTCCCTGCTTGGCAGGAAGCCTGCTTCTCCCGCTACCATTCCCTCTGCTTGTGTTCCCTCTCTCGCTGTGTTTCTCTCTGTCAAATAAATAAAATCTTTAAAAAAAAAAAAACAAAAGCAAACTTTAAAACAAAAATTAAAGAAACTCTTAAAATATGGCTTCTAGGTCAAAATCTATTTGCACCATCAAACGTGAAGTTTGTTAATGTGCAGACAGGGGAAGATATAGAATTCTTGCTGGGACACCAAGAACTCGGGTGAAGAATTTTAAAGATCCATTTAGAGTAAGTGGTCGACAGCACATCTGGCCTGACCTGAACTTTTGGATTTTTTCCAAGTCGATCACTTCGCTGAGCTTTCTCACGGCATAATTAGAAGCAAAAAAGACTCGCGAAAAAAGAAGGGCTGCACACATGGACAAAACTTTCTTCCAGCATGTCAGAGTTTTGGGTTATCATCCAATGATGCAGCCACTCAAATTCCAATTAAGTAGCTCATCAAACTCGGTAGATACAATTCCTGGACCAGTGTTACGGACGTCCCACATTACGGACCACATATGCGGAAATGAACCACGGTGATGTATAGGAACCATATGACTGAGCCGAGGCCTAACCAAAGCCACGAAATCACACGGTGCTTTAGATCATGTTGCACACACTTTAAAAAAAAAATCTTTTGCCTTCTGCCCCCCCCCCCCCCCCCCCACCGCCCCAATTCCAGGGAAAGCAGGGAAAAGGAAAGCAGGGAGGGCCAGGACCAGCTCTCACCCAGCGTGGAGGGGACGGCCTTGGAGTGCTCCAGCTTCCCGGGGCTGGTGCTGCCGGCTGTGCGGTGCGTGCTGGCACAGGAGGGGCTCATGCCAACGCAGTCGGGGTAGTAGGCAGAGAGCAGGGGTGCGGCCACACTGTCCTTCAGCAAAGGAGGTAGGATGAGCATGGAGTACCACCAGTGGTTGGAAACTTCTGACACTCTCTGGAATGGGGCAGAGGGAGACCAAGAGGCACAATGGCAGACAAGAAACAGGACACGCAGGCTCAGCCGAGGACGGCCAGCTTCCTGTCGTTCACCTGGGGCCCCTCTGCAGCCTTTTCACCCTCCACAACCCCACACCAGAGCTCAGCACACGCGGATTTAGAAACAAAGACGGCCGATGGCACCCGGAGAGAACGTTTCCTAGCAGAGTTCGTCCGGATCGGCGGCAACACCTGCTCCCATGTACCCCCCGCACCCTAAGACACCGACGCCCCTGCCAACACCAGGTCAGTCTCCCAGCTGCAGCTGGGACAGCCTTCCGTCCCTCCAGCGTCATCGCAGGTCACATAACAGCCAGTGCAATCCCCTAATTGCAAGTCTAGGCTTCAGCCTGGCACGAGAAACTTCTCTCTGTTCAGCAACCCCTTATTACCCACACCCCACCCCCACTTCTCTAGGGATCTAAAGATGACCGAGGTCATCGAACGGGCCAGAAAGAAATCGTCCTCCTCAGAAGCAGTCAAACAGGACTCCTCTCTGCTAGAAGGTACTCAACACTTTCAGAGGAAGAAGTATGCGACAACTATCGAAATAAGATGCTAAATGTAGAAATGAACAAAAAAGCTATTTTTGGTCTTAAAATATGTGATCACATTCCAGAGCTGATTAAACATATGGAGTCATCGGATCAAAGGATCCTCCTGATGACTAACAATTGGGGTAAGAATAAAATTTACTGGCTCCCAGGGCTACAGCGCCGCCAAGCCTATGCTCGATGGCCTTTTCTAAACGTGATCTTGAACGCATGTTCTAAGAATTCTAAGAATCTGATATACGAGAGCCTTGAGCTCCAGGAGCCTCTGATGTCAGCTCTGCGGGCTCCAAGCACATGGCACCTGCCCTCGAGCAGGGGTTTGTGGCCTTGAGGTCCAGGGGGTGAATCCGGTTTGCAGCTGTAGTTTGTTTGCTCCTCGGCTTTCACGGGGTCCAAGTCTGGGGCAAGCCTTCTCCAGTGTAAGACAAGCCCTGACACCCGCTATAAATGATTCCCAGCTGCTTCACACGCTCATTTACCTGCTCAGGCCATGAAGGCCTGTGGGTCTGCTGCGAGTTCTCAAGGCTGCCCTTGGCCGGCCTGGGCCGGACCGAAGACGACGAGAAGCTTCAGTTCTTCCCCCAACACACCAGGGCTGCCCGCATGGACCCCTTCCCAGTGTAGCCCCAAGGAGAGAGCACACTGAGGATTCAGATTCTGACACTCCAAACGGACTGCAGAGAGGTGCCCTGATGAACACAAACCCCAGCTCTCCTGCGTCGGGGACCCACAGAGGCCCTGCCTGCTGCTACCTGCTCCCAGGCCTTCCTCCCCAAGAAGCCTGCCTGACAGCGCTCCAAGCCGTCTCTGCACAGGGCTGTGAGCAGCTCCAACAGCGACCGATGGACTCACGCAAAGTCCTGCCCTTCCGAGCATGTCCCCCGAGTGCACTCGCCATTCCCCGGACACCCGGCTGTCACTCTGTCGATGCACCATCAAGAACCCCACTCTCACCAATACGGAAACCACAGACAAAATCGTACTTGATAGAGTCAGTCCATCTGCATATTTACACTGGGTTGAGGAGTGTTCCCCCCAAACCCATGCCCACCTGGAACCTCAGCCCACGACCCTATCTGGAAACGAGGTCCTTACAAACGTCATGGGTCACAATGGAGGAGGGTGAGCTCTAACCTCAGTTACAAGAAGGGACAGAACGGGGGAGATGCGCAGGGAGAGGGTCCCGTGAGCCCGCAGTAACCCGCGGACAGGCCAACAAACGCCAAGGATTGCTGCCACCACCGGAGGCTGGAAGAGGCTGGACAGACGTGTCCCCAGACCTTCTGGGTGGGGGGCAACCCTGCTGACATCTTCACTTCAGACTCACAGCCTCTGAAACCCAGAGGAAACTGTTGCTTTAAACCACTCAATTTATAGTACTTATTACAGCAGCCCTAGGAAACTAATACAGGCACTCAAAATTTAGAATCTGCTTGAAAAGTGAACCTAGGGGCGCCTGGGTGGCTCAGGCGGTTAAGTGTCTGCCTTCGGCTCAGGTCATGATCCCGGGGTCCTGGGATCGAGCCCCACATCGGGCTCCTTTATTTATTAGTCTGCCGCTCCCTCTGCCACTCCTCCATCCCCCGTGCTCTCTCACTCTCTCTCAAAATAAATAAATCTTTAAAAAAAATAAAAGAAATTTAAAAAAATTTTTTAAATAAAAAAATAAAAGGGACCCCAGAATCCACAGGAATAGAACAAGGGTAAAGCAGGAGATATGACTACAAATCTGCTCTAGACTCTTTCTTAACCCTACACAAAAGTGAGTAACTGGCAGATGAAATCCAGAACTCTGCCGCACTTTTTAAAGTTCTTATATCCTAAGAGCACGGCCTCTATCCTAAAGTGCAGATTGTTCTGTGTGCAAAAGGGTCTGAATGTTAGGGGACAGATTCATCGGGCATTGCAAATGTACTTAGTGATGTTTTCCTTTGTAGCTATCTGTCTACCCTAAATCCCAAAATTATTTGAGCCACTGCTTTCCTATGGAAATGTTTGAGGGTACAACTAATTATTAAAAATGGGGGGGAGGGCTGGGTGGCTCACTCGGTTAAGTATCTGATTCTTGATTTCAGCTCAGGTTTTGACCTTAGGGTTGGGAGTTCGAGCCTGCCTCGGGGTCTGCACTGGGCGTGGAGGCTACTTTTTAAAAAATGTGTGTATGTCACACACCCCTTTATACAACAGAATGGATTTCAAGTAGACTGAGTAGATGTCAATTCTCCATTTGCCTAAAAATCACAGTCTCCGAGTTTCATATGTATAGAAAAACCACAAATGAACACCCCTATACTACTGAAATGCAGAATAACTCAGAATCTCAGAATTTTAGAAACTCAGAAATGCAAAACGTGGTTTTCCCCAACAGCCATGGGATCTGCCATACAGGACGGGGGTGGGGGTGGGGGGGGGGCCTGCCAGCTCCAGGAGCAAAGTTCCACGGGAGAAATGAAACGTGAGGAGGCTCAGCCTGCTGGACATGCTGCTTCCCCTCCCCCACGGGGCAGAGACAGGATGGACCAGTTACACTGAGCTCAGAATACACAAGAACATTCTCGTGCCGCTGAATCTGGGCCAACACCATCAAACTGCAGGCCTCTCGTTCTTTTCTTGGAAGGACTCAGACAGAGATAAGGTCACAAAAGCCACCCACGAGAACCAAGGATAACAAGGCTGATCCTTGGAGTAAGGCAAGCTATCCATTTCTTTCTTTTTAATTCCTTTTAACATGGAGCAACATAGTATTATTTTTCTCTATAAGGGAGCAGAGGATCACCCATGATACCACGACTGCTAACATTTGCATCATACAGGTGTCAGGTTACATCAAAAGCCTACGATCAGCAACCAAATAGAAACTTATAAAACTGTTATTGTCGCTGACAGACAGTACTTTTATCATCAAGGGCACAATGCACCGTAGTCTAGGATGTGCACGAATACTCACTAGATCCTCTGGAAGGGAACAATGATCTGAGCTCTCGGGCTGCAAAAGAAAAATCAACTGTTAATTAGATTTACTTATAAAAAACAAGCCTAAGTGTCCATTTGCGTTCAGTAAGATACCCCTCTTCACCTGTGCGATGCGTAAAAGCAGAAAGTGGGATAAAACAATGCAGCAATAAGGGTGTAGAGGAGAAAGCTACTCCAATAAAGATGTCCCGGGTGGGAAGCTAAAGGAATGGAAGGACTTTGAAGGACAATATGACAAAATACACAACAGTGATAATCTGGCACTATCTTGCACGCTGAAGACATACAAAGTATATGCCCAGCAATTCAAAGTTGGCTAGTTTTTCGACAGGGACTCTCAAGTATGCGCACCCACAGAAGTATCAGAAATGCTCAGGAGTGTCCAGGTGGCGCAGTCAGTTAAGCATCTGACTTTTGGTTTCACTCAGGTCATGAGACCGAGCCTCCCGTAGGGCTCCCCACCCCCACCCCCGCTCAGCGAGGAGTCTGCTTGAGATTCTCTCTCCCTCTGCCCCTCCCTCCACTCACTCTCTTTCGCTCTCAATAAATTTTATTTAACCAACTGAGCCACCCAGGTGCCCCAAAATAAATAAATCTTTAAAAAAATGCTTAAAGGAGCACTATTTGTAATAGAATAAAGCTAAACACAGCCCAGAAGTCCACCAAGAGTAGGACAGTGTTATGTTCAAACAACAGCCCACCTGGAGCACCTGGTTAAACCTCTGCCTTCGGCTCAGGTCATGACCTCGAGGTCCTGGGATCAAGCCCCGCCTCAGGCTCTATGCTCACTGGAGAGCCTGCTTCTCTCCCTCCTCCCCACTCGAGTGCTCGCTCTCTCTTTGTCTCTCCCTCAAGTAAATAAAAATATTTAAAACAAAACCAACAGCAGTCCACGACACAGCAATGAGAAAGAACCAACCACAAACTACCCACTACCACACGGACACACCTTACAAACATAATGGCGACAAAGAAACCAGGCCCAGGAGAACACATAAACTTCAGTAAGCCATGGCAGTGAGTAGGAGAACAAGGGACAGAGACTGTGAGCAAAAGGGAGTGCAGGGGGGGCTCCTGCAGGGCTGGGAAAAGTTCCATTTCTCTACTGGGAGCTGGTTAAAGAGGGACTTTCCGAAGCTTCACTGAGCTCTGCATTTTGATTCGTACATTTTCTGTTTGTATGTGACACTTCAATAAAAAAAGTTACCTAAATAAACTGAAGACTGGCGTACCATATGGCCTGGCAAATCTGGCCCCCTGGAATATTCCAGAGAAATTCTTGCATGCATGCACCAGCAGAGAAGGCTGGTGTATCTCACAGCCTGAAACAAGAAACCACCTCACGTCCACAAACAGGAGAACAGATACGCTGTGGCAGGTAGACTTACGCGAGGCAACACTGCACAGCAGGGAAAATTAATGAATCAGGGCTTAAGCATCAACATGGATGCTTGTGAAAAACCTCAGTGTTGAGTAGAAAGAGTAAGTTGCAGAGGAATACAAACAACAGGACATAATTTTTTTTTTTTAACAGGACATAATTTATAACCAATACAAAATACAGAAAACTTTACAGGTTGTTTCGGTTTCATAAATATGCATGAACTCGGTAACAAAAAGCAGAGGCTTAATAAATGCAGAATTCAGAACACTGCAGAACACTTGCAGGGGAGGGAGGCAAACAGAAGTGCCGAGGGGCCCCCAGGGACATACAGAGGTCTTGGTAATGCTCTGCTTCTAAAATGGGGGGCTGGGCACCTGAGTGCTTGCTTTAAGTCTTCATTCTTTATATATCGTAAAGAAACTCTCTTTTGTGTCTATGTATTAGTTCATATTAAAATGACTGTATCGGGGCGCCTGGATGGCTCAGTCGTTAAGCGTCTGCCTTCGGTCCAGGTCATGATCCCAGTGTCCTGGGATCAAGCCCCGCATCGGGCTCCCTGCTCGGCGGGAAAGCCTGCTTCTCCTGCTACCTTTCCCTCTCTCGCTGTGTTTCTCTCTGTCAAATAAATAAAAAAATCTTTAAAAAAAAATAAAATAAAATAAAATAAAATAAAATGACTGTATCAACGTGCCTGGCTCTATAAGTCAGTAGAGCACAGGACCCTTAACCTCAAGGGTTAAGGGAGGGGAAAGGGAGGGCAGGGGAGGGGGAGGAGAAAGGGAAGAAAGAGGGAAGGAAGAAAGAAGAAGAAAGAAGGAAAATGACACGGAAAATACTCTGACACGGAAATTTCATTTCCTGGAATTGATCCTACAAGTAGACTAAAAATGGCATAGATACAAAGCTAATCGCAGTTAGCACTGTCACTAACAGTAAACACATTAAAAGTCACCTAAATATCCTCTAGTTAGGCTAAATTCATCAGGACACACCAACTCAGTGGGCTATAAATTATATGGTCTTAAAGAAAAAAGAGATCTTTAGGTGCTGATATAGAAGTATCTCTATATAAACCGACAGGGGTGCCTGGGTGGCTCAGGTGATCGAGCGTCCAATTCTTGATTGCAGCTCAGATGGGGATCCCAGCGTCACGGGATCGAGCCCCACTTCGGGCTCCAAGCTGGGCCTTGAGCCTTCTGGAGATTCCCTCTCCCGCTCTGTCTCCTGCTCCCTCTGCCCTTCCCCACCCGTCTCTCCCCCTCTCTGAAAAGATATATTAACTGACAAAAGCAAAGCCCCAAAAGAGCAGGTTGGAGCTCACCGCCGTGCTGTTTAATGCTGGTTTACAAATAAACCTTTCCAGACTTTGTCCTTGACAGAATGCCAAGCTGAAGACCAAAGTGACTCTGGGCCAATAAACACCATTTCAATAAATATTTCAAAAGTTCAGGCTACGGACGGCAATCAATCGAGACCGGAGCAGTAGGTCTGAAAGGGGGAATCTCTGGAGGGGAGAAGGAGAGGAGAAAATGTGGTATCATCATGAGAAGCTGGAATTTAAGACAGCAAACCCTCCAACTTTAAGATGGTGGGAGGCAGGAGGAGAGAAAGACAATTAAGTTTTCGAAAACGGAAGGGATCTGACACCTCAGAGCCCCTACTGGGGAAAAGTACTTGGGGTTAAAATGCATCCAACCATGTGAGGGACCACAGTAACGATGTGGGGACAGAAGGAATTGTGGTACAGAAATTGTGGGGGGCAGTAAAGTCAGGTCAACATAGAAGCAAGAGTAAACAACGGAGAGATTACGGTGACTGAAAATAAATGACCCAAAACACTAACAGGAACTGGGAGTGAGGAAAAGGTGAGGTGGCCTCAGTGTGACGTAATTCACTTTTTCCTCTTTCATGGCCCAGTGTCAATGAGCATCCAAGACTGAAACATGCAATTTAAAAAAGAAGGGAGGGCGATTCCAACCTCCCAGCATTCTCATCATGGATCTTCTTAATCTTTCAGGGAGGTTTTATTTTATTTTTATTAAAGATTCTATTTATTTATTTATTTGAAACTGAGAGCGAGCGAGCACAAGAGCACAGAGGGAGAGGGAGAAACGGGGTCCCTGCTGAGCAGGGAGCTGGGCGGATTCGGGACTCTATCCCAGGACCCTGAGATCATGACTTGAGCCGAAGGCAGAATCTCAACCGACTGAGCCCCGCAGGTGCCCCTCGGGGAGATTTCAGAAACTACTATTCTTTGTGATAAAGAAATCATTATTCCACGTTCAGCAAGTTTTTACTTCACTTTGGCTTCCTTTTCTTAGGTTACGCTTGGTTGTATGAAATGCAACCACAGAGCATCAAACCAGCACGTGTGGTATTATTTTTCACTCCAAAGTGATCTGTCAGCCAGGCCTTCTTCTCCTTAGACACACGGGGCGGGGTGGGCGGGGGGGTATTCTCGAATGAACCTCACCAGACAATGGTTATTTCATGAAGGTGACCCCATGAGTTGGCTTTTTTGCTATCATCTTTGTTCTTTTCTGTACTGCTTCAATGTTTCAAAGATGAGCACGTGCCATTTTTAAAAAAAAACAAGCTCATGCTACAGAAAACCTTGGGCTTTTCTCAAGCAGCTTAAGTGGAAAGGAGTGAAAAAGACATGGACCACCAGAGGAAAAATCAAGTAAACGGGAAAAGGGACACAGACGACCTGAAGAATGAAGAGAAATGATGTCGAAATTGTACTTTCTGTTAGCACAGGTGAGAGAGAAGAGGGATGATGGGAGAACCCCAAGCCCAGTTAAACCAGAGCCAGGACAAATTATTTTCATATAGACGTTGCATGTAAAACACACTTACTATTTAGTAACATAACATTATTAGGCACATCATCCCAGGTATTTATTTAATCCTTTAGAACAATTGTTTGGAAGCTTCACAAAAACAGGTTGGGTGAACACGGCCCCAAGGCTAGTATCTATTAAAATAGTCTGCTATTTTTGACTGCTCCCTGGCTGAGCTCCCCTTTTAAATGTTATAATGGAATCCACTTGAGAGTGGAGTCATCGGAGGCACAGGTGCTAGTCATTAAGCTCAGTGCAACCACGATACTGATCAGCTCGCCTGACACTCGAACCCCGATTCCCGTCTCTGGACCCACTCAGCCTGGAAAATGAACTACTCAGCCTCCCAACATCAGCTCCCTCCCTCGTTGTTCCCTCCTGTCCCGCAAACAGGGCTTCTGCTCCGAAGGTCCAGCCCGAGCATCAATTTAGATGCTGAACTGAAAGGCTTCAGCACAAGACTTGCTAACTCCAGGACCCTGGTCCCCCAGGCTTAGATCTGTGCTTTCCACCCTTCACTCCCAAACTGCCAACATCGAAAATAAAACAGGGATACCACCACAGATCCCGCTGACACTAAGAGGAGAATAAGGGAACAGTGAAAACAATCTAGCAAATTTGACAATGTAGATGAAATAAATTTCTTCAAAAACTTTCAACTGTCCAGGGCTCAGTCGGTGGGACAGGTGGGACAGGTGACTCTTGATCTCCAGGTGTGCATCTGAGTCCTGCACTGTACAGGCTACTTAAAAATTAAAATTAAAATAGGGGCGCCTGATTGGCTCAGTAGGTTAAGCATGAACTCTTGATTTCAGCTCAGGTCATGATCTCAGGGTGGTGAAATCTAGCCCGGCCTTGGGCTTTTTACTGTCTAAGATTCTTTCTCTCCCTTATCTCTGCCTCTCCTCCACCACTTGTATGCATGCACGCACAATCTCTCTTAAAAAAAAGTTTTTTTTTAATTAAAAATTTTTAAAAACCCACAGAACGCAACTATCTAAAACTAGCAGGATAAACCATGTGACAAGTCACGTATCTGTTTAAGACACTGAATTTGTCACTGCAAAACTTCTCGCAAAGAAAACTAGCCCAACGTCTTCACTACTGAATTACACCAAAAGGCAAAAAAGAAATCATTATCGACCTTACACAAACTCTTTAACACGACAGAGCAGAAGTATATGCTTCTCAGTTTGTCTAAGGGAGCCAGCATACCTTGGATACCAGAACCCAACAAAGATATTACAAGAAATGAAAGTAACAGTATTATTCATCATGAACACAGGTGCAGAATTCCACAACAAAATAGGAGCAAACAGAATCCAACAATACGTTAAAGGATAATGTGTTAAGAACAAGTGGGACTCCCCCGGCCCCCTGCCCAGGGAACACAAGGTTGCTTCAACATGCTAGAATCCATGCAATTCACAGTAATAAATTAAAGGAGAAAAACCCACATGATCATCACAAAAGATGCAGAGAAAGTTTCTAACAAAAAATCCAACATCCATTCATAATAAAACATTCTCGGCAAACTAGGGTAAGAGAGGAACTTCCTCAGTCTGATCAAAGATGTCTGTGAAAAGCTACGGCTGGCACTGTACATAATGATAAAATACTGAACACATTCCTCCCAGGTCAGGAACAAGGAAAGACAGCTGTTCTCCAACTTCTACTCAACTCTGTGCGGAGGGTCGTGACCAAAGTAGTAAGGAAAGAAGAAGAGCCAAAAAATTTAGTTTTTTTTAAAAAGCACAAGAGTCTTTATTCATAGTTCCTATGATGGTAGAAAATGCAAAGGAATCTACGAAAAGATCTTTGAAATTTAATAAGTGAATTCAAGAAAGTCTCTGGGTAGAAAGTCAACATATACAAGTAAATTGTATTTCTAGATAATTTTAACAACTTGAAAATAAAGTTAAAAATAAATTCCACATAATTACAGAAAAAAGCAAAATATCTAGAATTAATTTAACAAAAGACACCCCCAGTGAAAACCAGAAAAACACTCCAGAGAGAAATTAAAGATCCTGAAAAGATGGGAGAGATATACCATGCTCATCGATCAGAACAGATGCTGGGAAACATTTTCTGTAAAGGGCTAGACAGTAAATATTTTAAATCCTGTGTATCCTATGGTCTACATCACAAACTCCTTACATTGTAGCATGAAAGCAGCCATAGACGATACCTAATGAATGAGCATGACTGTATTCTAATAAAACTTTATTTTCAGAGGGGAAGATGACTGCAGAGGGGGACCACCCTAGGCCTGCCCCGTCCCACAAATAAAACCAGATAACCATCATATCATCCTAAATATCCCAGAAATTGATCTGAAGACTGGGAGGAGAAAAGGCCGCACTGAAGAAGGCAGAAGTGCAGAAATGCAGCTTGGAAGAGAAATGGATCCTGGCCGCTGCAGCAGGGAGGAGGGAGCTGTGGTTGCAGAGATGGGCAAGAGACAGACTAGCACACAGGGGAGTGCACAGGGAAAACGAATCCCCATAGCAACTGGCTTGGAAAGTAAGAAGGACCAAATCTCATGAGTTCTTGCAACAGGCAGGATTTAAAGCCTGGAGTTCTAAAGGTCAATGGAGTTGGCTAGGATAGAGCCCAGAAGCTATCAGGGTTACTACTCTTGGAGAGAAGGGTGAACAGCCCTCAGACACGTAGCACGGAAAAAAGAGTGAACCGAAGAGCACGTGGGGCAGAAAGTGGGAAGGTTAGTTGCTCATCTCAGAGCGTGTCCCAGAGACACAGCGATCATGGAAAGACCCCTCTGGGAGTTAAGGAACTGGCAGGAGCCATTTCTCTTGCTCATCCTCGGCATCAACACAGAGACACCCACAGGAACCAGCCCAGTGCCCACACTCACCTTACCTAACTTGCTTATGTCAAGCCTCTCCCCAGCCTTGTGTTCCAGGAGAACCAACTTTCACAGTCACATCTGCCTAAATCCCAGCATGGCAGGCCTGTTTCCCCCAAAGGCCAGTGCAAACCCCTGCCCACATCGCATCTCCCCACCCTGGAGGTTTTTGAGGCTTCAGTTCTGGTGGCGGTGATGACAGATCCCATTTCACAAGCAACCCAGAACACATCTAGTTAAAACACACCGTATCAGGCCAGGAAACGAACACTGCCCACAACGGGCAAAGAGGGCCTCTGCACACAACTGGCCCGGACCCAACTGCAGAGTGCTCATAACACACACTACAGACAGTCCCAGAAGTGCCAGGCCTTGGGGAACGGGACACTACATGGCAGGGGGCTGCAGGACCTCATCTTCGTAAGGCCATTACCCTCAAGAACAGATGTAGCTGATTTTCCTAACACACAGAAACAGGCATAGTGACTTAAGCAAGATGAGAAGACAGAGGAATGTGCCCCAAATTAAAGACAAGGACAATGCCACAGCCAGAGTTCTAAGGGGAACAAATAAAAGTCACAGGCCTGATAGAGAATTTAAAGCAATGATCACAAAGATACTCACTGAACTTGAGGAAAGAGTAGAGGACAACACTGAGACCCCTGACGGAGAAAAGGAATAAAACAGCAGAGTGAAATGAAAAATGCACACTTGACAGAATGAACAGCAGGATGAAAGAAGCAAAGAATTAGTGACGTAGAAGACAGAGTAACGGAAAGTAATCAAGCTGAACTAAAGAGAGAAAACAATTATGCAAACGAGAATAGACTTAGAGAACTCAGTGACTTCATCAAGCATAGTAACATTCCTATTATAGGAGTCCTGGAAGAGGAGAGAGAGAAAAGGGGGCAGAGAATTTACTTGAAGAAATAACAGCTGAGGGGCACCAGGGTGACTCAGTCAGTTAAGAATCCTACTGTGGGCGGGGGGGT
>CM053608.1:117665235-117692278 GCA_028646535.1 Procyon lotor | reverse complement strand
GTCCTCAACTGGTTAAGCCATCACAGTTGGGGTCCTGTTATACATGGACTGATACAATCCCAATAAAATGATCAATACAATAAATGAAAAATACATACCATCGCTATTCAGTTACAACTAAATTCACCTACTCATTAATTCCAAAGGAAAACCAATAGAGATCTTACCTTAAGAGTAGTATTCAATTTCATCCCACATCTGTAGGTCCTTGCTATCTGTGAAGTGAGATGGATTTCCTTGGTAAGTTGTCTCCATTTTCTGCACTCGGGTTTTGTACACTGAACCTAGATGGAAAGCAGTATGTCACGGTCAGTGAGCTGGTGAATCTTGAGCTAGCATGACCATCCTCCACCACTCACTCTGCCATCTTTTCCACAAGATCTGACCAACCACCCATATAATCCACGTTTACCCCACTGCGGTAATGACTTCTGATTCAATACTAGCTCAGGCAGCAGGAAAGTGCAAAGAGGATCTAAGCACTGTTGTCAGAAAGGCTTTTCAGATCTAACCTAAGGAAATGATCAGAGTTAAATTTAGTCAAAAAGTATCACATAAATGCAGTGTGATATTCTGTATGGGATCCTGGAACAGTAAGAAGGACAAAACTGATGAAATCCAAATAAAGTATGTTATGTGCTTATTAGTACCGTACCAGTGGTAATTTCTGAGCTTTACATTATGGTTGGTGGATGGTAACATTAGAAGAAACTGGATGAAGGATATACGGGAATTCTCTGTTCCTATCCTTTTAACTTTTCTGTAAATTTTAGATTCCAAAATATAAGATTTTTTTTAAAAGTGTGCAGCTATGCATATGGAAAAAATTAAGTTGGATGCCTACTTCACACACATACAAAAATTAACTCAAAATAGAGGTGCCTGGGTGGCTCAGTCGGTTAAGCATCTGACTCTTGGTTTCAGTTCACGTCTTGATCTCATGGGTTGTGAGACTGAGCCTTGTGTCAGACTCTTTGGGGAGTCTGCTTGAGACGCTCTCTCCCTCTCCCTCAGCTCCTCCTCCTGCTTATGTGAACTCTCTCTCTAAAATAAATCTTTAAAAAAAAAAATTAACTCAAAATGGACCCAACAACCAAATGAAGGCCTAAAATGATAAAACTTCTAGAAGAAAAGGTCTTCATGACCTCAGACTTCGCCAGATTCCTGGATAGAATACCAAAAGCACAAGCAGCAAAAGAAAAAAAATGGATAAACTTCAAAATAAAAAATTCTGCACATCAAAAAACCCTATCAAGAATTGAAATGGCAACCGATAGGATAAAATATTTGCAAGTCCTATATCACAAGGGTTTACGATCCAGAATATATAAAGAACTCCTACAACTCAACAATGAAAGATATAAACAACCCAATCTAAAAATGGGTTGTTTAGGGGTGCCTGGGTGACTCAGTGATTAAATGTCTGCCTTCAGGTCGGGTCATGATCCCAGGTTCCTGGGATCAAGCCCTGCATCAGGCTCCCCATTCAACACGAAGCCTGCTTCTCCCTCTCCCACTCCCCCTGCTTGTGTTCCCTTTCTCACTGTGTCTCTCTCTGCCAAATAAATAAATAAAATCTTTTTAAAAAAATAAATAAAAATGGATTTTTTTTTCTTTAAAAAAAGATGCCTTTTATTTATTTTTCTTATCTGATTGCTTCATAAAGAAATAAAAGGCATCCAATTGGTAAGGAAGAAGTAAAACCACTACTATTGGCAGATGACATGATACTATATATAGAAAACTCTAAAGACCCCACCAAAAAACTATTAGAATAAATGAATTCAGCAAAGCTGTAGAATATAGGAATCAGTTGTGTTTTTACACACTAATAATGAAGTAGTAAAAGAAATTAAAAAAATAATCGCATTTACAATTGCACCAAAAAGAATAAAAATACCTAGGAATAAACTTAACCAAGGTTTAACAGGGTGAAAGACCTGTACTCTGAAAACTATAAGATATTAATGAAAAGGGGGCGCCTGGGTGGCTCAGTCGTTAAGCGGCTGCCTTCGGCTCAGGTCATGATCCCAGGGTCCTGGGATCGAGCCCCGCATCGGGCTCCTTGCTCGGCAGGAAGCCTGCTTCTCCCATTACCATTCCCTCTGCTTTTGTTCCCTCTTTCACTGTGTTTCTCTCTGTCAAATAAATAAAATCTTAAAAAAAAAAAAGATGTTAATGAAAAGAATTAACATGACACAAGACAAATGATATACCATGCTCATGGATTGAAATAAGTAATACTGTTAAAATGTCCATACTACCCAAAGCAATCTACAGATTGAATGCAATTCCTATCAAAATACCAACAGCATTTTCCGTAGAACTAAAATAATCCTGAAATTTGTATGGAACTACAAAGACCTCAAACAGCCAGAGCAATCTTGAGAAAGAACAAAGCTGGAGCTATCACAATCCCAGATCTCAAGATAAACAACAAAGTAGTACTCGAAACACTATGGTACTGGCACAAAAACACACAGGTCAATGGAACAGGATAGAGAGTCCAGAAATAAACCTATAATTATATGATCAATAAAACTATAACAGGGATGCAAGAATATACAATGGGGGAAAGACAGTCTCTTTAATAAACGGTGCTGAAAAAACTGAACAGCTACATACAAAAGAATGAAACTGGACCACTTTCTCTCACCACAAAAATAAACTCAAAATGGATGAAAGACCTAAATGTGAGACCTGAAACTGTAAAACTTCCAGAATGAACCATGGACAATAAGTTCCTGAACATCGGCCTTAGCAACATATTTATGAATAGGTCTCCTGAAGCAAGGGAAACAAAAGCAAAAATAAACAATTGGGACTATATCAAATTAAGCTTTTGCACAGTGAAAAAACCATCAATAAAACCCAAAGGCAACCCAGTGAACAGAAGATATCTGCAAGTGATATATCCAATAAAGAGTTAATATCCAAACTATATAAGGAACTTCTACAACTCAACACCAAGAAAACAAATAATCTGATTAAAAATGGGCAGAGGACCTAAATAGACATTTTTCCAAACAAGACCTACAGCTGGCCAACAGACACATGAAAAGATGCTCAACATCATTCATCATCAAGGAAATGCAAATCAAAACCACAATGATACCACTTTACACCTGTGAGAATGGCTAGTATTGAAAAGACAAGAAATAGTAAGTGTTGGTGAGAATGTGGAGGAAAAGGAACACTTGTACATTGTTGGTAAGAATGTAAATTGCTGCAAACACTGTGGAAAACACATGGAGTTTCCTCAAAAAATAAATAGAATCACCATATGATCTAATAATTCCACTCCTGGGTATCTACCCAAAGAAAATAAAAACACTAATTTGAAAAGATACATGTGTCCTATATTTACTGTAGCACTATTTAAAATAGCCAAGATATGAGGGCGCCTGGGTGGCTCAGTGGGTTAAAGCCTCTGCCTTCGGCTCAGGTCATGATCTCAGGGTCCTGGGATGGAGCCCCGCATTGGGCTCTCTGCTCAGCGGGGAGCCTGCTTCCCCCTCTCTCTCTGCCTGCCTCTCTGCCTACTTGTGATCTTTGTCTCTCTGTCAAATAAATAAATAAAATTAAAAAATAAAATAAAATAAAATAGCCAAGATATGAAAGCAGACCAAGTGCCCATCGACAGATGAATAAAAAAGTAGTGTATATATACAGAACGGAATATAACACAAACCTAAAAAAGAATGAGATTTTTGCTATTCGTAACAACATGGACAAACTTAGAGAACACTGTATTAAGAGAAACAAATCAGAGAAAGAGAAATACCGTATGATTTTGCTTATGTGTAGAACCTCAAAAATAAATGAACAAAAAAAAAAAAGAGACTTAAATACAGAGAACAACTGGTGGTTGCCTGAAGCTAGGTGGGTAGAGGGAGGGGTGAAACAGTGAAGGCAACGAAGAGCCACAAACTTCCAGTTATGAATTAAGTAAGTCACAGAAAAGGACAGCATAGGGAATATAACCAATAATTTTTTTTAAATGGGCAAAAGACTTGCACAGATATTTCTCCAAAGATAAACAAATGGTCAATAAGCACACAAAAAATGCATTAATCATTAGGAAAAGGCAAATCAAAACCACAACGAGATACTCCCAATAGGGGTATCTATCATTCATGCCTACTATGATAGCTAGAATCTAAATAATGGAAAATGAGAACTGGTGAACACGTGGCAAAATTTGAACCCTCACACAGTGTTGCTGGGAATGAAGACTATGCAGCAGTTTGCCATGGAAGAGTCTGGCAGTCCCTCAAAGGGTTATACAGTTACCAAACAACCCAGTAATTTTATTGCTAGGTATATGCAAAACAGAACTGAAAATAGGTATTCAAATATTCATGCACGAGTGAATATTTGCATATTCATAATATCCATATCATATTCATAATATTCATAATATTGCATACAGCAGCAACTGTATGCAATAACTAAAAAGTGAAAACAACCCAAATGTCCATCAACAGATGATTGATGAAATGGATAAATAAAATCTGACCAGGGGCGCCTGGGTGGCTCAGTGGGTTAAGGCCTCTGCCTTCAGCTCAGGTCATGATCTCAGGGTCCTGGGATCGAGCCCCGCATCGGGCTCTCTGCTCAGCGGGGAGCCTGCTTCCTCTCTCTCTGCCTGCCTCTCTGCCTACTTGTGATCGGTCAAATAAATAAATAAAATCTTTAAAATAATAAATAAATAAATATCTGACCAATCCATACAATGGAACATTACCCATGAAAAGTAATGAACTACAACGTAGATGAACCTCAAAAACATGATGCCACGTGAAAGAAACCAGTCATGAAAGGTCACGTTCTGCATGATTCCTTCATATAAAACATCCAAAATAGGTACCTCACAAAGACAAAGATTAGCGGTTGCCAGGGGTTAGGGGAGGGGGAATGGAAGATGACTATTCAGTGGGCACAGGCTTCCTCTATGAACGATGAAAACGCCTTGGAATTAGCATCTGGTTGCACGGTATTATCAATGTACTAAATGGCATTAAATCACGCACTTTAAAGTAGCTCAGGGGAAGAGCTTGCGACTCTTGATCTTGGGGTCATGAGTTTGAGCCCCATGTTGGGTGTAGAGAGTACTTAAAATAACAACACTAAAAAAAAAAAAAGTCAATTTCATATAATGTGAACTTTGCATTAAAAAAATTTTAAGTGTGCAAGAGCTCAAAATTACATATACTATTTGAAAAATCAGCAAATCACTTACTAAATGATAGCACATTCATCTAATATAGACAATCACTAAATTACATTTTCAAAGAACAGACACATGGAAAGGCAAAATTAAATCGATAAACTAAAAACTACAAAAAAAATTATACACGAAGTATGATCTTCCTAACTAGGATCTGTATGCTTCTTCTTCGTGCTATGTAAATTTTACCAAAGTTTTCAAGAGAAATAAAAAAAAACATGATGTGTTTTAACAGACCCAGAAAGAATGAATGAATGTAATAACAGAACCATTTCCTGAAAATCAGTATTGTCATCCATTCCTGCCTTTCGCTTCACAAACGTTTTCCGGGACAATACGGCATTACACTTTTTTACCCAGTAGGGGAGCTGCTGGTCCGCCATGAAAGCTTTGGGACTAGGTTCGGTTTTTCCGTTGCTAGTCCATATTTTTTTCCAGCTCATGTATTTGTCATATCCGTCCTTATGGCTGAAAAAGAATAAAAATAAACACATCAAGCTAGAAGTTCACCAGGTTTTCCAAACAGGAGGCAGGTCAGCAAATTTTTTGTGAAGGATTTAACTAGCCGTATCATAAAGCGAGGGCAGGGGATCTCAGCACACATCAAACAGGTGGGCAGGAAGGGTGCCTTCCTTCCAGGGTAGTATAGAGAACTATTAAGATGGATGGCTCCCCATCTGTCAAGCACCGCCACTCTTGTCAGCCTTCCCCCCTAAATCTCTGCATTGCTGCCCCCATGCTCGGTCACAGAACAGCAAAGCAGAGCCCAGATTTCTCAGAACTTGCAGACTGGAATGAAAAACTGTCTCACGGCAGGTGCCTTCTGAGCCCTGAGCGTGCACACCCACAGCGTGCACACCCACAGCGTGCACACACACACAGCCACTGCATCAGTTCTGCACAGCGCCGAAGGCACAGACATGGCTGGAAGGGTGGAAAAATGCAGTGCGCCTGGGGGCACTGCCTTAACCGTCTGAGCCCTTCCGCAGTCCCGCACCCCTGCCACCGTCCCCGCCACCACACAAGCTCCAGCAATTAGTGAACAAACCTTCTGTAGTAATGGTCAAAGCATTCGTTACAGAAATGCTCCCCGCAGGAGAGGTGATACCATCGGGATGTGTAGCCGTTTTTTGCACATCTGAAAATAGCAAAAAATGTGTAGCTTTCGTAATGAATAAGCATTTCTTCTCGCTTTTTCAAAACAAGTCTTAAGCACAACCTATGAGCCCATTTTGTACCATCTCCACTTAGAATCCTAACAACCGAAGGCTGATGACGGGGAAACTTAAAAGGGTGTTTGATCCACAATAAAACCCGATGAAGACATGGGGACTTAAAGACCCACGGTACCTAACCCAGCTGGCTGCAACCACAAGGGCCCGGGGCTCAGAAGTTTTATCGAAACTCCCCCGGAGCAATGAGCTTTAGGACACGAAACAAGAAGTGTCACTGTGCTTGCTGCAAGCGGTGTGGGTAAGGAGAACGCAAGGACAGTCTCTAGCAGGAACATATGGCCCAACAGCGAATCGCCAGCTGCAATCCGACCATCAAGCAGGCTCTCCAGCGAACGGGAGCTGTCGAATGGCCAAAAACATAGCCAAGGAATGGCCTCTGACGCCACTGTGACACTGACACCACCACCTCTCTGAGGCTAAAAAATTAAAATGGGATTTGTTTTCCAGGTTTTACTGACTTGGAAAGCTTCACTGAAGATTTTTCTTGGGACGTAAAAGGTCACACTTGGGTCGTCCCCATAAAAACAGCAAGAGTGCAGGGGGCCTCATGGTTTTAGGGAGACCTGAATGTGTCTGCTGGAAGAGGAGGTGTGTTTTCTGAGGGGGAGGAGCCGCGCGAGGCAAGTGAACACATGCCGGTCCCCGCAGGGAGCCCAGGATCCTCTCTACTGCATCCCCACCAGATCCCTCCCACCCTCGACCCCCAGAAGAGGTACAGCCAACTGCGGGGGCGGGGGGGCGGGGTGGGCATGAACTAG
This sequence comes from Procyon lotor, assembly GCA_028646535.1. Taxonomy (NCBI): domain Eukaryota; kingdom Metazoa; phylum Chordata; class Mammalia; order Carnivora; family Procyonidae; genus Procyon; species Procyon lotor. The sequence goes on along the minus strand of CM053608.1, from coordinate 117,685,055 downwards.
CAGCTGCTTAGAGCTGCCGTGACTGGGTCTCCTGGGGGAAGCATCCAGGAGGGTGTGGTTACGCACGAAATGCAGGGAAGTGTCTCTATTCTTAGATGACTTAGAGCATCTATATCTGTCCTTAGGGAAACTATCTTGGAGGAGGATGCTCCCACCAAGAATGCCCTCTCGGGCAGGGAGGGGAGGCCGGGACACGCCGGCCACACAGACCTTTCAGAAGCGCTCGCAAAGCACACGGGACACGCTACTGTGCAGCCTGACTTCTCACATCTTCTGTACTTCTTCTCTGACCCGCCGTCTTCGTCCTCGTCTGTTGTCTCCGTCGCTTTTTTCTTCGCCTGAGGAAGAACCAGCTGAGGTTACACGATTTCCCCAGAACGGCCCGGGCGGAAAGGAGGTGGAAGGTTCCTGATTGAAATAACCTCCTCGTAGGGAAGATCAACAACACCCTGCCAGTAGGTGAGGGGTTGACAATACAGCAAGTTCCTTGAGACGGCACGTGCAAATAATTCACTGACTTGCTGGAAAAACAGCAGCAGCACCTGAATGACAGGCCTCTGAGGACAGAGCTAAAATGCACGGGAGCCTTTCTTAGGAAAAAGCTGTGCTAGTCAAAACAAAAGCCACTCCCAAATCAAGATTTCTTTTTTTTTTTTTAAAGATTTTATTTATTTACTTGAGAGAGAGATAGTGAGAGAGAGCATGAACCAGGGTTGCGGGGGTGGAATGAGAGAAACAGACTCCCTGCTGAACAGGGAGCCTGACGCGGGACTCCATCCCAGCACCCTGAGATCAAGAAGGCAGACCCCTCGCCGACTGAGACACCCAGGCGCCCCAAGATACTTTTTTTCTTTAACTGGAGCAGTCACATCCTCTCGGTACTGCAGTTTAAAAAAAAAAAAAAAAAAAAAAACTGAATAATTTTTAAGTTTATGTATTTATTTAAGTCCTCTCTATACCCAGCACGAGGCTGCTCACAACCCCAAGGTCAGGAGTGGCACACTCACTCTTCTGACTGACCCAGCCAGGTGTTCCCAAAAGCTGAGTAATTTTAGAAATAGAGTTACATCATTCGATATTTTTTTTTAAGAAAAAAAAAAAAGCCCTAGAAAAGAGATGGCAGCAAGTAACGGGCCAAGGGCAGCCAACCAGCTACACACTGAAGTCCACATTCCTATGAGAGACGCTGAGCCAGGCATGATCCGGCCTCAGCCCACATCCTGGGAGCAACCACACAGCTGGGGTTCTCTGAACCGCTCATGCGGATTCCCACTCTGGGCCCCTGTCTTTGCAGTTCCCTCCGCCAGATACACTTTTTCTCCACCTTCTCTCATCTTAGCACACTGTGCTGTGATTGTTCCGAGGGGAATGTCTCTGCTAGGCTACAAGTTCCTCGAGGACTGGAACTGTACCTTTTCATCTCTAATACTTCGGCCCCAATCATTCTAACGCTGTGGGGGCGCTGGGCTGGCTCAGTCAGTGGAGCGGGCAACTCTTGATCTCAGCCAGGGTTGTGAGTTCAAGCCCCATGCTGGGTGCAGAGAGGACTGAAAAAGAAATAAACTTGGGGCACTTGGGTGGCTCAGTCGGTGAAGCAGCCAACTCTTGATTTCAGCTCAGGGTCATGAGATCAAGCCCTCTGCAGGGGCTCCATGCTTAGGATTCTCTCTCACCCCCTCCTCTCCCTTTGCCCTCTCTCCTCACCCCTGCTCGCACTCTTTCTCTAAAAACAAACAAAACCCAACAGGTGTGCTAATGAACAAATGAATTAATACCTGCCTGCCGGAGCTCCTCAAAGGCAGGTTATCTGGAGAATGATCGAAAGATGCTTTTTTCTTTGTCCTCCTCCTCGGTGTTGCCATTGTTTCAGAAAATCTTTAAAAAAAAAAAAATTAAATTAAATAAGTAAACAGTAATACTTTCAACACTCTGGAGCAAAATCACTATGTAGTTTCCTGGGTAAGAGCATATGCTCTGCAATTAGACTGCCCTAGTGTGAAGACACTGCTTTCAAGGTACTTAATCTAAGACTAAGCTTCAGTGTTCCCACATGTTAAAATGGGCACAGCAAGTGTGTACCACAGTAGTGGTGTGAAGAGTAAGATTATTTAATGCACCAGACCTGGCGTACTGTAAGTACTTAATAAATGCTGTCCGTTAGTAATATATGTATTTAAAAATATAAAAATAAGAAACACCAAACAGATGACCAATAAACCAACTATAGTGTTTATAAGATTCAATGAGTAAAAACACCTGGTCTCTCCCTCCATGGTTTCTCAGTAGCACCTGAATTTTGATATTATACTTTACAAAGAAAACTCATTTGCTCCCTCTCAGGAAAATCTCAGGCACACTATCCAGTCACTACTGAATTTAGGAATCTGGGTTAGACAGTCACTGGTATCTTCTACTAGAAAAATTTGAGCTTTCAAACTGGCCAAATAACAGCACAGTTAAATAAACATTAACAACCAAAATCTGTAAGAAAAGTAATGCATAGTAACCATGAAAGATTAAGATTTATCAAATTAGTATTTTTCAATTAAATAATAAAAATGATTACCCTAACTATGCAATAACATAGAGATTTTACAATCATCACAATTCCTTCTCTGATCCGTGTATTTACCACACACACACACACACACACACACACACACACACACGATAACATGAAAACAGGACATACCTATGTGTAAGAAATTTGAAAATGGAAAAGTGTTACAAGATACAAGTTCTACAAATATAATCTTCGTCTTGGAGAAAAGCTTTGAGGTCCTTGAAATCCTACTGTTTCATATCCGTGAGTTGTACTAACATTCATAAGAGCATTTTTCACAGATTATTAACATCACATGTGAAAACTTCATTTGCCACCTAAACTGACTGAGAAATCATGACATAGATGGTAAAGAGGGCCTTCCTCTAACTCAGTCTTCACTTTCTCAAAACCATTGTTAGTTATGAACGCATAAGTCCTATACATATTCTGAAATGCATTAGAGTTAAGCATTAAATTAGTTGCCTTTTGGTTGTATACCACTCATTATACTGGATAAAGCACAGTACTGTGTACCTATAATTCTTACACCCAAAGGCTTTCTGGATCACATTTATATTTTAAAAAGGCTGTCCAATCTAACAAATCTCTTTATATAATACATATATTCCACATTATTCATAAAATGAGCCACAAAGCACATATAAATATATATATATATGTAAATGTATACTATGCATAAGGATTGCAGCAAAGATATTTGAGTGTAATGCGGGGTTTAGGAGCATAAATATAATCAGCCTCGTTTCATGCAACATTTGGCCCTGTCACCTAGGAATACTGGCAACTCAAAAGAAAGCATAGTTTCTGGAAATTTCAACATTTTATCCAACTGTGTACTAGAAAATATATACCTAATTGCAATGAAGAATTACATAATTCAGGAAATGGTTAAGAGGAACGGAAAACATTAACTATAAAAGCCACTGTTAAATAAATCATTGTCTAGGAAAAACATAAGATCTTTACAGTGTTCATACATTTTCATCTTTAATTATATAACTCACGGTGATATTCCCTCATCCTTTTCTGACACCATAATTTCTATGCTTTCACTGTTGCTGGAGTTTTGGGGCTTAAGATGAAGGGAAAATTTTTTAAGTTGTAAGGCTACAGCTTTCGCGCTTTTCTATATCATCTTAGAAATACTGAGCACAAGTGCTAACTAGTATACTCAAAGTGCTCTTCCCTGGTTTTTTCAAATTGATAAACACACCTAACTAAATATAACCAATCTGTTTCATGTTCAATATTATATAAGCATATTTCCCCCTAATTTTAAATATATAGCTTTGTTTTCTTTTAAAGTGACAAAAAGAAGAGAAAAGTGAGGTTTTTTGGGGGAGATAAATATATACCTGGATATAGCAATGTCTCAATTTCTATTCTCTCTTAATACCCAGGGTTTTTCCTGAAGTAGCCTATTGAATGTTTGTTTAAAAAGAAACAAAACAAAACCCAGAATTCACAAAAACATGAATCCAAAAGACTTCAGGCTGGAATAAAAATGTATAGTGGTACCAGTATCATGTCTAAAAAAATAAGACAAACTACCAGAAACTTCTTCAGAGATCACAAAAACAATTTCCCTCGGGGCCGCTGAAAAGACGGCAGGACTAGCACCTTCTTGCACCCACGCTAATCCAGTTTTCCGAAATATGGATCCCGTTCAACTGCCTGAATGCCTTATTGACTACTTTCTCTGCCGGAAAGGCAATTTAATTATTGATGGTCATTTTCTCCTATACCTCGAGAAGAAATCTTCCCTCCCGCCTTCTTCCACTACAACACATTAAAAAAACAAAAAAGACCACCAACCAACCCCCGCCCCGAAAAAAAAAACAACTGACCGAACAAAACGCAGCAGCCCTGAGTGGTGTGCATACCTGCAGAGAGACGAGCTCCCCAAACGGAGAGGTCTGGGGACGCCCGCACCCCACCCCAGGGAGGGCTGGGCCTCCACCTGGCTCGATTCCACATTACGGAACCTTAACTTTCTACAGCTGGGCCTGCCTCTCCTTCCTCTTTCACCTGCCAGCTGCCCGGCTGCTGACGAGCAGCCCCGGGGATCGCGCCACCCCCTCCGGACGCCCGGGCCCGCAGGAGTTACCCCAGCAACCTGGCAATGCCGCTGGTGTCTGAACGCGTGGTGGCCGCGCCGGAGTGTTCCTACTACACCTGCACGGCTGTGCGGGCTCCTCGCCCCCGCACCTCGGCTGGGAAGAACACGCCGGGGAGTTCCTACCCCCGGACTGTGGGCTCTCCGCGGGCCGCAGGCACTCCCCAGGTGACAGGGCTCTGACAGTCCCCAGGAGGGAGCCCCCACGTTCCCGGCGCCAGCTGCAGCCGCCTCGCTCTCCGAAGGGCTTTCTCGTCTCTTCCCAGAAGTCGGAGAAGCAACAGCCTCCGGGGCTCACCTTTGCGCCGGAGAGGTGCAAGGAGTCGCGGGGAGAAGGCACCGCTGCACAGAAACGAGGCATTGGAGGGGCGTTAAGAGAGACCCTCAACCCCGCGCCGAATCGGGGAACCCCGTGGCGGCTCCACGCCAGCCCGGGAATCCCCCCCTTCTCCAGACCCCGCACCCCCTTTCCAATCCGGGGAGGGCGGGAGCAGCCCCCGGTGCACCGCTCCACCTCCCACTCGGGCAAGGGGCGCTGCACAGAAGGAGAAGGGCAGCCTGCACCCCAGCCAAGCCGCTTTGTGCGGAGCTGTCACCCGAAATCCTCCGCCGCCCCCGCACCCGCCCCCGGAGCCGCGTGCCCCGCACCTGGGAGCGCGGGCGAGACGCTGCGCGCCGCCCGGGGCTGCCGGCGCCTCTCTGGAGCCGCGCGCCGCGCACACAGGACAGCAGGATCCGCGCCGCGAGCCGCAGCCCCCTCTCGGCCGCCGCCGCCGCCGCCGCCGCCGCTTCCGCCCCTGTCACGGCGTGACCCGGGGTGGGAGGAGCCGGCGGGACCAGGGAGGAGTAGGGTCCCCGCCTTCGCCTTCGCCGCCGCGCTCGCCCCGCCCTGGCCATTTCCGCCGCTGCGCCAGCCGGGGCGCCTGGGGCGGGGGCGGGGTCTGTGCGCGGGGGCGGGGGAGGGGCGGGCCCGGGGCGGAGAGGGGGCGGGATGTGCGGGCCCGACCCTGGGGGCCCTCCGCGGCGCCGGAACCAGCTGCAGGCTGCTGGCTGCGCGCGAGGTAGGCTTCCCTGGGCGCAGAGAGGGTGCGGGAGACTTGGCACGACTTGCTAGGTGCGAGTCTGTGATCGGATTCCGGACTGGGGCGCCCTGACGAGCGTGGGCAGCCCGGCAATCCGCGCTCTGAAATGGGGTTCAGGAAGCAGAACGGGACCTGGGAATAACGAGGTCGGGCAATGAATGACCTTTCTGACTTCATGATTTAAAGCGCCTCCAAAGCATCGTTCTGTATTAGTGGTTTTTAAGAAAAGAGAAGTACTCGAGGGCGGGGGTGGGGGAGTGGGAACCGGGGTGCTGTAAATATTGTCTTGCTCCAAGGTTGTTATGCACATCTAAAACTTCACTGAGCCGTACTCAAAATCTGGACACTTTAGAGAAGTTATTGTTCAATTTTGCAACATTTAAAAATAAATGTAAAGCAGAAACATGTTTTTTTTGAAAAGGTGAGAGAGGAAACCAGACTTGAGAGTCCCTCCAAAGAGGACTTAGGAGGCCAATCTAGCACATCTGCTGCTTCCGTGTATGGGTAGGAACAGTTTGAACTTTGCCTTTCCTGATTCTTATAATTTGTACTTTTAGCTTGTTGTAGAAAGAAACTTTTTATTTCTCTCAAAAAGCACGCAGGCAAGTACACGTTGAGATGCTATTAGAACAGCTAAGAAGTGGTTAAGTTATAGACATGATGTTAGCTTACATTTCTAGTTTGTGTGAAAGAGAATTGTCCAATTTCAGGTTGCCCTGGCTCTGTGATGAAATTATGCTTCCCTTTTGTTTTAAGTAGAGAACTGCTTTATGAAGGCCCCTAGCCCAGGTTCCAAAGTCTCTGGCTGAAAATGTAGATGGGAAAACTGTAACTCTCTTTTGCTTTTCCCTACCCAATATAATCAGATACTTCCCTCTGACCTCTCAGAAAACTGAGAGTCACCTCCTGACATCAGCAGGACCTTGCAAAAGCATTTGTTGACAAATGTTTTCAGAGAAGAGAATTGTTCCCAATTCCTAGGGTGGGGGTGGGGTGCCTTCTCCTTAAATCCTAAGCTCCCTGGAACCAAGTTTTGCAATAAAGGGAGCTTTTCCTGAAATACCTGCTTGTAGGTGATGTTTGCTATTCTCATTGATAAATCATTAAATTAGACCCACCAATAATAGCATGCTAGTATAATCCAAACCAAATTAGTTTCACTGATTCAAAGGGAATGTTAATTAATCAAGTTATATTGTCCCTAGTATTACAGAGTTCACATTGAAAGGACAGACATTTTCCTCATACCTTCAGATAGATTTGCAGTTATGTTTAAGTGCCCTTTTTTTTTCTGTTTGCGTGCATTTTCCCATACAAAAAAAGAAACTACAAACTACAAAAGAAAATGCAAACTTATGGAATAGAGAGATAGGACCTCAAACCCACATATCTATTTTCACTCCCTCTTGAAACCCCACCAAAACAACAGGGTTTTTTAAAGGCATAAGCGACTAGGGTAGAGAGAACAGATGAGGAGATAAATACAATAAAATTTTGAAGTCTAGAAAGCAGATGGACATGTGATAAGGGATTTTACAGACTGAAGAGAGCTAAATTCTAAACCAGCAATGGGAACAGCCAATACACAACCCTATTTGCATTACAGAATGCCCAAATGCTCAGGAATTAGAAGGGTATATCAGGTAGAAGGGTATAATTGAAACTAAAAACATTGCTTGAAATTCTGGTTCAGAAAATGCGAAAAATGCTAAATCCCCAGATCCCTTTCACAACTTCCCACCTGTCTCGTGTGGCACCAGTACAGTTTGGGGGGAGACTTTATTCCCTGCAGAAGGTTAAGGACCCTGGACTGGGGAGAGACAAATAATACAGTTGGGGGTTTGAGTACCATACTGAAAATGGAGACTAGTTGAACACAGGCAAACCGAATGTTGGGACCCTCTCACTTTTATTCTTTCCTCATGTGAGTATAGAACCATGGCCCCCAAGACTTGATCCTTATAACGGGTTGGGAGAGCCATCTATGGAAAGTCTGACCAGTCAAAAAATAAAAATAAAAATAATGAAATCTAGGTTTCACATGAAATCCACTCCTATCCTTACAGTGAAGCCTACGGTCAGTGAGCCCACCCACATACTTAAACATCTAATTAGCTTTTTGAGACTACTCTTAAACAGGAGCAGACAATAATAATTGCTAGGCATTTGAGGAAAGTCACTAGTTGGAAAGACAAGACAAATTAACAGGTAAAGTGACTTGTAAGCAACAGAATATGTAAAGAAGAAAAAATATATCCATTCTATATATGAAATAAGAAAATAATATAAAAAGAACACCAGAAACAAAAAATATGCTCTTGAAAATGAAAATGAAAGGCTTGATGACAGAAAAGCCAAATAAAAAGAAATTTTATTTAAAAACTAAATAGAAAGATAGTAAGGTAAAAATTAAGGCAGACTCTGAGAAAATAGAGCAAAAAGATGAAGAGCTGGAAAATAGAAAAAAATATGAGAAATTTATAATACTAGGTCGTGAGGTTCTACTGCCAAATAAAAGGGATCTCAGAAAGAAATAGAAAAAAAAGAGGGACATAAATCATCGAAGTAATTCAAGATTTTTTCCAGCATTGAGGGGTATGACCTTCCAGATTAAAAGAACTCAGGCAAATGGTTAAAAACAGAAAACAAAAAAGAATTATGAAATTGGAAAAACTAGGGGCAAAGAAAATCCTTGCAAGAGAAAAGCATATTGGCCTCATAGACTATATCAGGATCAGAATGGCTTTAAACTTAAGCAATATCTCTGGAAGCTAGAAGATAATGGTATGAATTTTTTGAAATTGTGAGAAAAAGTGATTTCTAACCGAGAATACTGTACCCAGTAAAACTACACATCAAGGATTGAGAATAGTATGAAGGTATGCAAAGTCACAAAAACCTTTTCTCCTATGCACCCTTTCTTAGAAAGCTCTTGGAGGTTGTGCTTCACCAGTGTAAGGACAGTTAAAAAGAGAGAGAGAGAGGAAAACACAGGATAAAAGGATCAGGCAATGCATCAAAAAAAGAAATCTTCAGGGTGATGACCAAGAGAGAGCCCAGAATGCTAGCTCTGCAGTAAGAGTGGAGAGGGTGATTTGGTAGAATATCTGATAACGAAGATACCTGAAAGTTTATTGCTAGTTTATTGATAACTGGTGGAGCTTGGAGCTGAATTAGTAATAAGTACACTGGAATTTTTTGAAGGAAAAAGCAAGGCAGGTATTAACTGCAGAATAAAAAAGTTGTACACAAAAGGAAGAGTAATCATAGAATACTTTGTGTTTTAGCTGTGAATAGTATTTACCTGGTCATAATCATGTGTACCCCAAATATTTCATCAGAAATAGGCTATGAGGGGGTGCCTGGCTGGCTTAGTTGGAGGAGCACGCTACTCTAGATCTTGGGGTTGGGAGTCTGAGCCACATGTTGGTCGGAGAGCTTACTTAAATAAGTAAATAAACTTTGAAAATTAAAAATAAAATAAAATAAAAAACCTTTGAAAACAAATAGGCAGTGTCTATGTTGAAAGGCTGGGGAAAATGAGAAGGTGGTATGTGTGTGTTGGGAAGTTGAAAGAGAGCAAAATGGCTGTCTTTTTTCCATGTTACCTGGAAGTGAAAAATCAAGAAGATAGAAAGTAAGCATGCAATTCTGAGATACGGAGTTAGATTTCAAGACTCAGCTAAGAGAGTTCAAGATAGTTGCCTTTCTCATTGAGAATGGGGACTGCTGTCTTCCTAACTCTGAAACTCTTTTCAGTCATATGCATTACAATGGCTAAAAAATAAGTCAGCTTGAAATGAAATGTTAAAAACTAAAGAGTGAGATGCTAGAAAAAAATCTAAGCTTACAAAAATAGTTTAAAAGTAAACTATTAAAGTGTGGCCTGCCTGGGTTTTTTGGTTTTTTTTTTCGGTCCTCTCCTTTTTAAAAACTTAAGCCCTTTGGACTCTAACATTAAGATATAATTCTGTTTATTTAAAGATCCTTCCTAAAAAAATAAAAAATAAAGATCCTTCCTAATATGTAATAGGAGGAATGTCTCTACTATCAAACTCACTGAAAAGTAATTTTTCAGGTGGCTTTTCCTTGGATGTTGAAATATTTTTAAAGGCCAGGCTGCTAAGGATAATAGGTTTGTATTTCATTCATCAATAGAATTGCCATGCCCTGAAATGACAGCGATCCAAATATTTTCAGTGCAGGCATTGGAGCCCTCTGCTTGGAAGGCAAAATTGTCTCCAGAACCATGCAGGACACAAGAACTTTACTTGATGTTAAAGACTACCCCGACACTGAGGTACAGAGAAACCGAGTGCTGACTCTGGAAGAATGGCAAGAAAAGTGGGTGAGCCGCAAAATTGGATTCCATCAGGAGCAAGGACACCAGTAAGAAATGTTGGGTTTATGACAGAGAAACGCTCTATCAGAAACTGACTTTGGAAATAGAAATAGTAACATAGGTACACATTATCTGATGAGTTTTACAAAGCACGTGTTTAGTTTTTCACGTTTTAGCATCTCTGCTGCATCACAGGTTGATGGGCAATCTTCTCTCTTCCCAGGGTGTATAAATAAGAGCGTGACTTACAGTTGCAGGCGTCTGAGATTTACGAAATACGTCTTTCTTGTAGGCCCCGTAGCATCTGGGTATTGGTCATGCATATTTATATATACAGCTGATGCCCACATTTACATATATATCTCTTTATACTGAAAAGTGGTGGGGCGCTTGGGTGGCTCAGTCATTAAGCTTCTGCCTTCCACTCAGGTCATGATCCCAGGGTCCTGGGATTGAGCCCCGCATGGGGCTCCCTGCTTGGTGGGAAGCCTGCTTCTCCTGCTACCATTCCCTCTGCTTGTGTTCCCTCTCTCGCTGTGTTTCTCTCTGTCAAATAAATAAAATCCTTAAAAAAAAAAAAAAAGAAAGAAAAGAAAAGTGGTGTTCTTTTTTTTCTTTCTTTCTTTTTTTTGACAGAGGGAATGAGCATGAATGGGGAGGGGTAGAGGGAGAGGGAGAAGCAGGCTCCCCACTAGGCGGGGAGCCCGATGTGAGGCTCAATCCCAGGACCCCGAGATCATGACCTGAGCTGAAGGCGGACAGTTACCCGACTGAGCCACCCGGGCGCCCCGTGAAAAGTGGTGGTGTGCTGACTTTGCTTTCTGACAGTGTGTGTTCAACTGTAAAATGTTACCTGTGCGGTGGAGGAGGAGAAGCTGAGAGAAGTTAATACGTGAGCTGGGACGCTGAGCTCTGAGACAGCAGTGGCATATCTGGGCCAGTGCCGGGTAAAGCGGTCAGGCTTGCTCTAGGCAACCGCCCTGACTTCCCAGGGGACCACATCGTCATCGTCATCATCATCATCATCACATTTGCCACACTGAATGGTAGTTGGGCATCTTCCCAGAGCCATCGTATGGGTTGTCTTCATCATGCTGGTGACCTTGGAAGAGCCACATATCTATGAAGGGGATTAACTACAGAATTAAACTTCACACAGCTTCACAGTCTGAGACCCCAGTACATGTTTAGAGAGCTCCCCATAAAACAAGTGTTGAAGGGGCGCCTGGGTGGCTCAGTCGTTAAGTCCTTGGCTCAGGTCATGGTCCCGGGGTCCTGGGATCGAGCCCTGCATTGGGCTTCCTGCTCTGCAGGGAGCCTGCTTCTCCCTCTCTCACGACCCTTGCTTGTGTTCCCTCTCTTGCTGTCTCTTTCTGTCAAATAAATAAATACAATTTTTTTTTTAAAAGTGTTGAAAAATTCACCGAGTCCAGATGCTCCCCATCTCTCTCGCTTTCTCTCTCTCTCTCTCTCACACACACACATTCAGAAAATTAATATTTTCAAAACACCAAGAAAAAATAACTTTAAGTTACTAATGAGGAAAGCCCCAGGGTTAAGTCAGATTCCCTACTCAGTAGCTATGTGACTAAGCGAGTTCTTTGACCTCCCTCTTCCTTCATATATAAACTGGAGAGAACCATAATGAATGTTTTCTACTCCGTAAAGTGGTGGGGAATATTCAGGAAGATGATGTATGATGAGAACTTAGTGTCGTCCGAGTATAGTCCTTTCCTCCATGCCCTGGGCTAATGAAAACAAAAATATATTTTTTTCCTCCCCAGGCTCTTAAAGAAGCATTTGGATACTTTCCTTAAGGGCGAGAACGGACTGAGAGTATTTTTTCCTCTTTGTGGAAAAGCGGTTGAGATGAAATGGTAAGAGCAGATAAGCATTCACACACTTTCTTGTCTTGATGACAAAGTCCTAGCGTGAATACTTAATAGGATGTAGGTTTAAAAATCCCATTCTCAGGAAATGCGTAGGGATTCTTTATTTTCAGTAGACTATTACAGATGGGTTCGTAGAGATAATATTCTCAGACACAGCACAAACCACGGGTGTGGTCTCGTCTTTCTGTATTGAGTTTCTAAGGAAAAAAAAAAAAGTTTGGAACCAATGGTGGGGCCTCGGGGGGTAGAGAGGACTAACTTTCTCTCTTATATCTGCGACCTCTTTGTGCACAGTTTCATTTTTGTAGGTGGTTTAGGAATTTGGCTGAGTTAATTTTAGATATTTTTTAATAGAGGTGGACAGAAAAATTCAAAATGAATTAGAACTCTTTGGCAAGACAATGTGTAGCCCACGGTTCAGCCCAGCTCCCCCTTTCCACTACAAGCTCATAGGCGATTATTTTCAAGAAGCATTGTTATAAAACCAGTGATGAGGAAAATATTTCTTGTGAGCAATTCTCTGCGAAGAGAATTCACTTTAGTAAGCCACTATTACTGTAGAGTACCCTAAAGTCACAAACCTGACAATCATTTTCTATACAGAACTCAGCTGCAGTGATAATGCATGGACACTATTTTTTTTTTAATTTTTTAAAGATTGATTGATTGATTGAAGAGAGAGCATGAGAAGGGGGAGGGTCAGAGGGAGAAGCAGACTCCCTGCTGAGCGAGGAGCCTGACATGGGGCTCGATCCCAGGACCCTAAGATCATGGCCTGGGCCGAAGGCAGGTGCTTAACCGACTGAGCCAATGAGGCACCCTGAACGGACGCTATTATACACGCAAAGATGTACCATTAATTTATAAGCTTGAATGTTGAGAATTTTGGCCATTAGGCAGGAAAGGACATTTCAAAGTATTTATAAAAAAGATTAGATTATGAAAAAGATTAGGTTATGAAAAATCTAGTAACTTAGAAATGCTCTGTTTCCTATATAAATATAGTTGGCCGACCCAGAGAAACCCAAATGCATTCGGAGCTGATTTTCCAGTATGGATGTGGCTTTCTTGCAGCCAGCCCACCCACATGCTCAACTCGTAGCTGAGTGTTTGGGGCACAGCAGTGGTGGCGTCAGATTCTAGTGCGGCCACGAAATTGAGAATATTTAAACTCTATCACTAGGTTTACACCTAACCAACTCACTGAACCAGAAGAGTTGCTTTGAAAACTACTTGCAAGGAAAACATTAACTCTAAACAGATTGTCTTATCGTCCTGCCGTTAAGTGTTAACAGTCTGTGGACTAGCAGAGGTTTTGAGACAAGATTAGGAAATGGAATGATAAAACAGACTATTAAATGTGATTGTCCAATACTTGGGGTCTAAGGTCATTTGTAACAAAAATACCAGAACTGAGCCATTACAATTGTATGTAAGCTTTTGTATTAGAGGGTTTTTCATTTATGTATCTAATTTGTGTATTGAGATCTGTGCAGATGTCAGATGTAAATAGATAACTATGAGGCGAGGCCCAAAAGCATCAGAACAAAATGTTTAACACCTTTCCTTAGGTTGTTTTTTTTTTTTTTTAAGGACGATGTAGTCCAATATAATCCAGCTATCTTAGTCTGTAATAGGCTCTGCTTTGGTTTTCAGATGTAAATAAAAAATCCTCACAGCCAGGGTGCCTGGGTGGCTCAGTCAGTTAAGCATCTGCCATCTGCTCAGGTCATGATCCAAGAGTCCTGGGATTGAGCCCCGCATCGGGCTCTCTGCTGAACAGGGAGCCTGCTTCTCCCACTCTTTCTGCTGCTCCCCCTCCTTGTGCTCTCTCTCTCTCTCTCTCTCTCTCACTTTCTTTCTCTCACATAAATAAATAAAATCTTAAAGAAAAAAAATCCTCACAGCCAGTGTGGATAACTTTGTATGGAGAATTAAAAAATACTAAATTGTCCTCAAGTATAGACACTTGGCTAGCTGAGTTGGAAAAGCATGCAGTACTGGATCTCAGGGTCATGAGTTTGAGCCCCACGTTGGGCGCAGAGTCTCCTTAATGAGAGACTCAATTATTTAATAAGTAAATAATAAAATAACACATTAAAATATTTTCCCTGTATGTTAACTTACAAATTTAGGCAAGTTATTAATGTGTTTATTTTAGACTTGTAAACAGTTTATGCTCTGACCTCCCTGAAAGTGGTAGTCTTGTGTGGGCAAGAGGTACAATCAGTTCTCCTCTACCTCTTGTTTTGAAGATGCTAACTTCAGTCCGACTCTACTGATAAATCAGGGAACAACTTGAGCATGATGTGCATTTCACATTCATTTAAGTGTCATTTTATGTTTGCAAGAAGCATGAGGTAAGAGCAGAAAACCACACGCAGCTGAATGCAGCCGAGTGTGAAGGGACAGGTCGCACCACACCGTGCATACTCCTCCGGCAGCTCCTGGACACCCCAGCCGACCTGGGTGCTGTGAGCCCCTCCCATCCACAGTGGGGGTTAGAACTTCCCAGTAAATCCCCCTTGGTCAGTGCACAATAACTCATGAGCTGCAGCCCTTCCAATACACTGGGGTATTTATCTATTTTGAGACCATTTAACATATTTAAAACACCGTGCCACCATTTCTGTTAGGTTCCTGGCGCTCTCTCTCTCTTTTTTTAAGATTTTATTTTTTAAAGTAATCTCCGTACCCAACATGGGGCTTGAACTCACAACCCAGAGATCAAGAGTCACACCCTTTACCAACTGAGCCAGCCAAGCGCCCCGTCTTTCTTCTTTTTAATGTGACACTGGCAGTTTTTTTTTCCTTATGCAGTATTTATTCAGTTTATTTCTAAAGTGTAACTGTATATTTTTGAGAAAATCCTGATTCACAGAGATAAGTGATGGCAAATGTGTAAAGCTTTTTAAAAAAATTTAATTAAGGTATAATTGACAAATAACATTGTGTTAGTTTTAGGCGTATACGATAATGATACGATATTTGTAAATCTTATAAAATGATGGATCACAATAAGTCTAGTTAACATCTATCTTCAAACGTAGTTACAGAATGTCTTTTTTCTTATGATAAGGACTTTTAAGATCTACCCCCTTAGCAACTTTTAAATATTATTAACTGTAGTCACCAAGCAGCACATTATATCCCCATGGGGCTTATTTAATTCATAACTGGGAATTTGGAACCCCTTCACTCCTTCTGACCACCCCCCACACCCACCTCCAGCAACCACCAATCTGTTTTCTGGATCTATGAGCTTTGTTAGTATTTTTTTTTCTTTTTTTTAGATTCTACATACAAGTGAGACCATGCATTATCTGTCTTTCTCTGTTTAACTTACTTCATTGAACCTCAAGGTCCATTCCCGCTGTTGCACGTGGCAAGATTTCATTCTTTTTATGGCTGAGTAATATTCCACGGCGACAGAGTTTTTCAATGTTGTGCCCCAACCCCCTTGCCCCATAAGCCTTTTGATTTTTATGGCATGATTTTGCATAGCATAGTGATTTTTAGGGTTGCCTATATTGCATTATAGCAGAACTGACTGTGTTTATTTAATTTGACAAAAATCAGTGCTGTGCCACTAACACTGTTTCCTCTGTAGTCCAAGATCCCAAGACTATGGATCTTGTAATTATAAAGCTTACCAGGAAAGCACTAGTTATTTGCATATGGCAGTTAGATAAATTTCTGGATAGTGTTTATTGTCGGTAAATGGAAATTTTAAGATGGTAAAAATGGACGCTAATGTCCTAGAGCCCTATTCTCTAGCACAGCGGCTACTAGCCACATGTAGCTATTTCAGTTTAAACTAAGTCACACTGGGGGTATCTGGGTGGTTCAGTCCATTGAGCCTCAGACTCTGGATTTCAGCTCAGCTCATGATCTCTGGGTCGTGAGATAGAGCCCCACTGAGTGGAGAGCCTCCTTCTCCCTCGGTTCCTCCCTCCCCCACCCCGCACTCTCATGCATGTGCACTCTCAAAGTCTTTTAAAAAATTAATAGTAAAACTATAAACCAAATCACACCAGCCACATCTTAAGTGCTCAATAGCCAATGTGGTTAGTGGCTGCTGGATTGGACAGTGCAGGCGTAGACACCTCTATCAGCACAGAAAGTTTTGATGGACAAGGCTGATTTAGAGAAATTGAAAAGCATTTCTAATCCACAGGATATGAGGCACCTGGTGGCTCAATCAGTTGGGCATCTGCCTTCAGCTCAGGTCATGATCTCAGGGTCCTGGGATCATACCCCATGTCAGGCTCCCTGCTCAGGCGGGCGCCTGCTTCCCCCTCTCCTTTTGCCTCTCCCCCAGCTGGTGCTCTATCTCAAATAAATAAAAATCTTAAAAAAAAAAAAAAATCCACAGGATGCTTTTAAATTAGAAACTCTTCTAATCAAACCCATTTGTAAGTAGATAAGCATTTTAAGGTATAGTTTTCCAAATTTTTAATTTTTTCCCAAAGTCATATAAATCAATTATTCAGAATTTCATGTACTACTAAGTTTCAGAATAAACAGATCTACCTCTCTACAAGTTCTATGAAACCCTGTGACCCTGAATTCATATAAATCCCTTAAAATTAAGGGAAATGAATGTTTATGGGGATATACCCTTTTATTTAGTACTGTATTTGGAATAAAAATTTAAGTGTAAATATATGATTTCATGCAGGTTTGCAGACCTAGGACACAGTGTCGTAGGCGTGGAAATCAGTGAACTTGGGATACGGGAATTTTTTACAGAGCAGAATATTTCTTACTCAGAAGAACCCATCATGGAAATTCCTGGAGCCAAAGTTTTCAAGGTTTGTCTTGTTTTTGGTAAATAATGATTTCCAGGTCCACCAAGAAAGGTTTTTCTTAGCCTGGGTTATTATTACAAGTGTCACGTGACACACACACACACACACACACACACACACCCTTTCTCACACAGATTCACCCACACATTATAGAGTTTAAGGAGCTAGGGCTGAAAAAGATAGGTGATCGCTAGACACGCACAAATATATACAAGAGCTGATATCAAAGTGTATCTATACTCATGGTTTTGGTTTGCATTTGTTTGACTTTTTAAATTTATAAACAGGCATTTCTGGGAATATCTTTTGCCACACCCTGCGTAAGACACTGAAGAGATAAAAACAACACCGTCCCTGCCCTAAAGAATCTCTTCCCTTAGAAGAGAAGAAAAACACAGAGGAAAGCTGCTTGTCAGACACAGAGCTAAGCGTAATGACACAGGATCTAAAGGGAGCCAAGAGGAGTGTCCCCTAACCCAGCCTTGGAATGCTTACTGAGGCGTGGGGACAAGTGGAGCTGGGACAGGCGGGCAAGCCAGGGCTTGGTCTCAGATGCCCTGGGAGGCTCGTCCTTTATCCTAAGCAGTAAAGATTTTAAGGAGGAGCATGACTCCACTGGATTTTCTTTTGAGACAAACCACCCTTGCGGCCTCAAGGGAGGTCACCTCCTGAAAGAGAGACAGGATGGGAGGCTGTGAGCAGAGGTTCAGAAAAGAGCTATCGAAGGCTTACACTCGGAGGGCCATAGCTGTAGAGGGACAGGCTGATCAAAACAGTGCATAGGATGTCAAACGGGCAGGACTTAGGATTCACTTCGTGCAGACGAAGGGGAAGCTGAGTTTGTATCTCCAGCCCAGATGACTGGAATGAATGGCGGAGAATAAAAGAGGAACAAGCTGAAGGGAAAGAGAAAATGGGTTTTGTTCTCAGGATGATGAGTTTGGGCCCCTGGCTGGCATAGTGGATAGAGCATGAAACGCTAAATCTCTGGATTGTGAGTTCGAGCCCCATGTGTAGAAATCACTTAAAAAGAAAATAGATGATGAGTTTAAGAGAACTGTGGAATGGTGAAGGTGTAGGTGGCAAATGGCTTTCTGTCTCTGGGGGCAGTGGGCGACATTTGGGCTAGAAGTGATAGATCTGGGAATTGTCTTCATCCTGTGACTACAATGAGCCGGGGGAATGGCTTCGCCTGATTAGGATAAGATGTGGAATAAAAGACCACCCAAATGAGAACAAGCAAGGCTGTTTTTTCCAGAGGGGCCAGCCTCTGAAAAAGCTCAGAGGCAGGCAGGGGGTGGGAGAAACTTTTTTTTTCTAGTTTTGTGCTGGAAACTACAGGGAAGCTGATTGGAGGCTGTGGGCGTGGGGAGGCGGAGGTGAGCTAAAGAGAGGGGGCATCCTGTGGGATTGGTTTGGGGAGTGCATTTGGCTTTCTCTGGCTAATCCTGAGATGGAAGGGGGAAAGGCGATGAAAATTAGGGAGGCGGCCGTCACTGACACGTCATCGAGCACTGACTGTGGCTTGGCTTCCCAGGCAGGCTGCTGCAGTCGGTCCTCTCTCTAGTCTGACATGGTCTGGCCATCGTCCGTTGGTACATTCAGTCTCTCACAAGGTACTCTGTTTTCTAAATATTGAAACTAACTGCAGGTCAGTAGGAGACTTAATAGTTCTTTATTTTACGGCTTCCTCCCACCCTGTTCTCAAATCATCCCAGGAGTTTACTCAGTCCAAAGAAGCTAGTCCTGAAACAGTGGTTCTCAGCCCCGGGGGCACATTTGCAAAGGCCTCCTGTGGACCTTAAAAAATTCCCAGTCCAAAGGCTCACCCCAAGCCTGTTGAATCCGAATCTTTAGGAGTGGGGCTCAGCGTCCGTGCTGTTTAAAGCTCCCCAGAGTTGAGACTCACTGGCTGTCCTCTCTGCCACCTCGCCCGCTCCTCTGGGTGGACCCCCGTGGTGCCTCAAGACTGGCCTTTAGAGACCCTTCCTCTAGTCGTAAACCCCTGTTGGTGCCTCAGTTCAGAATACGATCCAACACTTGCACGTCCTGACCTCTCCTTCCTTGTCCTTCACCCTCATCCCCAGCCCCCAGGCTTCTCACATCCCCTGGACCCAGCGGAATTCAGGTCTGTGTATGCCCCCGGACTGCACCCCCAGCTCCCCGTCCTGTAATGTTAGCAAATGCTCTCCGGGCAGCTCCCTGCTCCGCCTTCTGAGTCCCCATGTTCTCGGGCACGCAACCAGAACAGCCCAAGCCATCCCGTCCTTAATGCGTCTCCCGCCCACACCTCTCTGCTCTACCAGGCTGTCCTTGCTGCAGGCGGGGAACGCATCACATGCACACCCACTCCCTAGAACCCAGGGTGGTCCTGTCCACCAGGGGCTCAGGCAATAAATGCCCGCTAGCCGATGAATGAAAGAGAGAAAAGCCAGGAGTCCACACAACTGTACTCGGCATGGATACCTTTCAAAGTATCTGACCTTCCTCTGTCAGCCTGCCGGGTCGTTGGTTAACCCCTTTATTTACCCTTAACAGTGTCAAAATATCAGGACTCTGCTAAAGTCAATATTGCTAAAATGGAACAAGCCCCCAAAATAATCACTAACTCATCTTCAGGGTTAACCTCTTTATGATTTTTCTCTTTGAGTGGATCCCAAAGAACCCCTAGACAGATCTAAAAAACCAACCAAACAAACAAATGCAATCAAAACTAAAAAACATAGTGCTGTTAAAAAAAAATTATAGTAAGGTTTTCTTTTCTTTTCTTTTTTTTTTAAGAAAGTGAATATTCATTTCAAGTGAGCTAAGAAAACACACCAAATACTACACACTTGGGGACCCAGGTCCTTTTTCTTTTGAGATTTTTTTTTTTATGAACATGTAATGTATTATTTGCCCCAGGGGTACATGTCTGTGAATCGTCAGGCTTACACATTTCACAGCACTCACCATAGCACATAACCTCCCCAATGTCCACAACCCACCCCCCCACCCCCCCTACCCCCCCT
>CM053608.1:117625854-117665135 GCA_028646535.1 Procyon lotor | reverse complement strand
GTTCTTTATATCAGAGAGATCATGTGATACTTTTCTTTCTCTGACTGACTTATTTCACTTAGCATAATACCCTCCAGTTCCATCCACATCATTGCAGATGGCCAGATTTTATTTTTCTTGATGGCTGCATAGTATTCCATTGTATATATATACCACATCTTCTTTATCCATTCATCTGTTGATGGACATCTTGGGTCTTTCCATAGTTTGGCTATTGTGGACTATTTTATTTTCTGTTAAAAAAAATTCTCTGCAGGACAATTACATTCTTCATGTTTAATTCCATATTCTCTCCCCACCACCTTTGCTGTGCTTTGCCCCTCTTGTCTTTCCTTAACCATCCAGGTAGCTCCTAACTAAACAGCTTTTTTTTTTTCTTGACTTTCATTACAGAGCTCTAAAGGGAACATTTCGTTGTACTGTTGCAACCTTTTTGATCTTCCCAGGTAGGACTGAATCCTATGTCTGTACTTTGAATAACTTGAGTGCTTGCCAGGCAGTGCTGGGGGAGGGAAGGCTTTTGCTGACCCTCAT
The DNA here is from genome assembly GCA_028646535.1 of Procyon lotor. Taxonomy (NCBI): domain Eukaryota; kingdom Metazoa; phylum Chordata; class Mammalia; order Carnivora; family Procyonidae; genus Procyon; species Procyon lotor. The sequence continues at coordinate 117,664,601 of CM053608.1, read as the reverse complement.
CCACTTGGAGTAGGATGGATGGGAGTCTCTGGCCTGTAGTTCTTTGGACCACAGCCTACTGTGTCTGCACACTTGATAGCTTTGTCCTTGGATAGCTTCCAAAATATGGAGAACATCGTTATGACTCGAGGCAGGTCAGGAAGAGGAAGGAAGAGCAAGACAGTGCCTTCGTTTCACACCTGATTGGTTATAGAAAGGACTTTCGAAGTGCAGAAGGTGGTCTTCTCTCCTGAAAGGCCCTGATGCTTCCTTGGGGAGCCGGGAGCAGGTTGTCTCAAATTGCCCTGAAGCTCTCCTCTGTGCTCCCAAGTCAGAGCAGACGGGGAGGCTACTGCCACCAGCTCCTAAAGCTGGAAGGAGCTCCTCAAGCCTACATCCACTCCTCCCTGCGGAAGAGAGGAGAGCAGCCCGAGATCCCAGTCCCTTGACAGCTGGTGCAATACCAGCAAGCGCCACTGGGGACGCTGTGCTACTTGTTGGAGATTCGATTTTTCTTATATAAGATGTGTTTCTGTTTCTTTTTCTTCCTTATAGAGCCAATATTGGCAAATTTGACCGGATCTGGGATAGAGGAGCATTAGTTGCTATTAACCCAGGCGATCGTGAACGGTTAGTAATTTGGTTTCTTTAATTATGCTGGCTTTCTCTTTGGGGCCTTCTTCATTTAACATGCTGTACTTTTCATGAGCTCCAGAAAATCAGTTAAGACTTTTACTAGTTTGGGGGCACCTGAGTGGCTCAGTGGCTTAAAGCCTCTGCCTTTGGCTCAGGTCATGATCTCAGGGTCCTGGGATCCAGCCCCGCGTCGGGCTCACTGCTCAGCAGGGAGCCTGCTTCCCCCCACCTCTCTGCCTGCCTCTTTGCCTAGTTTTGACCTCTCTCTCTGGGTCAAATAAATAAATAAAATCTTAAAAAAAAAAAAGACTTTCACTAGTTTGAAACAGCTTCTTGTATCCGGAATTAGAAGACCTAAATTCAGTACCATTTTTGTGTAAAAAGGATAGGACTCAGCCGTGGCCGTGGGGAGCTGGTAGAGGCCTGTGGCTCTGTCACTTCCAAGCTGTGCTGCCTTGATCCAAGTATTGGACTTCTCCAGGTCTCTGTTGACTCCTCTGCAAGATGGTGGAGTGTCTCTAATACGGCCCCCACCACCTCCACTAACCTCACCTGGTGGCTGTCTGGGGCACTTGCCATGTGCCAGGCATTGCTTAAAACACTCTATCAACACCTTCAATCCACCAAACAACCCTGTGGGGCAGATGCCACCATTATTGCCATTTTACAGTTGAGGAAGGATGGAGGCTGGAGCCCAGCGTGGGGCTTGAGTTATGGTCAGAGAGATCAGGTTGCTTGACCCAAGTCAGGCAGCTGGCATGCGACAGAATTCAGACTCAGGCCTGGGGAGTTTGGTTGAAGCCCACGCTCACCATCCCTGCCTTATTCTCCCTGCAGGAGTTGTTGTGGGATTAAAAGGAGGGACATATGTGGAAAGTGCCCAGCTACTCTCCGTAGCTGTCTGAATATTAGCTGCCATGATGTCAGAGCTTTGGTTACTGATGTTTTTGGCCATTCCTATTGTACCTACTCTTACAAGAAAATAAAATTAAAACCTGAGAAAGCATATGGAGTAAAACATGGCCACTCCTATGTACTTTCAATCCAGGTATCACTCACGTACTTACTTGGAGACAGCATATCAGTGTTGAATTATTTCATAGTATGGAGGCCAAGTCTCAGTACATGTCCAAAGGCTTCTATCCACATCAGTGAAATAAAATTTTTATTTCTTAAAAATTAATTATTTCATCAGTCAAGCTGATTGCTAGACCTAATCTTCTTTAAGTAGACCACACCACATTTTCTTTTTTCTCCTTAAAGATTTTAAGTAATCACCCCAACGTGGGGCTCAAACTCACAACCCCAAGATCAAGGGTCCTCTGCTGTCCTGATGGAGCCAGACAGCCAGGTGCCCCTCATGCCATCTTATCTTATCTTTTCTTTTCTTTTCTTTTTTCTTTTCTTTTCTTTCTTTCTCTCTCTCTTTTTTTTTTTCCTTTTTTAAGTAGGCTCCATATCCAGCCTGGAGCCCAACGCAGGGCTTGAACTTACAACCCTGAGAGCAGGACCTGAGCTGAGCTTAAGAGTCAGATGCTTAACCGACTGAGCCACCCAAGAGCCCCACACATTTTCTTAATATATAGTTTCCTTCAGTGATAATTCACATTCCTGTTTTCCTTTTTCTTTCTGTTGCCACTCCTCCTCCTTCACCTCTTTCTGGAAGCTTCCCCTTCCTTATACGCCTACAGGTCGTCATCCCTTAAGGGACCATCCTCAGCGTTTGTTTGTATCTGCCTGTCTCTGTTACTTTCAGTTCTTTTACTTCCATTCAGTCATTCAACAAACATGTACTAAGTTCCTGTCATGTTCTAAATATACACTGGGCCCCATGCTGGGGGAAATAATGGAACAAATCGTGCCTGGTACCTGCCTTTCTCCTTGTTGTATTTCCAGCTCTGTTCTTCCGCCTAGACATCCACATCACATTTCAGGGTCTGCTCTACATTCCTTATGTATCATCAGTGTCCTTTAGTAACTCACAGAATCCCATGCAGCCTCTTTGTTTCCATAAAACACCACGTGTGTCTACTAAACCCACATCTGCTGGATGTCTACCTTTGTGGGTGTTTCCCCCTCCCTGACGAGGTTCATCCTCTTCTTTGAGGCTAGTCCTTGCAGGGGCTTTGATTTGTGTGGCTCAATCCACGGGGTGGGGAGCAAACTGGAAGTCATAGAGCTCACTTGAAGGGCAGACCAGGCACACTGTCTAATTTCCCCACCAGCTGGCAGAGTCTGTTTAGCACATAGTAGGAGCTTAACAAACACTTGTCAAATAAACGAATGAAAGCCAACTAGACTCAGAGCGAAGGAAATCCACTGTTTCCTACCAGTCACTACCATCTCCTCTGTCCTTGACATAAAGGCCAACTAAGTGGAACCGTGAAACTGTCGCTTCATGGTTAACAATGAGTAGTGAGACCCCATCTAGAAGTCTTGTTTAGGGCATCCAGTTCGAGCTTAGTCATTGTCTCTGTGTCCTCCCTGGTTCCCCCTCTCTCTTTTCTCATTGCCCAGCACCGTGTGTGTGTGTGTGTGTGTGTACGTGTGTTTGTGTGAGTGAGCAAGGCCCCAAGCACACCTGAGAATACGTTGGCCTTTGTTACCAGAATGACAACTTACTTCAAGCCAACAGAAAAATACATTTCTTCACTTCATCCTGGTACTTAGCATGTTTGACCTTTACCTCATTCCTGTCATTAACACTGGGCGTCTTTTCTGCTTTGACTGCTCACAGGCAAGTCCTGAGGTGTTTGCTGCTGGGCCTGACATAAGTCAGTGGGGCAAACCTCTCTCATTTTTCTGAATTTTTTGGAAAATGGTTGAGAAAGTCCGCATTCCAAAGGGAATGAAGTGTGTCAGTCCGAGGAGACCCTGCCCAACCAGTCTGACTGATCACCTTCACGGGGACGGCAAGCGACTTCTTCTTCCTCCTCCTTTTTTTTTAAATATTTATTTTTTTTATTTTGAGAAAGACAGAGTGTGAGCAGGGTGGGGCACGGGGAGAGAGAGAGAAAGTCTTAAGCAGAGATTTTTTGTTCAAAAGTTTGCTTTGGTCCAGCACTTTTTCTTGCAAGGACGTGTGACGCCCCCTCAAGCCAGCCCTAGCTAGGGGAGTCGCCTAAAGAGAATAACAAAAACTAACCCGGGCGCTTACCTCACACCAGGCAGCGTTCTAAGCACTTCACTCATTGAATACACACCACAACCTGTGAGTTGGTTCCTAATCTCAACCCCATTTTACAGATGAGGAAACTGAGGCCAACAGAGGTTAAGAATGTGTCAAGCTTATGTAGCCACTAAGGGGAAAGGCTGGGCTTAACCCACTAGGCCATCCAGGCGCCCCTCCATCCCCCCGTTTGTTAGTCTCGTTCCTCCAACTCGATAAGGAAAAGGGATTGTATTCTCTACTTCTCACATATGCCCCTGGAGAGGACCCAACCCCCCAGGATATCGTTAAACAGCAGCATCCCAGCCCCTACAGCAAACCTACCCAATTGAGGCTGGAGCTCAAGCATCTTTTTTTCAGCAAGTGTTCAGGTGACTGATCCCCAGCCTGGTCCGGGAAGCCCTCCCTCAGAGCCGGGTGTGTGTGTGTGTGTGTGTGTGTGTGTGTGTTCGGAGTCCCGCATCAAGCTGGAAGGAGCGTCTGCTTGGCTTAATGTGACATCTTCCGGTCTGATGGGCTCTGGAGTTTCGAGTCCTATCTTTACTATTTCCCAGCAAAGGCAGGGGATGGAATTTGCCGACTGCTTCTGACCTTTAGGATGCGAATCGACTTCAGGGGGTCGTTAGAAGAATGAAAGTCATCGATGTAGAGGACCATGAACCTGGTTTCCCTGCCTGCCTCTTGCCCCCTGCAGGCTTTGCCTTTGTGGAGAAATGGAACCCCTTACTGTGCTGTGTTCTTTTCAGCTATGCACATATAATGCTGTCCCTAACGCGAAAAGGGTTTCACTACCTCTTGGCCGTTCTTTCTTACGATCCCACGAAACACGCAGGTAAAGTTGCTTTTGTTTTTCTTTTTCTAAGATGTTGCCTCCTTTCCTGATTTAATTCTATGACACAGCATTATTGGCTCCTAATTTAGATCACAGGAAGAGTACTGCTTTTTAACACGGGAAGAAAAGTCTGATTTGGGTAAACAGAAACGAGAAACCTTTTTTCCTCTTCCTACTTGATACACGGTTTCCCTGTCTTCCGTTTCGTTCATGGTTCCCAGCTCAGACTATAGAAGAGAGGGAGAAATGGATGGCCCTAATACAAAAGAGAGGTCTCCCGAGCTCTGGAGGAGGAGGAAGAGAGACTGTTTGCCCTGCTTTGAATATAGCACAAATGCCTCGTCCCTGCTGGGGGAATGTGTTAGGTGCACACCGGAAATACGCACACACACATACCCTCATAGGACAACAGGTGAGACATGGATGTGGGCGATAGGAGGTGTGCAGCAAAACCTCTGCCCTGTTACAGCTTTTTAACTTCTGAAATTTTACAACTTATTGCATTCTTTAATAATGATCTTTGTTTTGAACTTATCAAAGTGAGGTTTTCTTCTGGACTCCTTTTGATGTGCTTCAACATTGTATGCTTAACCTTTGCCGGGACTGAACTTTTATTTTCATGAAGAAGTGAAAACCAAATATACAGACTTTTATTGTAAAAATCACCTTTTTGATTTTTTAACAGAGGTTTTTTTTTTTTTAAGTGTGGCTTTTAATAAATAATTACATATGCTCGTATTTTTTTTTTTTTTTCTGTTTGAGTAAACCAGATCTTAAAAGCTCATTAAAAGATGAGCCCTAGAGTCCATAATTAAGTCTGGAACAATCAGGTGAAAATGGAAATTAATGGAGACAGACCTCAACCCTGCTAATCTGATTTAAATTCCATTCCTGAACCAGAAGCTTAAGGCAGGGCTTGTGGGTAGAAAATACAACAGATTCTGTCTGGGGCTGGAATTCAGAATACCCTGGAAAGGAGCAGAAGCTACATTTCCTTTAAAGTAAATGGCCTGCAGCAAAGTGGGAGGGATGTGTAGAGAGTGATTGAGTGCAGGAATTTTGGGAAATCAATACTCCAGAAGATGGAGGAAATGCCAAGGAATTTGTTAATGAACTTCATTCTGATTTTTAAATTCCCAAGTCCCGAAAACTGGACAGGAGCATGCAAAAGAATGAAACCTGACCACTTTCTTACACTATACACAAAAATAAATTCAAAATGGATAAACGATCTATATATGAGACCTGAAACCATAAAAATCCTAAAAGAGAATATAGACAGTAACCTCTTTGACATTGACCGTAGCAACTTCTTACTAGATACATCTCCAAAGGGAGACAAAAACAAAAATGAACTACTGGGACTTCAGCAAGATAAAAAGCTTCTGCACCGCAAAGGAAAAAAATCAACAGAACTAATAGGCAACCTTTGGAATGGGGGAAGATATTTGCAAATGAAATAGCTCATAAAGGGTTAGTATCCAAAATTTATAAAGAACTTATAAAACTGAACACACAAAAAATTAAATAATCCTGTTAAGAAATGGGCAGAATACATGAATAGACATTTTTCCAAAGAAGACTTAGAGATAGCCAACCGACACATGAAAAGATGTTCAACATCACTCAGCATCAGGGAAATACAAATCAAAACCACAATGAAATATCACTTCACGCCTGTCAGAATGGCTAAAATTAACAACACAGGAAACAACAGGTGTTGGCGAGAATGCAGAGAAAGGGGAATCCTTGTACACCATTGGTAGGAATGCAAACTAGTGCAGCCACTCTGGAAAACGGCATGGAGGTGCCTCAAAAAGTTAAAAATAGAACTGCCCTACAACCCAGCAATTGCACTATTCAGTATTTACCCACAGGATACAAAAATACTGATTCAAAGGGATACATGCACCCCAATATTTATTGCAGTCTTATTTACAATAGCCAAACTATGCAAAGAACCCAAATTTCCACCAACTGATAAATGGGTAAAGAAGATGTGTTATATAAAATTGAATATTACTGAGCCATAGAAAAGTGAAATCTTGCCATTTGCAACAATGTTCATGGAGCTAGAGTATATTATGCTAAGCAAAATAAGTCAGTCAGAGAAAGACAATTACCATATGATTTCACTCATATGTGGAAGCAAAACAGATGAACATATGGGGCCAAAATAAAAGAGAGAGAGAGAGAGAGAGACAAGCCAGGAAACAGATTCTTAACTGTAGAGAACAAACTGAGGGTTACCAGAGGGTAGAAGAGGGGGTGGGGTGACGGGTGGTGTGGGGGCAGTGAGTGATGGGGCTTAGGGAGGGCGCTTGTGATGAGCACGGTGTTGCAGGGAAGTGATGAATCACTAAATTCTACACCTGAAATGAATATTACTCTGTATGTTTACTAACTGGAATTTAAGTAAAAACTTGAGAAAGGAAAAAATAAATAAAAGATCCCAAGTCCCATGGCTGGCCCAGCCGTGTCATCTAAGCTGGGGACGGGCACCCAGCACTGAGATCCCCTTGGAAAGCCAGCTTACTTCCTTGGTATGACATGTGCAAAAGATGTAGCAGAGGAACCAGTCACGTCCTCACCAATCTGATAATTAAGCTGTGTATGGAATAATTCTACCTAAGTCCCTGGAAATCAGCTGAGAAGTGGGCCCTGAGAATTTCTCTTTAGAATTAGATCTGTGGAAATGATTCTTCACCTTTTTCTTTTACCTAGGCCCGCCATTTTACGTTCCAGAGGCTGAAGTTAAAAAATTATTCGGTAAGTCATTTATATTTTAAATAAAGTCAACAATTAACTGTTTGAAGTGTTACTACCTATTTGTGTCTAGAAGTCTATAAATTCTGGAAGTCAGAACCCTTTTACAGAAGACTATTTTATCCTAGAAAGGGGACCGATCTCTGTCATATGCCTTTTTAGCTAAGTGGTGTGCTTGTATGAGAGGCGTTTGAATTCTTCCAGAGAGATGGTGTGGTTAATTTAGGTCTTAGGAGTTCTAAGTGGTAACAGCAATTCAGAGGTCAGTTTGCTGCTAGCATTTCTCCATTTTCATTAAAAACAAAAGAGGGGGGCACCTGGATGGCTCAGTCAGTTAAGCGTCTGCCTTTGGCTCAGGTCATGATTCCAAGGTCCTGGGATGGAGCCTCACTTCAGGCTCCCTGCTCAGCAAGGAGCCTGTTTCTCCTTCCTCCCTCTGCTCCTCCCCCACTCATGCATTCTCTCTCTCTCTCATACTCTCTCTGTCAAATAAATAAAACCTTAAAAAATAAATTCTTAAGAAAAAAAAGAGGGGCGCCTGGCTGGCTCAGCGGGAAGAGCTTCTGACGCTTGACCTCAGGGTCATGAGTTCGAGCTTACATTGGGTGTAGAGATTACTTAAATAAATAAAACTTGAAAAGAGAAGAAAAATCTTCAGTAACACTGCTTTTATAAAATAATTTGATGAGTTTTTAGAAGAATCTCAACTGCATTCTTTTTTTTTTTTTAAGATTTTATTTATTTATTTGAGAGAGAGAGTGCAAGCAGGGGGAGGAACAGAGGAAGCGGAGCAAGCAGACTCCATTATGAGTGCGAAGCCGAACATGGGACTCGATCCCATGACCCTGTGATCATGACCTGACCCAAGATCAAGAATCAGATGCTCACCAAATTAGCCACCCAAGTGCCCCTCGATTGCCTTCTTCATTAACGTTTTCACTTGTTTCCCTTTCCTCTTGTTACAGGTTCAATATGCAATATTCGTTGCCTTGAGAAGGTTGATGTTTTTGAAGAACACCATAAAAGTTGGGGAATTGACTACATTGTTGAAAAGTTATATCTATGTACGGAAAAGTAAATGAGAGGAGTAAAAACAAGTGATATCAACATGTTTTTGGGCAATTGAGAATTATGCTAAGGCAAGAAAAAATACTGGATGGCTCTTGAAAAAAAATCGTTTATAAATCATGTTATAGATCTTTGCTCACAAATGTGTATAACTTTATAGAAAAGAACACAACTAAATTGTGTTCCTTTCCTTTAGAAAGGAAAGTGTAATGCGGGGGGGGGTCAAAGAATATACCTGTTTTACTTACAGACTGCAAGAAATTTTTTTTTTGTTGTTGTTGTTGTTGTTGTTTTTTAAGATTTTTTTTTTATTTATTTGACAGAGAGAAACACAGTGAGAGAGGGAACACAAGCAGGGGGAGTGGTAGCGGGAGAAGCAGGCTTCCTGCTGAGCAAGGAGCCCGATGCGGGGCTCGATCCCAGGACCCTGGGATCATGACCTGGGCCGAAGGCAGACGCTTAACGACTGAGCCACCCAGGTGCCCCTGCAAGAAATTTTTTATGACTAACATGTGTTGTATAATTTTAAAAATTAAAGGAGCTCCCAGCTGTCTCAGTTGGTGGACATGTGAATCTTGATCTCAAAGTCATGAGTTCGAGCCCCATGTCAAACACTGGGTATGGAGATTACTTAAGAATAAAATCTTTTTTAAAAATAATTAAAATTTAAAAATAAAAATATAATTTAAAAATAATTTTTTTTTTTTTTTTAAAGATTTTTATTTATTTGACAGAGAGAAACACAGCGAGAGAGGGAACACAAGCAGAGGGAATGGTAGCGGGAGAAGCAGGCTTCCTGCCGAGCAAGGAGCCCTATGCGGGGCTCGATCCCAGGCTCCCGGGATCTGACCCGGGCCGAAGGCAGACACCCAACGACTGAGCCACCCAGGCGCCCCTTAAAAATAATTTTTAAAAATAAAATTAAAGGGGCGCCTGGGTGGCTTAGTGGGTTAAAGCCTCTGCCTTCGGCTCAGGTCATGATCTCAGAGTCCTGGGATCAAGCCCCGCATCGGGCTCTCTGCTCAGCAGGGAGCCTGTTTCCTCCTCTCTCTCTGCCTGCCTCTCTGCCTATGTGTGATCTCTGTCAAATAAATAAATAATCGTTTTTAAAAATTAAATTAAAAATAATAAGTAATTTTTTAAGTAAGAGAAATGCAATGCATATAACTTAAGGAAATAGAATAGGCAGAGAAATGGACACACCTTATGAAATTTAGAACCACTGAGGCCATGTAACGCTTTACTAGGGTTCAAGGTAAAAGACCAAGAAATTATATGAAATACTAACTTTATTGTAAACCCTCATCTTATCCTCAACCCTTAGCCCTCCTCACTTTTTTTTCCTCCTTAGATAATTTTATGGGTAACAGAATCAAGAAGCATATTTTAAAATGTATTAGACAAACCAACCTTTATGGAAAAGGATATTTTTCCCAAGCTGTTAAAAAATAAAAATTTTTAAGACGGTTTTTCTCTAAGTTTGGCAGGGGTTTTTTTGTTGTTGTTGTTGTTTTGTTTTTTCTAAGTTTAATCTTGTTTAAGTGATAACATGAAGTACAATGAACTTGAGGCTGGATCTGTGACTGTTCCTTATGATTCACAGCATCTGTTTTTCATTAGCATCACATTTTGCTAACTCAGACATCTCTCTCCAACCATACAACTTCAGACCTAAATTCTTTGGATTATTCAGCTCATGTTAATAGGATGGTGTATATTATTAAAAAAGCAGTTGCTTGATGGTGTGAGTGTGTGTGTATGTGTGTGTGCTGTTGGTAACAGGGAAGTTTATAAACCCATTCAATGTTGATGAAATCTTCAGACACTCTCCTCAGAAATATGTCATAAGCAGAACACTGGGAAAACTTCCTTAGGCTTCAGAGTTGTCAACCTCCCCACCTCTTCTGCCCCATGTAAAACTGTCTTCTTAGATGCTCTCAGGCACTGGTCTTGTTCTAATCCTTATAAGGCAATTAATTTGGAGTCTCCAGTCTCACAATGGTCCTTGCCTCTCTGTGGCCTGTCTCCTCCTGCCCCTGTCCAGAGCGTGGGCTTCCAGAACCCATGTCTACCTGACTCAACCTCTGTACCCATTGAATGAACCAAGGATGGACGGCTGACTTGAGTTGGGCCAATCTGATTCCCTTTGGGGATTGTTAGGATTGTGGCAGGAAAAGCAAGGTAGCCGCTGAGAGTAGACACAACTGCGGTGTGGCCCCAGGGACTGTGGAGCAGCCACATTCCACCATACAGATCTGAGAACTAGGGCACACTCATCTGCAGAAAGAGGAGTGGAAATGGGAGCTGGAGAGGGGCCCCCGGTGTTCCGGGTTTCTGTTTCCCCCTTCCTGAAGCCCAGCTGCCCTGGGGAGAACACCCCACGTCCCTGCGATACAGACCTCTTTTCTTAGCTAGGGTTGGTTTCTCCAACTTGCACCCAAAGAATCTTAAATAAAATTGAGATCGTCTTACGTAATTGATTTTTTTTTTTTTTTTTGAGATTTATTTATTTGAGAGAGAGCAGGGGGAGAGGCAGAGGGAGAGAAGCAAAGCACCGGGGCTCCATCCCATGACCCTGAGATCCTGATCCAAGCCAAAATCAAGAGTTGGGGTCTCAACCGACTTGAGCCACCCAGGCGCTCCTATAATTGATTTGCTATATTATGTGCCCTCATTATGAGACTACTGACCTTTTAAAAAGTCTCAAGTGGTAGATATACTATATGTAGTTTTAGAGCTACTGAATTGTTTTTAGTGTTTTCTAAAAATGACTTTTACTTAATTTTGTATTTTAAAGAATAGCTTTGCTGAACCTCTGTGCCCTGTGAACAGTGATGGATGAAATGCCTGCCCTAAGCAGCAGGCACGAACTCATGAGTGTGTACACTCAGTGCTTTTGTGGCAGGTGGGGCAAAACAAGTCAAGTGTGTAATAGTCTACTTGGATGGATGTGGAAAGAAAAACACAGAGCTTTTCAAAGCTTTATCACCTGCCTGTGGCGAGCTGGAGATTGGGTTCTCCAAAGGGCTAATGGTGTAGGGACCACAGAAGGTTGCCTGAAAGGGATGTGAGAGCTACTGCCCCATAAAAGGGATTTCTGGGCAAAAGAATGAAGGCACAAATAAAAACATGACCCGCAGAAGAAGTCATCCAAATAAATTTTTCCCATTTTCCACTGTTGCGCATACCTGTCATTGTTTATTTGAAAAAGGAAGAACAATTTAGAAGTGCTTATGCAAATATATGTATGTATATGGTACCCTTTCTTTGAAGGCCTTTTAAAAAAATAAAAATGGTCTTTCATCCTGACAGCTCTGACTTTCCCTCACGTCTTATCTGATGTGCTTTCTTATCAAGCGTTACATTACTAATTCGCCAGAGTGGCTAAGTTGATGGGGACAGGATAGAATTCCATCTACGTACCTTAAAGCTTAAAGTCACTCTGCTGGGTTTCGACAGAGTCACATCCCAGTTTTGTTTGTTGTGTGTGGCTTTAATGCATGAACTGAAAAGATACCTCTAAAAACCTGTGACCCCCAACCACTGGGTCCTAACAGAAATTTGTTTCAATATTGGTGTTTAACTCTAGGAGCTAGAAGGAAGATAATCAAGGGAAGTATTTAGCAATAAAATAGACCGTGAAACATTAACACTTATTGATATTGAAATAATAGCAAAATAATACTTTCTCACTGCAAACAAACTCAGGAAGCACAGCAAAGTCTAGAGAAGAAACACGAAAGTGGCCAAATCCTATCACTAGAGAGGACTGCTAATCCTGTGTTGGGTTTTCCTGCTTGTCTGCTCCCAGGGGGTATGCTGAGGGCCAAGTGTATTTTCTGCAAAGTTGTGATCAATTACAAGACAGTCTTGTATCTTTTCTGTCTTCTCTGGTGTTTCATCTGCCCTTCCCTCATGTCACTAAGGATTCGTTAAAAACAAGATTTTTTAAAATAGCCTCATGATGTCCCACCATATGGCTGTGCCGTGATTATGTAATCTTTCCCCCATGAATAGATTCGTCCAGCAAATGTAAGTAGTCTTGAATGTGGAGGAAGATGGACGGATGATTGAAGGCAGTCGTGTTCCAAGCCTGCACACAGAACGTTACTCTATGGTGCCATGAGCCTGCATTCGGGGTGCGTGCACCATGAGCAAGGGTGACACTGCTCAGGGAGAGCGGGTGGGAAGAGAAGAGAAGATCAAGGATGGCACCTTGCAACACCTTTTTCAAACTGAGAAACATTAAAATGTCGAGATTCCCGTTGCCCACTGTACATCCCCGGCTCATTTTTCTGCAGGCGCTGCAGACACTCAAGCCTGAATCACCACCATTCCTGTCGCCACCAAATCTCTCGCCCCTGAGAAAGCACACACATGAGGCACGAGTGACAAAATCAGATAGCTGGTCAGAGTGAGTGCTGGAAGACGAGGTGGCCGGGGCGGGGGTGGGGGAGCCCGAGACATCACCACAGCCCAGTGCAGGGTCTGAGGAATCACAGGCTGGCCTGAAACCCAAACCTGACCAGAGCGAGAGGCAAAGGGCATTCTCTCTCACAAGCCCGTATTGAAGCTCCTACTGTCTTTCCTTCTCTTTTAGAAGGTTGTGCATCCCCTCCCTGATTGAGATGCTTCTTTTCTATGGGCGTCTCCCACTTCCTTTCTTTCTGGTCACTGTCAGGTACAGACTGGGATGTAACAGTGGTGTCATTGGAATCATTCTGGGATTCTTCTTTTTTTTTTAAAGATCTTATTTATTTATGAGAGAGAGAGAGAGAGAGAGAGAGAAAGAGAGAGAACACAAGCAGGCAGAGAGGCAGGCAAAGGCAGAGGGGTAAGCAGGCTCCCTGATGAGCAAGGAGCCCGATGCAGGACTCCATCCCAGGACCCCGGGATCATGACCTGAGCCGAACGAAGGCAGCTGCTTAACCAACTGAGCCACCCAGGCGTCCCCATTCTGGGATTCCTTCAGAACTGCATGTGAGTGGCATATCTTGCCATATCTAGCCGGGTGCCCGGCTAGAACGTGGAGATCCTCAACTGTGAGACTCAAACATCCACGTTTTTAGTTCAGAAGCCCTGTGTAATTAAGAAAACCTGAACTGAAAACCTGAAAATGCCCCAAACAGATTTCCACACTTTAAATTTAGCACCAGAGTCTTGACCGTACGTCATTGGGATGGATGGTCTGCGTGTGTGCCATGATGTTTTCCAGAACTACTGTGCCCGTGGTAGAGCAATTACTGCTCACGGTCTTAAATAGGTCGGATTATTGAAGCTTTTTCTGGTTTGCCTCACTGAACGTCTCTGCCTCTTCGTGCAGTACTACTAGTTACCCCGCAGGGGGCAGCAAAGGATAAGAAGCAGCGGGTAGGTTTTCCCCGGCGGCCTGAAAGTTACACAGTAGGGTTATTTGAAATTTTGCCATAGTCAACAAAGAGTTAGAGTCTTTGGGTCCATCTCAAAACAGTGTCAGACCAGAGACAAGTTAGAAGAAAGTCATGGCTCAATGAAATCAATCTGGAAAGCGTCTCAGGGAAGGCAATATATTAGAGCACAGACTTTGTCTCTATCTGTACTATTCCCGACAGTACCCACCAGCCACATGTGGAAACTGAGCATTTGACATGGGGTCTGTCTGAATGAGGATGTGCTGTGACTGTAAAATACACACCAGATTTTACTTAGTACTAAAAAAAATGGCTGTATAATTTAATTAATAATTTTTATAGTGATTACATCTCTAAATGATATTATTTGGGGCACTTGGGGGTTAAATAAAATATGCATCAAGTTAATTTCACTAGTTTCTCTTTTAGTTTTTAAAAGGTGGTTCCTGGAAATTTTAATATTATATATGTGGCTCTCATATTTCTTTTTTTCTTTTTTTTTTTGAGTGAGTGAGAATGAGTGGGGAGGGGCCAAGGGAGAGACAGAATCTTAAGGAGGCTGCACGCCCAGCAGGGAGCCTGACACAGGACCTGACTTAAAAATGATTTCATGACCCTGGGATCATGAGCGGAGCCAAGATCAAGAGTCGGACACTTAACCGACTGAGCCGCCAAGGGGCCGCTCTCCTATTTCTATTACACACTAGCTCTAAAAATACTGCATTCTTGGTGTCCTGAATGTATTTCTTCCCTTTTTTGTTTGTTTGTTTGTTTTTGCTTTTTTTAGTACACTCCACTCCCAACAGGAGACTGGAACTTAGGACCTTGATATCAAGAGTTGCATGCTCTACTGATTGAGCCAGCCAGGCTCCCCCTGAATGTATATATATATTTTTATTTTTTATCTATTTTTTTAAAGATTTTATTTATTAGAGGAAGAAAGAGTGCACAAGCAGGGGGAGCAGCAGACAGAGGGAGAAGCAGGATCCCCACTGAGCAGGGAGCCCAATCTCAGAACCCCAGGATCATGACCTGAGCTGAAAGCAGACGCTTAACCAACTGGGCCGCCTGTCCTGGGCCACTTTCCTGAGTGTATTATTTCTTAAGTAGGCCCCCCCTTGCAGCATGGAGCCCAATGCGGGGCTGCAGCTCATGACCCCGAGATCAAGACCTGAGCTGAGATCAAGAATCAGATGCTTAAGCGACTGAGCCACCCAAGCACCCCTGAATGTTTTTCTTGACTTAAAGATTACTTCAGGAAGTAATTTCTATTTGATGTGATTTTAGTTACATTAAAGCTCCCTTCAGAGGTCTAACGGAGGATACAAATCCCGTATTCTCAGAGGTCTAGCAAATAAGAGGAAGAAGGTCATAATATAACGACTTAAAATGAAGGGAAGTGATCTGGTATTCGGTCTTTTTTTTTTTTTTTTTAAGATTTTATTTATTTGACAGAGAGAAACACAGCGAGAGAGGGAACACAAGCAGAGGGAATGGTAGCGGGAGAAGCAGGCTTCCTGCCAAGGAGAGAGCCCGATGCGGGGCTTGATCCCAGGAAGCTGGGATCATGACCTGAGCCGAAGGCAGACGCTTAACGACTGAGCCACCCAGGCGCCCCTGGCATTTGGTCTTATAAAAACAACGTCCATGTAAGGCATTGTGGGGAGAGATGGGGAGGATCCCTAAAAATGAGAAATTGTAGCACCCCAATGGATTCCCGAGAAAGCTCCTGTTATCTCCTGTTTGCAGACCTTCAAGCATATGGTACATTGTCTTCTGTTTTCCACCTTGACTGAAGCTGGAAGAACCGAGCCTGGTGCTGATTTGAAGGGACTGCAGTGCAGTGGTTTTCAAACTTAGCCGCAAATTAGAATCACCTGGGGAGGGTTAACGACTTCCAGCGGCCCAGACCCCACTGTGAACCAATGAAACCTCCAGACGAGACCCAGGTATTCACCACGCACCCAGTGTACCAAGTTTGAGGACCTCTCTGCAAACAGCCCGGCTTCAAATCCCAGCCCAGTCACTTCCTTGCCGGATGCCCCTGGGCAAGAGACTTAGCTCTGTGAACTCTGCAGCAGAAAAGGGTGAGGAAAATAATAAGCCCTTTATAGGATTGTCCTGAGCTTTAAATAAGCTAATCTATGTCAGCCACGTAAAAGAAGGCAGGCATGGATTAAGTGCTATAGCAATTCCGATCGCCAGCTTTCTTATTTCATATTCCTCTGGAAGATATTCCCAGCCAGTGCTCCCTATCTGCCACTCATTCACCTAGAGGGTTTCTTCTATTGTCCTTTATCATTGCTTTGTTCATTTTTACGTGAATTCATTCTTACGAGTATTCACTAAGCAGCTACTTTATTGCAGGTATGATGGAAGACAACAGGCACACCTTCCCCACTCCCTCGGTTTTTCCCTCATGAGTCTGCATTTCCCAGTGAGATCATAAGGGTCATGAGCTGCGAGACCCGAGACCGCGCTTTGCGCCTGCAGCGCCCCAGCGCCCAGCGCCGCGGACTGGAGACTGCAGGGGACCACAGGTGGAACACTGTGTTCTAGTTCTTGCTTTGCCACTTACAGCCTGGGTAATCGGGAGCAACCTGCTTGTGCTTCTTCAATAGCTGTGTTTCCTCGCGTGTCAAGTGGAGGTGACCACCCATGACTGTCGTGAAGGTCACGGGTGGGGCCGCGCGCGGCGGATAGAGCTTGCAAGTGTCCGTGCCCCGACCCTCCGGAGTCAGTGCCGCGCGCGCCCACCAGGGGACAGCAGGCCGCGCGGCCCAGCGTCTGCGCGCTGGACCTGCGACGTCAGGACCAGCGCCCCGCCCCGTGATCGTGACCGAGCGCGGCGCCCCGGACGCGTCCGCCCGGCGGACTGGCGACGCAACGGGAACGCCGGCGGCCGCACGATGGGGGCCGAGGCGTCGGGGAGCGGGCAGGCGCTGCAGGAGCTCGTGCGCGAGGCCGAGATCAGCCTGCTCGAGTGCAAGGTGTGCTTTGAGAGGTTCGGCCACCGCCAGCAGCGGCGCCCGCGCAACCTGCCCTGCGGCCACGTGGTGTGCCTGGCCTGCGTGGCCGCCCTGGCGCACCCGCGGACGCTGGCCCTCGAGTGCCCCTTCTGCCGCCGAGCCTGCCGGGGCTGCGACACCAGCGACTGCCTGCCGGTGCTTCACCTCCTGGAGCTGCTGGGCTCGGCGCTCCGCCCAGGCCCCGCCGCCCCCCGCGCCGCTCCCTGCGCCCCCGGGGCCCTCACCTGCCACCGCGCTTTCGGAGGCTGGGGAACCCTGGTCAACCCCACGGGCCTGGCGCTGTGTCCCAAGACGGGGCGGGTCGTGGTGGTGCACGACGGCAGGAGGCGGGTCAAGATCTTTGACTCCGGGGGAGGATGTGCTCATCAGTTTGGAGAGAAGGGAGAGGCGGCTCAGGACATTAGGTACCCGCTTGATGTCACCGTCACTAACGACTGCCATGTGGTTGTCACCGACGCCGGCGACCGTACCATCAAAGTGTTTGATTTTTTTGGCCAGATCAAGCTTGTCATTGCAGGCCAGTTTTCCTTACCTTGGGGCGTGGAGACCACCCCTCAGAATGGGGTCGTGGTGACTGATGCGGAGGCAGGCTCGCTGCACCTGCTGGAAGTCGACTTCCCGGAAGGGGTCCTCCAGAGGACGGAAAGGCTGCAAGTTCATCTGTGTAGTCCCCGCGGGGTGGCCGTGTCTTGGCTCACCGGGGCCATTGCGGTCCTAGAGCACCCTGTGGGTCTGGGGAGTGGGTCCAGCAGCACCACGGTGAAGGTGTTCAGCCCGACTATGCAGCTGATCGGCCAGGTGGATAGTTTTGGGCTGAGCCTCTTTTTCCCCTCCAGAATAACTGCCTCGGCGGTGACCTTTGATCACCAGGGGAATGTGATTGTTGCAGATACTTCTGGTCAGGCTGTCCTATGCTTAGGAAAACCTGAGGAATTTCCAGCCCTGAAGCCCATCATCACCCACGGTCTTTCCCACCCGGTGGCACTGACCTTCACCAAGGAAAATGCTCTTCTCGTGCTGGACAGTGCAGCCCATTCTATAAAAGTCTACAAAGCTGACTGGGGGTAAAGGGGTCCGGTGGGGGTTCTGGGGTCTGCAGGCAAAAGCCCTGGAATGCCACTAATGAATTGTTTAACCTTGGATCGATTAATCTCATCTCTCCAACAGGGATCATTATAACTGCCTGGCAAACTTACAAAGGTGGAGGTGATTATTAAGAATAATAATAAATCTGCCATTTATTGAGTATGTGCTCCCTGTGCTGAGAAATTTGCCAATATTAGTGCGGTGTATTCTTACACCTGTACCCAGAAAGATAATGTGTGTTTTAATCCCGTTTTAGAGATGAGGAAAATAGAGACCTAGAGAGTTCAAGTGAAGTTCCCAAGGTCACATTTGTTTACTGTGGCAGTCAGGATGGGAACTCAACTCAGACTCCCCAACCCCTTGCTCTTAAATAAGATAACAGATGTGGGGAAAAAAAAAACACGTGAATGTATATTGTACAAGTAGCTGTTTCTTTTGGTTGGATGTGCAGAGAAAGACTTTGTAGAGAGTTCGAGAGACAAAAGGGTTGTGTGATGGGCGTGGGCATGTGTCACTCAGCTTGCCACTTCTTTGGTGGGGCCTGAGATGGAGGAACTGTGGATTCTCAGTTACTTGACTAAGGAAAATGGGTGAGCTGCCTGTGAAAGAGGTAAACGTGTCTGGTTAGGACCTGTGTCTCCCGCACCACAGGCACTCAGGAAATACTAGTTGGTTGGTGCAGAAAGGCCTGTGTGGGGAGAAGGTCGGAAATATTGCAGACCACGCCTCAGTCACACCCCCGGTGGGAGAGGCCTGGAAGGCAGTCCTGCCCCACACGTGAGTTCCTGGAAGGAGAAGTCCCCACAGTCGGCTCCGGGCAGGATCTGTCTGTCTCCCTCTTCATAATCAGTGGTGACTGGAGCGCTCCTGAGGTGCACTTTTTCTCTGCACCCCTTAACTTGGTCCAATTGCACACACTACATGCTCAGTAGCCAGTTTCCTGATGCTAAGCCAGTGTTCAGAGCCCTGGGAAACCCATGAATACTTCTTGAATTGAAATAAAGCCTTGACCAAGATAATGCCCGCTTTAACGCTGCAGTTGATTGAGCGAACAGGGGTAAATTTCAGGTGAAGTGGCTAGTTCTTTATAAACTGTGTGTTCTTAGTGAGTGTCAACATCTCAAGAGTTTAGGGCTGTTGGGATAGTACCAAACCATGGGGACCTCAGAAGCCGCAGCAAAATAAATTTTTTCTTGGGGCGCCTGGGTGGCTCAGTGGGTTAAGGCCTCTGCCTTCGGCTGGGGTCATGATCTCAGGGTCCTGGGATCAAGCCCTGCATCGGGCTCTCTGCTCGGCGGGGACCCTGCTTCCCCCTCTCTCTCTGCCTGCCTCTCTGCCTACTTGTGATCTCTCCCTCTGTCAAATAAATAAATAAAAATAAATTTTTTTCTCGGGGAGAAAAAAATGGTTTGGAGAGGTAAGGGTTTGCTTTAGGTAATAGCTGATGTTTTTGTCAACAATAGGTTTCTATTGCACAGCAGGTTTAATAAATACAATGGATGAACTGGAGATAGCCCCCAACTTAGGAGTAGGCAGTGTTTCAGAAGGTTTGCCCTTTAGAGCTAAAACAGAGACCGTAGTCCGTGCCAGTCCTCAAAAGCCCACTGTCCTTTCAGTGCTTCCCTCATGTCACGCTAGGACTGCAGGGACCCTGGACCCCCACTTGTAACTGCCTTCCAGATAGGGATTCTGGGGACAGCTCTATTCCCCCCCCTTAGAAGTCATCCTTAGGTCAGTGACCTCACAGGTATTCTCAGCTGCGTAGCAAGAAGAGCCGCCTCAGGCAGAGATGTGGGTTCAGACTTGGTCATTTGCAAATGGGGCAACTCGACCTTTAAACACTTTTCCTGAGGCCTCAGGGTCAGCCCATTCGAGGGACTGCCTCCTGTCTGCAGTTATCAATGGCATCATCTTTGACTCGAGAGCTGTGCTGAGGTCTTTTACAGATAGCACTGGAAGGGACAGGGATGGATGTGGCCAAGGTGTGACTTGTTACCGCGTCACGACCTGACCCGAAGGATGCGGTGTAAGTCCTTGAGAGGAGGGGAGTGAGTGACCTTGCTTACTCCCTCTAGCTGCTGGGTAAGCAGGCTCGGGAGTGGGTAGGACACAGCAAAAAGACCCAGCAGCTCCTCCCAGGAACGGTTTCATGAAGGAGCAGTGTCTCCCCGGGGAAGACACAAAGCTTTTGGTGCTGGTCTCTGAGCATGCCTCTGCTGAGGGCACAGGGACAGCCGCCCGCTCGCCAGATGCTGGATTCCTCTTCTGGACAACGTTCTGTAAAGCCAGCTCGTGAAAGGGCTTGCAAACATGTCCCCCCCACTGCAGGCTATTAGAGATGGGAGCGTCTGAGACAGGCAGGAACAGCAGGTCGCAGCAGAAAGTAAAAGGCTCGGTGATGGGTGAGAGCTGGGATGACCCTCCCCAGACTGGAGACAAAAGAATGTGACCGGGAGTAAATGTAGAAGAAAGAGTCTCTTCTGTAAGGTCCCCTTGGTGGCGTGCCTTTAGGCCGGCATTAACCACCCCCCTTAAACCCCGTGTGGCACCTGGTGAGTCCCTAAAAGCAAGCGCAGACACTCTGCCCTGGGCTCAGCAGTTCTGATAGCATCTTCCATCTGTTCCAGTTTTGCCCAATTCCTGATCCTTGAATTGTCCGCTATGTTTGACCTTGTTCCACCCTCTGGACTCACCACCTGGACTGGTTTCCTCGGTCTATTTCCTTCGCATTTTCTAAAGACTTCAGGTTCGGATTCCTAAACCTCCCCTCTAGCAAGTCCTCACTCTGGATCCCAGAACCCAAGCCATCACCATGGTGCTAGAGCTATCTAGACCTTTCCTTGCTCCGCACCAAATGGGGTCTGCACCTGCTTAGTGAATTAGGCATCTTTCCATGGAAGAAGCAGTACTCTACATGCCTCAGAAAAATGAGGAGGGGCGCCTGGGTGGCTCAGTGAGTTAAAGCCCCTGCCTTCGGCTCAGGTCATGATCTCAGGGTCCTGGGATCGAGCCCCACATCGGGCTCTCTGCTCAGCAGGGGGCCCGCTTCCCCTTCTCTCTCTGCCTGCCTCTCTGCCTACTTGTGATCTCTCTCTCTGTGTCAAATAAATAAATAAAATCTTTAAAAAGAAAAAGAAAAATGAGGAGAACCACACCAGTGACTGCAGACTTAATCAGCCTTACCCCTGCCACAGGAAGGAGAAATGCACACCAGTGGTCAGTGCTCCACTAATAGTGATATGCTACATTGGTGTCTCATAGTGACTAGGGAGAGGAACTCTCTTTCTTGAAGAATATGTAGAAAATATGCGAGCGAGACTGCCAAGACTCACCACAACTACCATACTGAACTGTCATGGCGGCTGCCGGACCCTTCCCCACACCCAGCCAATGAGCCCGACCCTCTCCAGCAGCAGCTGATTGGATAGGAGTGCACACCTAACTGCAGCTTCTCCATCGACATCCCACCAACTGTACTAACTGGACCAGAAAATTGGCCTGTGAATTGGCCTGGGATGAACAGGTTTTCCCAAAAAGGGGCAAGGAGATCTCATTACAATTTTGTCCCTGAAGTTGTACGTTGAGAAACACGGAACAAATCCGGCAGATGGGGGCCCGGAGGGTGCTGAGCCCACACCAAGGTGGAGGGGCACATAGCAGCACTGAGTGAGAGAAAAGACTAAAGGGCAGAGAAAAGAGCCAAGTATGAGGAATCCAGGTAAAGTGGGAGGAGCCCCCAGAGAAGCTAACCTGTGCAGGTTTGCTCTTTGCAACAAAAAGTGCCCCACCAAAGTTACACTGTGGGGCTGATTGGTCTGGAGAAAACTGAGTTTGACCCTACTGATTTTGATGGCAAGAGTAGGAAATGGTTTCTGAGGGGGCCACGCTCTCAACACCCCCACCCCTGACACTGGCAGGACCTGAGACCACAGGAGCACGCGTGAAGCCCCACGTGCCACGGGTCTAAATATTGGAGTTACCAATGGAGCCAAATCTGTCAAATAAAATACATCTGATCCTCCTCCTTTGACAAAAGTAAATATAAATGTTGAAAACACAGTTTGGTTACAGTCTGGGGACCCAGGTTCCATTTCAGAAAACTTGGATGGAGTTTATGCTCAATTTTAGAGGGTCACATTTTAAAGAAAGAACATGATAATCTGGAGGATGTTTAAAAGGTCTGGAGAAGGAGCTGGCTCAGAAGAGCGAGCGACTCTTGATCTCGGGGTTGTGAGTTCAAGTCCCATGTTGGGTGTAGAGATTACAAAAAAATAAATAAACTTTAAAAAATAAAAGTTCTGGGATGCCTGCGTGGCTCAAATGTTAAGTTTCTGCCTTCGGCTCAGGTCATGATCCCAGAGTCCTGGGTTCGAGGCCCACATTGGGCTTTCTAATTGGGCGGGAAGCCTGCGTCTCCCTCTCCCACTCCCCCTGTTTGTGTTCCCTCTCTCTCTCTGTGTCTCTCTCTGTCAAGTTAATAAATAATGTTAAAAAAAAAGGTAAAATGAAAAAATAAAAACTAAAAGTTCTGAAGAAGAATCTAAATAGTATTTTTTTTGTCAGCCTCTAACAGCTAGAATGTAAACTCCATGAAGCAAAGATATTTGTGTTGTTCCCAGTGGTATCTCTCCTACCCGGAACGCTGCCTGACACATGGTAAGTATTGAAAAATACTCATTGGGGTATGTTTATCCCACGGAATGTTTATAGACCGGGTATTCCTTTCACTAATAAAAGGAAGTGCTGTCAGTAGCTGTGTAGTTTGGGGAAATTGGTCCAGAATTAAAACGATTTGTTGGTGAGTTTGCTGAGTAACTTGTAGAGAGTCACAAGGCCTTATGGTGACACTGCGGGCCTCGGTCAGGATTGGGTGGAGAACTTCGTGTTCTCAGTTGCCACATTGCCAGTCTCACCAAGCACACGGGACTTCGAGGGATGGGACTGTCTGAGTAGCATCCTCTGTCTGATCCTGAAGAACAGAGACAACCCCAGTGTGCTGGTTCTCCAACATCCAGCAGTGGTATCAATACCTGAGGGAAGAGAGGAACTGAAAGTACTCCTCTCCCCCTCACCTGGTGGTGGGCTTGGACCATTGCAGAAGTCACCTCAGGGTTAAGGTGGCTAATAATCCCTAAAGAGGATTCTAGCTTCCGGGTGCCCCTCACACAGCCTGGGCTGCCCAACCACAGACGTCTGTTTGACTGGCTGCAAATGGTGATGGGTGGTACATCCATTACAGTAGTTGAAGAGCAGCTTATATTTTCCCAAAGAAATAATGACAGAAGAGGGGGGCTAATCTCCTGACAAAGGAATCCGGTCAAATCAGTCCGTGGTTTGACTAGCAATGTCTTCAAAGTAGTTACGACAAAAATCTGAAGTCACATATAGAATGACCATGTGAAATTGTGTATCAAGCCATAGTGTTTTAGGCCTGGAAAAAGCTTCCAAATGATTCCAGTGAATGATTCCATGATTCTGGCCTATGCAGTCATGAACGAACTGGTTTAGATCACACAAGTCATTAAGGACTAGTAACAAGGTTTAGAAACTTTCCAGGACTAGAAACTGGATCTTTCCTTAGTCCATATTGACCCCTTTCAAAGGTCAAGGACTAGGGCGACACGCATGGACAGAGAGACATACGTGCATGTAGGCACTAGCTCTTTCACTGGTAAAGTTCTTATGTTCTTTACAAATAGAACTGTTTGTCCCAAATTTCCTTTTTTTTTTTTTTTTAAGATTTTATTTATTTGAGAGAGAGAGAGCCAGAAAGAGAGAATGAGCAGGGGAAGGAGCAGAGGCAAAGGGAGAAGCAGATTCCCCACTGAGGAGGGAACCCGACGTGGGACTTGATCCTGGGACTCTAGGACCACGACCAGAGCTGAAGGCAGACATGCAACTGATTGATCCATCCAGGCACCCTGTCCCAAATTTCCTTAAGTCGGTCAGCTTGTATTTATTTTTATTTTTTTTCTTAGATTTTATTTATTTGAAAGAGAGAGACACAGAGATAGTGGCAAAGAACACAAGTGGAGAGGGAACCGGACGCGAGGCTTGACCCCAGGCCCCTGAGGTCACAAGTACAGCCAAAGGCAGACGCTTAACCGACTAGCACCCAGGTTTGCATGCACACTGACCCAAGAAAACACCACGGTATTTCCAAATTACCAATGACCCAGAGGCCAGTCTCTTTATCACTGCATACATAGGCCCCTTAGTCCAGTCATGAGACTCTGCCCCAAAGGGGCCACATAGCTACATTGAATCTCATGGTCACCAAACATTTCACAACCCTTGTTACAGAAAGGACCCTTTGGTTCCAAGGCAGCATGATGAAGAAACTAAAATGCACCTAACATTTTCGTAACACTGGAAAATTGCTCCACAAAGCTTTGACCCTCACGGCATCTCTGCAGTAGACTGGGCAGGTCTCATCAGGGTGACTTGACCAGTAAAGAAATAAAGAAGCAGAGACTGACAGAGATGGAATCCTTTCATGATTACACTACCAGATCATGTTGTGTTTGGGTGTCGGGGTTGGGGGGAACAAGTGTTTTCTCTAAATCTCCCTCTGGTGAGTCTCTCTGAAGCCAGGATTGGGTCCCACTGCTCTAGAGAAGAAACACACCCAGCCATCCCTTGGTGGCTCACATCCACCATTGACATCAATTTGTATCGGCCCCAGGTGATACTCTTTGGGGGAAACGTTGCCACCCTCCTGAGTTTCAGAGCTCTAGCCTCTACCGTGCACAGGTCCCACCAATTCCTGAGTGCCCCACCATCCGCCCACGCTGCCTTCCTTGGGGTGCTGTGCAGAGAGGCCTGTTTCCATGGCCAGAGCGAGAGGTCTGACTGGGTCCTAGGAGGACGGCTCTAAGTGAAGGAAGTCGAGTTCTGGTGTTTCCCTGTTTCACCCATTTGTGAAAGAAAAATGAAATGTGCTTGTGAGTTTTAGGAATCAGAGAATGTGCTGCTTAGCTGCCTAGCCCACCATGTCCTGGGGCTCTCTAATCTGACATGGAGTGTCCTACAGGGCTTCCCTCTTAAGTGGGAGAGGAATTTCCAAAGTCAAGTGGTGAGGGGCAGACTCCAGGCCTGTGAAACATTGGGGCCCAATGTTCTCTTCCATTCCCCCCTCCTGCCGGGCGCCCTTTTTTTTTTTTTTTTTTTTTTTTTGGCGCTCACCCCTGCCCAGGCCAATTGTGGAAGTAACATACGGTTCCTAGCAGACTTGGAAAACACAAATGAGCATAAAGATATCTAATCACTTTCAATTAGAGAAAACTACTGTTACCATGTTTGCATTGAGTTGACTCATCACCGCAGAATGAGTATTCCTGGAAATCACTTCATAGATCCTGATTTTGCAAAATGGTGAATGTGTCATGTAAATTGCAAGCTCTTTTGCAAAGTACATTAAAGTGGCATTTAGCTGAGGTTCAATTTTGGAGATCCCAAAACATGGGAAGCAAACGCCATGACCGAGGGAGAGAGAAGGGTACTCACCAAATATTCTGTCTGCCCTCCATGTTTCCCAGCCTC
This sequence comes from Procyon lotor, assembly GCA_028646535.1. Classification (NCBI taxonomy): domain Eukaryota; kingdom Metazoa; phylum Chordata; class Mammalia; order Carnivora; family Procyonidae; genus Procyon; species Procyon lotor. The sequence goes on along the minus strand of CM053608.1, from coordinate 117,639,104 downwards.
TGTGCCTCCAAGTGGCCATGTGACGAGCCCTAGCTGTGAGCAGAACCCAGGATGAATCAGTATAATCTCTGTGACCTGAGAACAAAGGAAAAGTAAAGATACAGGAACCTGTTGAGGGAAAGCAGGGGTTTCAAGGTTCATAATCAAAGTATCGCAACTTACAGAGATAAAATACTTAGACTTTATACAAATTTAAGCGGCCTCTAACTCAGCTCCTAGTCGTTTCAATCATATCGAGAAATTTGCATTATCACCACGAAAGTTTATTTAGCACATGTTTCCAGGATTTTTTTTTTTCCAAGTCACGGGGGTTGGTTGGCCCCGCTGCTAAACAAGCCAGAAGAGCTGCTTTAAATACATGAAATCGGCTTTGGCGGGGCCGTGGGCTGCATGGTGCTCCGCAGAGTTGCCCAGTGATGCGGCCTGATATTGCAGGAGCCTCCTGCTCCAATTTCTTCACATCACCTAGTTCTGCATTCTGATGAGAAAAGCGCTCCAAAATAGGCTTCAGCTTATGACCTTTCTCCCCAGATAGACGACTCGATTTATTTCCATTTATTTCTATTTTCAAACTGCTGATTGACGTATCTGGGCGCACTGTGAAATGGATGAAACCAGCGGCCAATTCTGTTACATTTTGGAGTTAATTTCCACAAGGTTGTCCCCCTCCTGATGGATGGACCCTGAAGTAAAAATCTGAAAACCAACAATCTTTTTTTCTGATAAAGCAGTAAGAAATCCTTCATGTGAACTTACTAAATTTGCTAGTAGCACTGTATGTACAACTACATGTGAGGATATCCAAATGCATTTTTTTAAAAAGATTTTATTTATTCATTTGACAGAGAGAAATCACAAGTAGGCAGAGAGGCAGGCAGAGAGGGGGAAGCAGGCTCCCTGCTGAGCAGAGAGCCTGATGTGGGCCCAATCCCAGGACCCTGAGATCATGACCTGAGCCAAAGGCAGGGGCTTTAATCCACTGAGCCACCCAGACACCGCTCTTTCTTTCTTTTAAAGATTTTATTTATTTATTTGAGAGATGGCCAGACACAGTGAGAAAGGGACACGCAAGCAGGAGGAGTGGGAGAGGGAGAAGCAGCCTTCCTGCTGAGGAGGGAGCCCGATGCGGGGCTCGATCCCAGGATCCTGAGATCATGACCTGAGCTTTAACCCACTGAGCCACCCCAGGCACCCCTCCAAATGCATTTTGATTTGGTATGACGTTTATCAGTTTTTGAGTCATGTCTTCGGCAGGCTCTGGCACTGGGCTTGGACCAGCTTCATAAAAGAGGTTGGGAAATGTTCCTTCCTCCTTTATTTTCTGAAAGAATTGATATAATACTATGTTATATCTTCTTAAATGTTCGATAGAATTCACCATGAGATCTGATGGCCAGGGAGGTTTCTTGGTGTTTGTGTGTGTGTGTCCGGAGATTAGAGTTGTTTTCTCTAGAAAGATTGACCAGTTAGAGCTTATTCAACCATACTGGAAAAGAAACTCTCCACAATTAAAAAAAAAAAAAAAAGGTTTTAGGGTTGCCTGGGTGGTGGAGTGTCTGCCTTCAGCTCAGGTCATGATCTTGGGGTCCTGGGATTGAGCCCTGGGGAGGGCTCCCTGCTCAGTGGGGAGTCTGCTTCTCCTTTTCCCTCTGCTCCTCCCCACTGTTCCTGTGCTCTCCCTCTCTCAGATAAATAAATAAAATCTTTAAGAAAAAAAAAGAAAAACACAGATTTTAAAAATATGTAAAAACACAAAACTTTTATTTATTTTTTTTAAAGATTTATTTATTTATTTATTTGATAGAGGGAGAGAGATCACAACTAGGCAGAGAGGCAGAGAGGGAGGCGGGGGGGGGGGGAAGCAGGCTCCTTGCTGAACAGAGAGCCTGATGTGGGGCTAGATCCCAGGACCCCGAGATCATGACCTGAGCTGAAGGCAGAGGCTTTAACCCACTGAGCCACCCAGGCGCCCCAACACAAAACTTTTAAATCTCTTTGGATTTTTCTTTTTTGGCAAGAATTTACTCAATAAATATTTCCCAGGTGCTCGCTCTATGTTAACCAAGGTGCTAAGCGGTGGGGATATAAAGATGCGATCAGGCACTAAGTGCCCGATGTGGAGATGGGCAAGACACTCAAGACAATACAGCCCAGAATGGTTAGTGCTTTGGAAGGATATGCTCAAGGCACTCTGAAGAGAAGAGGTAACCCCAGATTACCCAGATACAGCAGACGAGGCATATTGGAAGAGATGACATCACCCTAGAATTCCAGGCTGATCAGTGTCCCAAATACTGCTTGCTTCATCCGAAACAAATGAAGAGGAAACAGTTGGTTTTAAGGCTGCACTGATTCTCTGTGTTGCCAATACTGGGATCTACTGAGTCTCTGGGATCTCTGAGACTCTGAGATTATCATAAAAAAGAGAAAATGACAGGTGTTTCAGAGCATCTGAGGGTATTTACTGATATTTGCCCATTTCGCTAAACACTGCAGTAGTAAATTTATTAATATCTACTTGGGTCAAAGTGCCCTTAACTCTTAACTGTAGAGCACAGACTGCATAACTATGGAGGACAGATGGTTACCAGACGGGAAGTGGATGGGGGAATGGGTAACAAAAAATGTGCCCTTTCGGACAAAGCTTATTTATCTTTCAATAAAGTACTTCCCACAGTGCTTTCTAACCTTCTCCCACATGTAGTTCTTTGCCATCATCGCGGCAACCACAGGCCCTGTGGGAGGGAGAGTGACCTTGACACAAATACTTCCCCAGGTCAGAGATGCCTGCTGCTGGGGTCCTCCTCTCCCGTGCTGTGCAGGGATGTCTCCTGATGTCTGGCATCTGCCAACAGGCACCGTGGAATCGGGACTTTGCTGGAGGGAATTACTTGAATCTTTCCCTTTACCAAGCCTCGGCAGCTCAGGTGACATAGCTCCAAACGCCAGCCAAGGGACCACAGAGAGGAAAAATATTCAAGATAAAGAGATTTTAAGGTTTCACCTGGTAGCTCTGTTGATCAGATTGGGAGCCGTATGTTAAAAGAGGTCAGAGGTCAGAAATGTGGATTAATTTTGAAGAACAATATAGGAGAAACATGGAACCTTAGGGTGGTTCTGACTCCAGGCACCCATCACTTGGCGAAGAAATCTGGAACAGCTTCTCCCACTCCAATGGAAACCACTTGCAATCATGTGTTGATGGGATATTTCACACCTGGGTTAAGAAGTCTCCTTTGCCAGGCTGTATGTGAAGGTGTCTATAAGATCCTATCTTTGTTGTGAACCTTGCCAAATGATTTATGAGTAATATTTAGCACCATCCCTTCAAGTAATCACCATCAAGGAAAGGCTTCCTGTCAGGATATGACCTTCTCTTGAGTTCCATAATCTCTCTGCCAACCAACCTAACTCATTACCACCTCCCTCATGGGGAGAGTGGGCTCCGACCTGCAGCTCTCCTGTCGGCCCAGTCTGAAGCTGGCTCCTGGCCCAGCAGGAACCATATAAGAAGCCTCCAGCTAAAGGTTTCCCTGTCTGGTGCCTGGGGTCTGCCATCCAGGGCACTGGCCTCGTTACTGGCTCCCTGCTAGGCCAGATTGGCAGCTTGACTCTGTTCTTTCCCTCAGCTCCATTGTCCCAACATGGTCCTACATCTTGGTCCCAGCTTTGCCCTAGCCCTGTGGCTTTCGGTTTCCTTCCTTATATCCATAGCTATGAGCCATCATGACACTTTCTATCTTATCTAATGCTGTTAGAGATCTTGGAAGGTATGAAGTTGAATTTTTTTTGGACCACTATAGGGAAACAAACGGGAAGAGAATACCAAGTAGAAATGGTGCCAAGAATGACTGGCTTCTTGTTGACTGCAGTGACTTCGTGTTGGGTACCATCCTTCAGCTGTTGTGTACCCTTATTTCGTCCTCACCACAGCCTAGGGAATAGTTGCTTTTGGCTTTTTTATAGATGAGGAAACTGAGGCACAGATGGGTCAAATAATTTGCCCAAGATCACACATACAGAAAGCAGGAAAACTAATTTCTGTGAGCCTTAGTTTCCTTGTCTATAGAATGGAGATTTCATAATAGCCGCTTTCTAAACTTGTTGTGAGGTCTAAATAAGTTTACACAAGCGCATTAGAACAGGACCTGACATATGGTAAGTGCTCAATAATTCTTAGCAATCATTATCATTGTTTTTAAAATATTTTTTCCTTTTTTAAAAGTGTGGGATTTTTTTTTTAAGATTTTTAAAAATTTATTTGGGAGAGAGAGAGAGAGACAATGAGAGGGGATGAAGAGGGGAGTATGAGAGGGGAGAAGGTCAGAGGGAGAGGCAGACTCCCCGTGGAGCTGGGAGCCTGATGTGGGACTCAATCCCAGGACTCGGGGATCATGACCTGAGCCGAAGGCAGTTGCTTAACCAACTGAGTCACCCAGGCACTCAATCATTATTGTTATTTTTAACAATAGTCCGAAAGTTTAAGTTTTAATACATTTCACCTGAAGTGCTTTTTAGCAAAACGCAGTAGTTGGTATTTTTTTTTAAGACTTTACTTATTTGAAAGAGAAAGAGAATGCACACGAGCAGGGGAGTGGCACAGGGAGAGGGAGAAGCAGACTCACCGCTGAGCAGGGAACCTGATGTGGGGCCCCATCCCTGGACCCCGGGATTGTGACCCGAGCTAAAGGCAGATGGATGCCCAATTGACTGAGCCACCTAGGCTGGTATTTTTAAAATCACCATTATGGATTTCTTTCTCTCTTAAGATTTTATTTTTAAATAATCTTTGTGCCCAAAGTAGGGCCTGAACTTACAACCTCAAGATCAAGAGTCAAATGCTCTATGAAATGAGCCAGGCAGGTGCCCCTTTCTTTGTTTAAACTTGAGTATAGTAGACAAACAATATAACTTTAGTTTTAGGTGTACAACATAGTAATTTAACTTCTCAGTACATTATGCTATGCTCACAAGGGTAGATACCATCTGTCACCATGCAATGCTATTATAATATTACTGACTGTATTCCCTATGCCCTGCCTTTTATTCCCATGACTTACTCACTCCATAACTAGAAATACTCCCCTTCACCCATTTTGCCTATCCTCCCAACCGCCTTCCTTCTGGCAACCATCAGTTTATTCTCTGCATTTGCAGGTCTGATTCTGCTTGTTTGTTTATTCATTTCTTTTGTTTTTTAGTTTCCATGTATGAGTGAAATCATATGGTATTTGTCTTTCTCTGTCTGACTTATTTCACTTAGCATAATGCCTTCCATGTCCATCCGTGTTGTTGCAAATGGCAAAATCCCAAATCCTGCACAATATTCCTACACACACCCCACAGATTCCTTATCCATTAGTCCATTGATGAACATTTAGGTTGCTTTCATATCTTGGCTATTGTAAATAATGCTGCAATAAACATAAGTGTGCATATATCTTTTCAAATTAATGTTTTCACATTCTCAGTAAATACCCAGTAATGGAATTATAGGATCATATGGTATTTCTATTTCTAATTTTTTGAGGAACATCCATACTGTTTTCCACAGCACTTATTATTTTGCTTGAACTATTTGGGGTAAGGCAATACCTCTTTCGTTAAGCAAAGAAGTTAATGATTAGGAAGCTTGGACCGGCAGGAAGCCATCTTTGTTCGCACGTGGGGAGAGCCTGCCCCACAACAAAGCCTGTAGAAGAGAAAGCAGAGCTAAGAGATGGAGCTGTAACATTGTGTAGGTCCCACAATTCTTCTGTTTCCTCAGCTAGATGTGACACTGGATGTCCTAATTATCTGAGCTGGTAAATTCCTCATTCTCTTGAAATAAGTTTGAATTGGGTGTCTGTGACTTTCACCTAAAGGAGCCTTAAGAGAATGCAAGGCAAGAAGCTTCTAGAAAACATCACACCTATATTAAAGCAGCATGAAGCTGGTTTTCAGTCTGCAGTCAGAGTTCCATAACAGAAGAAAATAATTTATTTCCCTAAAGTTTTGAGTGGGTCATCCAACTACTATGAAGTCAAAAAAAGTTTGACTTTTTTTGACCAGTGGGAGGAGAGTCACCTGGTAACAGCTGAAAGGATTTTTTGGATTATCAGAGCTCCTTTGATGGGTAAGTTTTTCAAGTTCTGGCGGGATCACAGAGATCTTGATGTCCAGTTCTTTTACTTTCTAAATGAGTAAATTGATGCCTGGAGAAGTTAAGTAATGTAGACAAGTGATTCATCTTCTTAGGAGAAAACTCAGAATTCTGAATTTTGCTGCCATTTGAATTCTCTCTGATTTTGGATTTTCAGCAATATAAGCTGCGCACAGCATTTTTATTCCTCTCTAGATATGCAGAAGCTGGAGACAGCTATCAGCTGATGTCAGCTCTCCTGACTCTTAACCTAATTTGGTTTTCCCATCGTAGCATGCTTCTTCCTGAAAAATAAATGTTTTACGTGCGGCTGCTACATTTACTTAATCTTTTATAGTAGCATATAGCAAAGGCATAGCGTAGGAAGCTAGCCCCACAGGATGTCACCAGAGTGGGGTAGTGTGGAGAAAGGGGTCCTGTGTTTTTTTGTTTTTTTGTTTGTTTTTTATAATTTTTTTAAAGATTTTTTATTTATTTAACAGAGAGAGATCACAAGTAGGCAGAGAGGCAGAGAGAGAGGGGGAAGCAGGCTCCCCGCCAAGCAGAGAGCCTGATGCGGGGCTCGATCCCAAGACCCTGAGATCATGACCTGAGCCGAAGGCAGAGGCTTTAACCCAGTGAGCCACCAGGTGCCCCGGGTCCTGTGTTTAAATAAAAAATTTATGAGTTAAATGGGTGTGTTCATCAGAGCCCCTCTCAGAGCCATTAATAAGCCATTTTGCCTTATTAATTGCAAAATACAGGAGTGGTTAGATAGGACACGGTGTTTCCCAAACTCATCTGATCACTGGTCTAGTGTTCTGAGAAATGCTGTCTTAGAGACGTGAATTTTCACATTTTTTCCAAGGCTGAACAGCTACCCTTCTATGTGATTCAATTCTGCCCTTTTCTCTGGTCTTCTTTCTGAGGCCCATTTTTAATTCTTACCTTCAGTTCTCATGCTTCCTCCCATCCTTTCGTCTCTGCAAGTTTCCTTTTTTTAAAAAAAATATTTATCTCAGTAACCTACACCCAACATGGGGCTCGAACTCGTGACCCCAAGATCAAGAGTCATACATCCCCTGGGCGCCCCCTCCTCCATTTCTGCAAATTTTGGTGGCTTCTCTGGGGGTAGTTGTCTCTCTCGGATTCTTTGTGTGTGGCCTTTATTTTGGGGATAAAGAGATACGGTGGGGCAATGTCTCTGGCAAAATTTAATGTGAACTCACCAACCCCCTCCGACCTAATTACTGCTCAGTATTCCTGCACTCTGAGGTGGGCATGCGGGCAAGAGTAGCCCGTACAGATGCCTTCAAAGGCTCTCCCAGAAGTGCCACGAAAGCCTCCGTCGCCCTTGTTGAGTCTACCCATCTTTCCAGGCACAAGGACGGCAGTGAAACCTCTGCAAATGCCCCGGTCATCAGAAGTTCTCTCCTCACTTCCAGTAGCTCCCAGTCAGTCCCAGCTCAGCATTCAGACTTTTCTCTCACGACAAGATGACACTCTCTCTGGGATGGCATTTCTAGCTTGACAAAAAAGAATCCACCTCCCTTATGAATATTTGCAGCTACTGTCAACTGAGTGGGATTCTTTTATCCTTCTAAAGTGTTCTGCATTTTCTACATTTACCTTGTTGAGTCCTCAAGATTGCGGTGGTCATTCTGAATACATTTTGGCAAATGAGGGGGATTTGTCTTCATTTATGGTTTTCACACTCAAAACCCCCTTATTTTCAAAGTTCTTCACAGACCTAAAGACAGAGTCGGTTCCTCTGTGGGTTAAGCAGTGTTTGAACTGACATTACTGCTGATCCAATTAAATGAACTCCCTGTGACTTCTCATGTTTTTTCCCCCCAACATGTTCCACATTCTTTCTGAAACCGAGATGCATTCTATGCAAATCTCTCGTTTGACGAGTTTTCAGGAATACTAATGCAGCCCTTTGGCTTCACTACAGAGACCACGGGGAAGACAAAGACTCGATTTCAAAGGCCAGGTATGAATTACTGACAGTTGATGATCTACACACACTGGACACACTTTATACTCACTAGTGATCGTTTTGAATTTAGATACTATCTACAAGAACAAATCAGAAAGTAGATTCCGAAAAGCTGACGGTATATTCAGTATTTCCCCCTGGGATGGCTTTCCCAAAGACAGGCACACCCTTTTCCCTATTTTATATGGAGCCAGGCCTCCCCGGGGCTGGCTCTTGTCACACAGTGCTGTTAGGTAGCCGCGGATCGTTTGTCATTTTCCAGCATTTTAGTGTGTCTTAGGGTTTGTCAGTCTTGAACTTACACTCTCCTTGGCGCACGGCAGAGAACAGTGACCTGCCAACACAACGCCCCCTCGCTCAGCCTTGCCCTTGGGACTCCCCGAGCGCTGACATCCCCAGGCGCCACGCCCACAGGTATAATTGCTAGAAAATGTAGCAGAAAAGATGCCTGACCTGATAACACCTAGATCCAGGAAAGAAGAACCTAAACACCGTTACTCCTGCTCTAAACCTGAGAATCATGTAACTTGATAAGTACTACCTGGCTGGCCATTAATTTAAGTAAGTTACTTGTTTGCACTCAGGTATCACACCAAGGTGTTAAATTTAATCTCTAAAGACTTATGCGGTTTGGACTCAGAACGTTCTCATGAAAACAACTTCTTTCCCTTCTCATGTTAACTGACCCAGATTTAAGGACTTAGCTGGGACTACAGGGCAAGTTGAGGCAGAGACAGGATTTAACCTGAGTGCCTCCGGTTCCATTCTGGGCTACTGATGATACAGCTCGCCCAGCTCACCGGAGATCCGAATGAAGCCTAAAACCTTGGGCAGTAGAGCTTCAGACTTTCAGCATGAGAGTCCAGGGTGTAAGTCGGTGCAAGACCATGTCTCTGTTCCTTTTTCCTGTTATAACAGATACTCCATAAAGATAGCCCTATGCCTTCTTGAAATTCCCAGCCCATAGCAAGTTTAATGTTGGGATACTTTCTGTTGCAAGTAACAGAAAACCCAACTCAATACAGCTTCAGTACGAAGGGTACTTATTATCCTACATCAGAATCCCAGAAGTAGGCTGGCTCCAAGGGGAGTCAAGTCTGCCGCTCAAATCACCAGCTCTGTTCTATCTTTCTGCTCAGACATTCTCAGGTCAAGGTCTATCACAATTGTGCGAAAAGCGCCCAAGGTTTAAGAGTCATACTCAAGGGAGGAAGAGAAACCATTCCATCCCACTTCCTATTCTTGTCTCATGTCTCATTTTAGGAAAAAGTAACTCTTCCCTAGAAGCCATCATATCCCATTGAGTATAACCCAGACATATGACCAGTCCTAACCCACTCACAAGACGAATGGGAATATCATGGCTGGTTTAGAATCATGCTTCATATTCTTGGCAGCATATTTTAATATCTGGGGCTAAATAGGAAACTTCGACAAATACCAGTATCCAGGGCCACCTCCAGATGTCCTGATTTAATTAGTCTGGGGAGCAGGCCTAGGCATGGGTGTTTTTTAATGCTACTCCCAGTAACTCTAATGGGCAGCCAGAATTGAGAACCACTATCTTAGATGAATTAGAACTTATCCCTGAACCACACTGGGGGAAATGAAATCAAAAGGCAACCAGGAGGATGAGAGGCAATGGCCAGTGGATAGGCAACTCAGAGATGACCAAAAATATCTGTTGAATTTCTGCGAAGAAGATACACAAATGGCCAACAAGCACATGAAAAGATGCTCACCATCACTAGTCATCAGGAAAATGCAAATCAAAACCACCATTGGATACCACCTCCTACCCATCAGGCTGGCTACTATAAAAAAAAAACAAACCCAGAAAATCACAAGTATTCTCACAATGGGGAGAAACTGGAACCCTTGGGCCCTGCTGGGGGGAATACAAAATGGCAGTGTGGCAGTTCCTCAAAAAATTAAAACTAGAATTACCATATGACCCAGGAATGGCACTTCTGGGTAGATACCCTAAAGAACTGAAAACAAGGTCTTGAAGAGGTACTTGTCCTCCAATGTACATAGCGGCATTATTCACAATAGCCGAAAGGTGGAAGCCACTCAAGTGTGCGTTGACAGACGAAAGGATACACAAAATGTGGCATTCACATACCATGAAACATGACTCAGCCTTCACATCGAAGGAAATTCTGACCTTCGCTATGATATGCATGAACCTTGAAGACGTTATGCTAATCAAGTAAGCCAGTGGTAAAAAAAAAAAAAAAGCAAATATTGCTAGGACTCCACTTGAGCGTCAACTACCTACAGCAGTCAAACCATAAAGACAGAGTGTAGAGTGAGGGTTGCAGGGGGCTGAAGGACGGGGTACTGAGGAATTGTCTCATGAGGACAGTGCTACTTCTGCAAGATGCAAAGTATATTACATTAAGTATATTCATTCCAGTTGCACATTAATGAATATACTTAATGCTTCCAAACTGCACACTTAAAATCCCAGAGATGGTACATTTCATGTTATGTGTACTTTACTCGTTTTTAAAAAAAAAAATGTTTTCTGAATGGATGGGGACCTGAGAAAGCCACTTGCTCTCTAGACCCGGGCTCAGTGGCAAGGACAGATGTGGTGTGGCTATGGGGGCCGGGGGGGGGGGGGGGGGGGGGGGGGGGGGGGGGGGGGGGGGGGGGGGGGGGGGGGGGGGGGGGGGGGGGGGGGGGGGCGTGGCCTGAAGGCAGCGATTGCATTTCTTTAAAGGGTAGTCAATTCCAAATTCCAAGATGTTCAAAAAGAGAGAAGGGTGGGAAATAAGAATTGGGAGAGAAATTTCCAGAATAGCCCACACCTGGTGGGTGATCAGCCCGTTTGGGAGCCCCCGCCAGGTGTTCTCTGGCAGAATTCCGAGCTGAGCCCCTGGGAAGCAGAGGCAGCCCAAGGATGTGTTACTGCGGTCCTCCATAGGGGATTTTGCAGCAGGATTTTGCAAGAGGCAGGCGGAGCACATGTCTATGCCTCTCTCACATTTCCATTCTAATGAAGCCTCAGGGATTGGACAAAATCCCTGAGTGGTTTGCTACCAAACCACTGGTGGTAGCAAAGTTTCTGATGGTCAGTTCAGGAACGTGGATGAATACGGTGCTTATGTTTGAATGGGTCTGCTGTAGAGGGAGTTTACAGCCCTTACAGAATCTATAGCCTGTATTTCCAAGCACTGCCTTGGTGTAAGCTGCAAGCCCTCCAGCCCCACTGGTTTCCGGCAGTGCATCCTGGCTTTCCAGAAAGACCACTCACTCTGTTTCTCCACTCCCCAAGAGTCCGGACAGCACACTCTGTAGCCTGATGAGATTTTCCCCATCGCCCACCATCACCTCCACCGCCTCCTCAGCTTACTCTCTTTCTCACAACTCCCCAGGACAGAGTATGGAATTAAATATTTGGCATGCTGGCTAATGGAACATAAGAAAACAATTTTTTTAATTTAAAAAAAATATTTGGCTTAAGGGGGTTTTTCTTCAGACTGTTACTGATGAAAGGAAAGTAGTAATAGTCTTGGGGATAAGATTAAAAAAAAAAAAAGACTGCAGTTTCCAAATCATGTTTCTAAAAGTATAGACAATAGTCCAGTTGACTCAAAATTACGTGGGACAACTGTGAGAAATGAAACTTCTTGGAACCCAGACCCACGATACCAGAATCTCTGGGGTTGGGCCAGGAAGCTGCCTTTGAACAAGGGTCTTGAGTGAGTCTTCAGCCACCAAGGACAAAAAATAATCTTCAGAGGGAGCTTGCCAGAGCTAACCTGCAGAGTGAATGATCTTATCCAAATAAGATCTTTTGGAGGCAAAGGAGGGAGCTTATTGATTAATGATCTCTTTTTAAGTAACTTATATATAAGTTATGTCGTTTAAACTTCCGAACAGTATTATAAAATTAGGTTATGTCAGAATTGAGACGTAGGTTATGTCAGAATCAACTTAAAGTTGATTAGTGCGAGACTGAGCGAGGTTAGGTGACTTATCCAAGAACGCCAAGAAAAAAAGAAGAATGTCAAGAAAACTAGCACTTCAGTCTAGTTCTAAGTGAAAGCCCATCCATGTGTCCAATCCCAGAATCTGTCCCCTTTTTTGTATTGGTGGAGCCTAGAGGATGATAACTGGTGAGGTAGTGGCTTCATATTTATCTTCAGGCCTTGTATCCAGTTCGGTCCATTATCCCCAGACACCAGCGTATCTGTAATGAAAGCCCTTCACTCCATAGGAGACTCAAGGACCCTCGGAGCCCCTGCACCTTCCCTCATTTAAAATAGAAGCAAATGACTCCTTCTGGGGTGTGACACGTGACAAAAGGGAGCGGCATGCCCTCAAAGAAGGAGGAAGGGAGCCAAGTCCCAGGGTGTGGTCTGATAGCAAACGTTCTTTTTCAGCTCACGGTCCGGGCTTTGACCAGCTGTTGTTTTCATTCACCCAGAAGAGTTCGACTTTCGAGCTCCTTGTGATGTCCGAGCCTCTTCCCTTACCTCGTCCTCCCCGGCAAGACTCAGGTGGCCATGATTTTGGGAAGGGGATACTGTGTTCTCTCAGTCACTCCACAAAGGTTTAGGAAGACACCCCAACTGTGTGCCAAAGTTAAAGGTGAATAAGGCATCACACACCTGCTCCAAAGAGCTTATAATCCAATGAGGGAAGCCGATCCCCAGACAGTCTGTTTCTGTAGTCAGACATATGGACAATGAGTTTGGGGACCACTCTGGAGCAATGATTAATCATAGTTGTCCAGCTCAGGACTGGGCAGCTGGAGAGGGTGGGGAAGTCTTCCCAGAGGAAATTGTGTCTCCACAGAGGCTTAGAGGGGAGTGAGTGGGAGTGACCAGAGGAAGGGGGGGCGGGTACAGCAGATGCCAGGAGCAGAAATAACCTCACATGCAGACTGAAAGAATAAAACTGCACCTACACTCAAGTCCCCACCGTCCATTTCCTTGTGTCTAGATCAGCCTGCTATTTTTCAGCAGATTTTTCCAAAGGCACTACTTCCCCAAAGGACATTTGGCTACTGCTCTTGGTGCTTTTCCTGACCCCCATATTAACTCTAAAATTAGCTGGAAGGTCCGCCTTTCCCTCCCATGCCAAAAATCTCCTTGTCTTTTTTTTTTTTTTTTT
>CM053608.1:117589634-117625354 GCA_028646535.1 Procyon lotor | reverse complement strand
TTTTATCTTTCAGAGTGGGCCCAGCTCCACAGAAACACTGTCCCACGTTTCTTTTAATCGCTTTGTCATGAGAACGGATTTTTGTGGATCGAGAGTCTATATTAATACAAATATGATGAGAACCAGAAGAATCTGAACCAACTGACTATTCCCACATGAAACGCCTCCACACATTTAGGAATTGATTGAAAAAGCTGAGAAAAGTGATAAGAAGCCATGGAAATTTTTCTGCAGGGAAATAAGCCTGTGGAATTACAGTAACAAACATAGGCCTAGTGGAACACTAATGAAAACACATTATGATACAATAAGCTTTCTTTTGAATTTTAAGGAATAATCACAATCCAAGCTATGTGATAACAAATGGAAATTGCTTCACACAAAATCAAGAGTAACATCTTGCCAAACAGTAAAACTCAGTGGCTCTCCGAATTCTTGGTTGTGCATTTATAACAGAATGATGAACTATAATCCCAAAGGCCATGCATAATACAGTAAGAATCAAGTACCCCAATCCTAAACCACTGTCTTAGGTTGGGTTCAGGAATGACTACAAAACTTACGGGGTCCGGTCAAAAGTGAAAATGTGGGGTGCTTTGTTAAAAAATTATTAATAATTTCAAGATGGCAGGATGTCTGGGCAGCTCAGTCGATTAAGCATCTGCCTTCGGCTCAGGTCATGATCCCGGGGTCCTGGGATTGAGTCCTGCGTCTGGCTCCTTGCTCAGCGGGGAGCCTGCCCCTTCCCCTGCTTGTGCGTGTTCTCTCTCTCCGCCTCAATAAATAAATAAAATCTTAAAAAAATGATTTCAAGATGGCAACAGCAGATTAAACTATATACAAGGTCTCACACAGCTGGCCCCAGTGTTCTTGTAGCAGACCCTAAGGACACAGTTCATTGGGGAGTTAATTCCAGGAAGTGTCAATAGGGATGAGGAAGTGACCCAGGGAAGAGTAGGAGGTTAGTTTAGGGTGTAGGTTACCACTGTGCTCAGCTCCTCCAGGAGATAGTGTAGATTATGACTCTGAGATGTCCCACCCAAGGAAGCCAGGTAATATAACCACCGACTCCCATTTGTCATTAGTTGATGGCTGCTCTAGAGGGTGTTAACTTCCAGGCCCGCTGGCTTTCCCCGTGCCCAGCCAATCATGTTCCTCCAGGCAGAGGCAGGCACTTACACAGACAATGGGTGGGTGAACATGAGGGCCAAGGGCCATCTGCAAGCCAGGAAGAGAGCTCTCACCAGAAACTGGCCACACTGTCACCCTGATCTTGAACTTCCCAGCCTCCATCCAGACAGTGAGAAATAAATTTCTGTCATTCCCGCCATCCAGTCTAGGTATTTTCTTACAGCAGCCTGCGCTGATAAAGACAGTGACTGATAGAAGTGACAGTGTGTGACTTCCAAGACCAGGTTATAAAAGGCTTCATGGCTCCCTCCTTGCTCTCTGGGCTCACTCACTCTAGGGAAAATAACCATACAGAGAGGTCCATGTGTTGAAGAACAAAGGCCACCCGCCAAAAATCATAACTAACTTACCAGGCATGTGACAGAGCCCCCTGAGAAGGCATCTTCCGGCCCCAGTCTAGCCTTTGGAGAACTGTGGCCTCCTAAGAGACCCTGAGTCATAATCACTCGGTCAAGCAGCACCTGAATTCCTGAGCTACAAAAACTGTGTGAGATAATAAACATTTCTAGTTTTAAGCCACTAAGGTTTGGGGTAATTGGTTATGTAGCAATGGACCGCTGATACAGAATGTCAGCAGTCACCAGTAGGGAAATCTCAAAGGTCCCTGGAAAAGTGCCCACAACTCTAAGTCGTAGACACGTACATGTCCAAAAGGACATCAACGCCAGGTACAACTTATCCAGCCACTGAAGACCATGGCCTTTTCCACGGATCTCCTCTCCCCTGGGTCAGTCATTCTTGGGTGGGGGAGAAAGGAGATGAGGATGGACGCTGGTACAGAAAGATCATCTCTTTACGAAGCGAGGGACTGAGTGAGGAGAACAGAGGATCCCTAACCTTGCCCCTTCATTTCCCACCTTGGGTCACCAGGCTGAAGGAGGCCTCCGTGAAAAATGGGAGAAGTTTTAACTTCAGATAATTTTACAGTTTTGATATTATACTGCAGTAGACCAGACTGGATCAGATTCTCGGCCAGTGAGCTGAGGACTTCTTTTACTCCAACAGACAAAGAAGTTCGATGGTTTGCTATATATTTAGGGATGAGGAAGGATGGTTCTTCAGGCAACTTTTAATGGAGTGGAATTTAAAAATGAAATAAAGTTGCTTCCTGCTTACATCCATCCAATAAAAGGGTCACCCATTTTTTATTCACTATACGCCTATGATGTGCCAGACCTAGTGTGGCAGTGAACAGGACATAGTTCCTGCCTTCAAGGAGTTTATAGTCTAGAGAAATACAGACCAGAAGGCAGGTGATTATAGTTCACAGGGATAAGAGTTACCTGAGCAACCACAGAGCGATTCTAACACAAAGGAGAGGTCCCTAATTTGGTTAGCGTGGAGCAAGGTGAGACATGAAGAATAGGTTAAGAGGTTTCCAAATAATGAGGAGGAGGGAAGAGTGTGCTCCGAACCAGGCAAATGCACCCATGCCCTTGGGTGTGGGAGAGAGACAGAAAGGGAAAAACAGGGACAGAAAGGAAGAGCAAGGGCTTGCAAGTGATTGAAATAGAAAAATGTGGCTAGGGCTCAGGGAACGGTGTTGGAGGGGACAAAAAATGAGGCTTAGGAGGTAATCAGGGCCAGACTTGTGGCTAGGGTATGGGGGTAGAAGAAGGAGAACCCAGAAATGCTTAAGCAGGGAATTAAAATCAAATCTTAGATTATCCCCTAGAGCTTGAATTTCCAGTGACATAACTTACATAAACATATGATGTTTTGGGAGATGAAATTTCTCCTTAATTCAAAGCTTTGTCAGCCCTAGCAAGCTGGAGTGGACATCCAGGATACAATGACACAGGGGTTTTATCAGAGAACAATCCATCAAGCTGGGGTAGGTATAGGACAGAAATCAAAGGTAATTTGTGGAGCTAGAGAGAGGCTGGCATGAAAATATCAGAGAGGCTGGGTGGGAAAAGCAACCTCAAGGATGCTAGGACAGGAACAAGGAGGGTGTCAAAAATCTGTTGTCCAATCCCCCAGGACTGGAAGCTAGACTCCCCAGCAACTGTGGGTCATCTGGTTACTGCCATTCCTAGGTAGAACTCTCTAGACCAATGTTCCTAAGATGTATTCCTTGGAATGAAGAAAAGTGTTCTGCAATAAAAGAAGCTGCAAGAAATGTTGTACACCACGGTCTCTTTTTAGAGAAACACTACCAGCATGCTTTCGTATATTAAAGGCTCTGAGAAGTCCTGCAGTGAAAACAACTATTTAGTTTTGTTTAAACTTAGCATTTTTCAAAATTTTTGACCATGGAACCCTCTTCTCCTTCAGAATGCCTATTCATATCCTGTGGATGTCATGCTTTGTGGAAACACCACTGAAAACACAGATGTGGGCTTTGTATTAGGTGAAGAGAGGCCTGGCCCTCCTGGAAACTGGAATTCTTCTCATTCAAGGAGATAAAAGCCTTTAGCAGCTGTCGGAACTGGTGTTCCCGTGTACTCTGAGGGCCTGCACAGTAGGGCAGGAGTCTTTCTCCTTAAGAGGAAGACATCTAGGATCTTCCATGGGAAACTCTTATCTTTGGGATCCATGGATCCTCTGTGGCCGGAGGCAGGACCCACCCTTCCTTTTCATAAACACTTGTAGTCATTTTGTTATAAGAGCTGGACTTGGCGGAGTATAAGCATAAAACAACTTTATTCTTTCTTCCCCTGTCCCTTCAAACCACTCCATGCTCTAATTTTTCCTTGCCCAAGGACAGAATCATGGGCATCTCCTATGGCTTTCCCAGTCATTTTTAGGGAGTAAATGAAAAGCCCCTTGTTTGGGCATTAAAAAGTAAATCTGTTTGATAATCATATAATTCTCACTGAGTCCAGTATAAAATTCAGAACTTTCTATTTTACCCAATTAAGACTTCTTTCTTGAGTTTGGGCCTGGCCCAAGCCAGGAGGCAGGATAAAGGGCAGAGTCAGTTTTTCAGTCTCTTTCCCCCTCCTTCTGCTCCCGTTTGCAAGCTGCTTTGTGTAGCCCCACCAGGATACAGCCGGAGAGGGTTTGGGAAGAGGGTTTTGGGACAAGGACACAGCGGGGCTCAGCTGTGACCCTACTGCTGGTCCCTCTGGATGGCAGATGTTTTCTCTCACAGTTAGCTTCTGCAGACTCTGCAGACCGGAGATCTGCCTAACAACTCCTCGATGGAGACAACGTGTCCCCCCGCCATCCCGCTCTCTGTTGCTCATGACCCCTGGGCCTCCAGTGTCCACTCCCTCTGCCCCTCCAGGCAGGCTTTTTTTTTTTAAGATTTTATTTATTTGACAGAGAGAAACACAGTGAGAGAGGGAACACAAGCAGAGGGAATGGTCATGGGAGAAGCAGGCTCCCCGCCAAGCAGAGAGCCCGATGCGGGGCTCAATCCCAGGGCACTGGGCTCATGACCTGAGCCGAAGGCAGATGCTTAACAACTGAGCCACCCAGGCGCCCCCAGGCAGGCCTTTTGGGAAGAATTATGTTTAAGCAAATCCCAGGCTAGCCACCTTCAGATCCAGTTCATACCAGAATGCAGTGGAAATACAGCTGACCCACAAGGCAGCCTGCCTTCACTCCACTCCGAGAGAGGGGCAGCTCCAGCCGTGTCCTCTCACCTCTAGACGTCCCTTGGCAAGAGTCAGACGCTAGTCCCCAAACCGGAAGCTTTGCATGTGGTTCTCTTCACTCTTTCTTTGACTCAAAGCCCACTTTTTCCCATTTTTGGGTTTGGATGCCCAGCATATTGAAAATTCTCACCAAAAAACATCTCCTTCCAGTGTAGATCATTCATATTCAGTCTTGGGAACGCAAGTGCAGGTAATTGGCTAATGCTGGCAAAACTGGTTTCCAATTGTCTCAACACGTTATGCACAGGAGGGCCAAGCCCAACAAGGGGAGACCCTCCTTTATCATCTGGGGGACACTGGGCACTACTGTATTGTCTTCTGCTTTGGGGAGCTTGGCTGAAACCAAGCCAGTCTCATTTTAACACCCCGTTGTTTACAATTTTCTTCCTCTGGAAATTTTAGTCTGAAGTGTGACAGTTTGCAGTATCACGAGGCATTGACAATATGCAGGATTCTGTATAGATCACAGTACCTCTAGGTTTAACCATTAGGAAACTCATATTTCCTAAAAAGAAGATTCCTATTTCCTCATTTAAAATGTTAATCTATCCCAATTCCACATTGTTGTCCCGCACTACTTGTTGTTAATAAACCCTTGTTATTAATGATGGTATTCCTTGTTTTTAAACATATTTCTTTTCATTCTGATGAATGGAATGGAATAAGGCCATGTAATTCTGGAGCTGTTTGCTTACCCGCATATCTCTCCTTATATACATAAATAACTAAAAGATGAAGTAGGGTTTGATACATAGTAGGGTCAAAGTATTACAAGTTTTGGGAGGAAAAGATTGAACTTGGCCTAAAAAGTTTTCCTGGAAAAAATGAGATTCACCCAAACTCTGTGACTTCAGCAATTTGCTGAAAATCTTTAAACTCAGGGGTTTGAGGGCACTTGGGTGGCTCAGTGGGTTAAAGCCTCTGCCTTTGGCTCAGGTCATGATCTCAGGGTCCTAGGATCGAGTCCTGCGTTGGGCTCTCTGCTCAGCAGGGAGCCTGCTTCCCCCTCTCTCTCTGCCTGCCTCTGCCTACTTGTGATCTCTCTCTCTGTCAAACAAATAAATAAAATCTTATTTTAAAAAAATAAACAAACAAACTCAGGGGTTTGATAAATGGCTAAAAAGGACAAGGACAGGAATAAGAACCAGCTTGAGCAAAGAACATAGATGACAACGACAAGTGTCAGTAGAGTGTGCACAAAAATATATGGGCCAAGGGGCGACGTAATGGAAGATGGTTTTGCAAAGGTATTTCAGGGCTGTGTTTCGGAAGATTTTAATTACCAGTCTCATGATCTGATATCAGATTCCACAGGAAATAGGAAACCGCTGACTACTTTTGGCAAGGAGGGGACATGCTATGATTGAGGTCCTCTGAAATGTGTGACACCTTCATCGTCTCTGGGTACCTTGGATACGTGGCAGAGTTAAAAACTTTGCCTTCACGTAGTTCCTCTTGCCTGTAATGATTCCCTCTTCTGGGCTGAAGGAGCAGCGTAAGATGATGGAGGGGAAGGCATTCTGGACCATCCAAAGGACGGCAGACTGCCAAATGCAACATTAGATGAGAGCAGAGAGTCTAGAAGACAGTAAGAGATGAGCTGGGATGATAGGTTATAGAGATGACAGGAGGGCTGGAATGAATGTCCGGCTCCAAGGCGTAGACTCTCCCGTTGGCTATGGGCACCCCTTGCAGAGTGCCAAGTGAGGCAGTGACGACAGGAGTGAGGTTGTGAGTACAGAAATCAGTTAAAATCAGTTTCTGTTTGTGCCTGTCCACAGCCACCTCATCATTTCCAAAGTTGAGGTTTTTTTATTTTGTTTTTTAATCCCCAGAGAGCTGACAAGGCTACAACAGTAATTCAGATGAATTCCGAGTCCATATCTCCCCAATTAATTTCTTAGATCAAACTTCTAGGTACTCTGCCCTTCATCCCAATCAAAAATACTACCCCCGCTCCCACCCTTTGAACAATTTCTAAATCTTAGGATAAGAGGTTTGGGTATATTCTAAGAGGTCTGTTTTTATTTTTCTTTTGAAGGGCAAAGCATTCAGCAATTCCTAGAAACATCTGAGCCTTTGTGGTTGATGGAGAGAAGTAGGTTAAAGTAACTGAGCTTTTTATCTGAGCTAATGCAAGCACTTTGAGTCACTGTGAGCCAAGGATTGGTCCTCCTCATGAGAATTATTGAGCAAAAACACAAATAAGGCATCTTAGAAATTCAAAGGGAGGGTCAACACGGGCTACTCGTGGGAAGTGGAGTGTGGGAAGCTGTGTGGTTACGGCGGTCCCTGGGCCATCATCCAGAGAGTTTAGATTTGAACTACGGAGCTGTATTTGAATCCAATATTGACAATCAGTGACTGGTTCCCATCCTCCACCCAGGCCCTATCTTCATTTCGTTCATCTTGCAATAATGCAATCTCACATTTCACATAATTCAGGTTTTTGTTTTTGAGCCTCAGTCAGAGCATGACTAATGAGATAACCACATATTAGCAGTTTCAAGTGGATTCTAAAAATTGGCTGAAAAACACCTCTGATTTGGGATTTTCAACTACGTAAAAGAATCCATAACATTCCTCAGTCCTACTGAGTCTCTCTCTGCAATGGATTTGTCCAGCAGAAACTCAGCACATCAGCACAAGCCTCAAATACCTGGAGGACTAGACATAGATGTTGGTGTTTTCTCAAGAGCTAGGCCACTCTCATGACAACTAACCTGGCTCTTGACATCTGCCATAAGGATGAGCCAACATTTTCTCTGTTCTCATCGCTCTAAGAGATGAGGTCATTTGGGCAGGCCAGGATTTTGACGAACCAAGATGTATGTTTTTGTGGCCTGAGTGAAAGAGAGAAAAAAAGGAAGGAAAAGAGAAGATGGTATGTTGTTTAGAGATGCATTTTATACACATGTAAGCACCCACTTACATAAGTCTAGAACAGGAAGAACTACAGAGACAGAGAACAGATCAAAGGCTGCCTGAGATTGGGAGGTATGGACAGGGATTGACTGCAGATAAACACAGGGGAGTTTTGGGGGTGATGCAAGAGTTTGAAAACTAGATTATGGTGAAGGCTGCACAACGGTATGAATTTACTAAAATTCATCACACTGTACACTCCAAGAGATAAATTTTTTAAAAACTCCACTTATACTAGGGGTCCCTGGGTGCCTCAGTGGGTTAAAGCCTCTGCCTTCTGCTCAGATCATGATCTTAGGGTCCTGGGATCGAGCCCCGCATCGGGCTCTCTGCTCAGCAGGGAGCCTGCTTCTTCTCTCTCTCTGCCTGCCTCTCTGCCTACTTGTGATCTCTGTGTCAAATAAATAAAAACAAAACAAAACAAAAAAAACTCCACTTATACTAGCATCAGAAAGAATGAAACGCTTAGGAGTAAATTTAATCAAGGAGGTGTGTAAGACTTGTACTCTGAACACTACAAAACATTGGTCAAAGAAATGAAAGAATTCATTTAAAAAAAAATGGAAAGACATCCTATGTTCATGGACCAGAGGACTTAGTGTTGTTAGGATGTTGATATCCCCCAAATCTATAGAATCCATGCAATCTCTATCAAAATGTCAATGCCTTTTTTTTTTTTTTTTTTTTTTCAGAAACTGAAAGGCCAATCCTCAAATTCATACAGAAGTGCAGGAGGTCTCAGCCAAAAAATATTGTAAAAGAACAAAGTTAGAGGACTCATAATTTTTATTTCGAACCTCACCACAAAGCTACAATATTCAAAGCAGTGGGGTAGAAGCATAAGAATAGGCACATCGACCAGTAGAATAAAACTGAGGAACTAGAAATAAATCCATGCCAATGGATTGGACAATTGATTTTTGACAAGGATGCCAAGACCGTTCAATAGGGAAAGAATAGTCTCTTCAATAAACGATACTGAAACAACTGGTTATCCATGTGCAAAAAAAATAGAGCTGGATTCCCTCCTACCTGCTACCATGTATAAAAAAAATTGACTCAAAATGGATGAATGTCCTAAATACAAGAGCCAAAACTATAAAACTCTTCAAATAAAGTATAGGCATAAATCTCCATGACCTCACATTTGGCAGTGGATTCTTCGATGAGACACCAAAAGCATAAGCAACAAAAGAAAAAACAGGTAACTAAAAATAGATAGACTTCACCAAAATTTAAAATTTGTTTGCATGAAAAGACACTAACCATAAAACACTCTATTAAAAAATGGGCAAAGAACTCGAATAGGCATTTCTCCAAAGAAGATAAGTGGATAATAAGCACATGAAAGTTTAAGTTCAACATTACTAGCCATTTAGGAGCTGCAAGCCCAAATTATGATGAGATAACACTTCACACCCACTAGGATGGTGATGATGATGATGATGATGATGGTGATATGTTGAGAAAATAACAAGCATTGGTGAGGATGTGGAGAAAATGGGTCTCCCGTACGTTGCTAGTGATAATATAAAATTGAGCAGCCATTGTGGAAAACCATTTGGTGGTTCTTCAAAAACCTAAACACAGCATTACCATAGAGCGTAGCAATTTTAGCCCTAGATATATACCCAAAAAAATTGAAAGCAGGGACTCAAACTTCCATGCCAATGTTCATTGCAGCATTATTCACAATAACTAAAAGAAGTAAACAACCCAAATGTCTAACAGATGAACAAAATGCAGCCTACTCTTACAATGAAATATTACTCAGCCATAAAAAAGAAATGATACAACATGAATGAACTCTGAAAGCATTATGCTACATGAAATAAGCCAGGCATAAAAAGACAAACATTGTAAGATTCCATTTATATAAAATATCTAGATTAGGCAAATTCATCAAGGCAGAAGATAGAATGGTAGTTGTCAAGGACTGGGGAGGGGGGGAAATGGGAAGTCATCGTTTAATGGGTACAGAGTTTCTGTAATGAAAGAGTTTTGGAATAGATGGTGGTGATGGTGGTACAACATTGTGCATGGAATTAATGCTACAGAATTGTACACTTCACAGCTGAAATGGCAAATTTTCTGTTATATGTATTCTACTACAATAAAAAAAAATTAAAATAACCAGGTCATCCAAGTGCAGTTAAGAAATTCTGACTTCCAGAAACATTACAACACATGCTGTGTACAAAGACTCTATCACACTTGGGCAACCCCAATCCTGTTTCGTGTAAAATTTGCGATACGTGAGCACTCATTAAATGTTGACTAACCCTTAGAAGATGGGATAATAGCAAAAACAATTATGAGGGGGGAAAGCCCTGAACTGTTAGGATCACTTTAAGATGTACCAGGTAGTATTAGTGGAGCAATCTTCCAAGCAATAAAATATGTTTGTTGAGTGAGAGAAAAGATTTCTCTCGATTGAAACAATTGCCAGCCTGGTACACTGCCAAACCCCCAGAAGTTATGAAGATGGAAGATGAAATTTTCCGTGGACATGAATGATGAAAGCTGTAAATAAAGGGCACCAATTAAAGCATTTTCTCTACTTGTTAAAGCAAAATATGCCCTACGACAGCCAATAATTTTCAGATGTCAGCCAACAAATGACACAGTCACCAAATTTCTGCTAGAGTTTATTTTTCACTCACATTCATGCCAACTCAAGCTTTTTAGACTCTGCATCTGCTATGTTGGCTGGAGCAGACTGTTCCCCTGCTGGTGATGGAATTCAGTGTGAGACTCAAAAGGACTGGCCTCTAGCTTTCTTCATGTCAAGTACACTTGAAGTACTACTGACCTGAAGGTCATCTTCTCTACTTAAATAGGCCACTGATAAGAAGAATCTTACTTGGTGGCACCTGGGTGTCTCAGTCCATTAAGCATCTGCCTTCAGCTCAGGTCATGATCCCAGGGTCCGGGAATCAAGCCCTACGTCAGGGAGCCTGCTGCTCCTTTTCCTCCCTGCTCGTGCTCTCTTTAGCTATCTCTCTCCCAAATAAACAAACAAACAAACAAATAAATAAATAAATAAAATATTTAAAAAGAAAAAAATAATCTTACTCATTTCTTGGTGCTTATTCCTTTCTATGGTATAATATCTCTTTGGTGATTTATGAAGGATTAGTGATGTCCCAAGAAATGAGATTGATTTCATAATTAAAACATATTTTTCTTTTTAAAACTTATTACTCTTTTCTGAGTGGATTTATCAGGTCAGGCTGGAGCAGGAGAATCACTGCTCATTCTGAGCACCTCTCCTATTACAGTAACCTGGCATCTGAGAAGCCGATGCCAAAATAGAATTAAATGACTGTTACGGGCTGAATTATGCGCCTCCATTCATTCATATGCTGAAGTCTTAACCCCCAAGACCTGTTTGATAAATATGTCAAAACTGTTGACACGCAGCTAAGACCACAATTAGAGGGAAATTTATAGCCTTAAGTATATGTATTAAGAAAGAAGAAAGCCTAAAAGCAAATGATTAAACAAGAACCTAGAGAAAAGGAGAGCAAATTAAATCTAAAGAAAGGAGAAGGAAAGAAATAATATGGATGAGAGCAGAAGTTAAGGAAATAGAAAACAAATACATCAGAGAAAAAATTTATAAAAAGTTTAAATGTGGTTCTTTGAAAAATTGGCAACTCCTAGCAGACCTGATCAAGAGTAAGGAGCACAAATTATCAACACCGGGAATAAAAAAGAGAGGATATTGCAGATCCTAAGCATACTGAGATAATAGGGAGATATTATGAGCAAGTTCATGTTAATAAATGGAATATCTTCATAAAACCATCACGTTTCTTGAATATCATAACTTACCATAAGGAAATAAGAAATCAAAGGCCTTGATAAATAAAAGCTTTCGTATAAAGTAAATTCTAGTACCCAGTGGCTTCACCAGGAATTTTTACAAATATGTAATAAAGAAATAATACTAATCTACCATAGACTTATCCAGATGACATGACCTTACAATTTATTTTTGAGGCCAGAATAACTTTTTATAACAAAATTTGACAAGGACATTACAAGAAAATTATAGGTCAGTTCCATTCATGAGCATAGATGCAAAAAATGTACACACACAGGATAATGCATCATGACCAAGTTACATTAGTTTGAGAATATAAGGTTAGTATAGAAATTGAAAATGAATCATTGCAATTTACTGCAACAATAGAACAAAGGAGAAAAACTGCTTGATGATCCCAAAGATCTTTTGATGGAAATCACTCATTTATTTATTTTTTTTTTTTTTAAGATTTTATTTATTTATTTGACAGAGAGAGAGATCACAAGTAGGCAGAGAGGCAGGCAGAGAGAGGGGGAAGCAGGCCCCCTGCCGAGCAGAGAGCCCGATGCGGGGCTCGATCCCAGGACCCTGAGATCATGACCTGAGCTGAAGGCAGAGGCTTTAACCCACTGAGCCACTCAGGCGCCCCGGAAATCACTCATTTATGATAAAAAAAAAAACTCCTCCCAATAAAGAAACAAAAGGGAATTCCTTCATTTTACAGTGTCTATAAAAGGGCTATACCAAGTATCACAGTTTTCTAAAGATTTATTCATTTGAGAGGGAGAGAGAGAAAGAGAGCATATACAAGTAGGAGTTGGGGGGCAGAGGGAGAGGGAGGAGAGTCTTAAGCAAACTCCGTGCCGAGTGTGATGCAGGGCTCAACCTGGGCTCATTCTCATGACACTGAGATCAGGACCTGAGCCAAAACCAAGAACTGGCCCTAAACCCACTGGGTCACCCAGGCGCCCCACAAGTATCACATTTAATGTGACATATTGAAAGCTCTCTGGCTAAGGTTGAGAACAAGATATGGATGTTCCTCCACTATTACTGCTCCTATTCAACAGTTTATTGGATGTCCTAGTCAGTGCAAAAGATAAGGGGAGCCTGGGTGGCTCAGTCAGTTAAGCATCTGCCTTCAGGTCAGGTCATGACCCTGAGGTCCTGGGATGGAGCCCCACGTCAGGCTCCCCATTCAGCAGGCAGTCTGCTTCTCCCTCTCCTTCTGCCCCTCCTCCCCCGCAGCTCGTGCTCTCTCTTTCTCTCAAAATATATAAAATCTTTTTTTTAAAAAAAAGGTGAGACAAGACAAAAGGCATAAAGACTGGAAGGGAATTAGTAAAACTGTCATAATCACAGGTGACATAATTGTATATGTAAAAATCTCAAAAAAATACACAGATAAACCATTAGAATTAATAAGTGAATTTAGCAAGGCTGCTTGACAGTTTACACATAAAAAACAAAATTTGTGGGGGCGCCTGGGTGGTTCAGTGGGTTAAAGCCTCTGCCTTCGGCTCAGGTCATGATCTCAGGGTACTGGGATCAAGACCCGCATCGGCCTCTCTGCTCAGCAAGGAGCCTGCTTCCCCCTCTCTCACTGCCTGCCTCTCTGCCTACTTGTGATCTCTCTCTGTGTCAAATAAATAAATAAAATCTTTAAAAAACAAAACAAATTTGTATATTTCTATGTACTAGAAGTGAACAATTAGAAAATGCTTTTACAAATCATAAGAGACTTCACAATAGAGAACAAACTGAAGGTTGATGGGGGGAGGAGGGGGGGCTAGATGGGTGATGGGGTTTAAGGAGGGCACTTGTTACGATGAGCACTGGGTATTGTGTTTAAGTGATAAATCACTAAATTCTTCTCCTGAAACCAATATTGCACTGTATGTTAGCTAACTAGAATTTAAATTAAAATTTTTAAAAAAGAAAATGCTTTTAAAGAATATAAAGTAGCATCAAAATAGCTAAGAGAAATATAATGAAAGATGTGTAAGAACTCTACACAGAGGATTACAAAACATTACCAACAGCATTTAAAGAAAATTCCAAAAAATGGGAGAACCTACAATGTTTATGGATTGGAAGATCCAATATTATAAAGACTTTTCCCTAAATTAATGTATGGATTTTATCTAACCCCAATAAAAAGTTCCCTAAGATTTTTTTGTAGAAATGGACAAGCTGATTCTAAATGTTATATGAAAATACAAAAGAGAAACCTGGGTGGCTCAGTCGGTCAAACATCTGACTCTTGATTTCAGTTCAGGTCATGATCTCAGGGTTGTAAGATTGAGCCTCTCATTGGGCTGTGCTGGGCATGAAGCCTGGTTGGGATTCTCTCTCTCTCTCTCTGCTCCTTCCCATACTCCCCTTCTGTCTCTCCCTCTCTTTAAAAAAAAAAGTCAGAAAACACAAAAGTCAAGCTAGCCAAAAAAATGTCAAAGAAGAACAAGATGGAAGGACTAACTTACATGAAGATTATTATAAAGCAACATGTATATGCAAACAGTGTGTTAATGAATCACTGATAGACAAGCAGGCTAGTAGAACAGAATAGACAGGCCAGGAATAGACCCACACATATATTGTTCCCAAATTTAATGGGGAAAAATATATTTTCAATCAAGTGGTACTAGACAATTGAATATCCATATAAAAAAAAAAGCATGATTCTACCTCACACCATGCATAGAAATTAACTCCAGAGGACTTTTAGATCTTTGATAGGTAATACAACATTGAAAAGTAACACAGTAAAGCTCCAGGAAGATAACAAAAGAGCATTATATCTTCAGGACTGTAAAGTAGGCAAAGATATTTTACACCAGACACAAAAGCACTAGCCATAAGATCAGAGGCTGACAAGCTGCACTTATTAAAATTTCAATGCCTCTTTTCACAAAAAGATTTCATTTAATAAGTATAATGGCAAGCCAAAGGGTGAGAAAAGATATATGCTATATATATAAAATCTGAAAAAATTATTCATCTCCAGAATATATACCTTTTTAAAAAGATTTATTTATTTATTTATTTATTTATTTATTTGAGCGAGGGAGAGAGAGCATGAGCAGAAGGGGCAGAGGGAGAGAGAATCTCCAGCAGACTCCATGCTGATCATGGAACCCGATGGGGGCTCCATCCCACTATCCTGAGATCACCACCTGAGCTAAAACCAAGAGTTGGACACTTAACTGACTATGCCATTCAGGTGCCAATACAGAAAGAACTTCTCTATATCAGCAAGAAAATAAGAATCCAATTTTTTAAAAAATATTCAAAAATGTTGAGTATACACATGAGAACCAAAGAAAATCTAAATGAACCATCAACATATGGAAAGACACACAGCCCCATTAGTTATGGAAATTAAAACCACAATAAGATATTACATTCTCACCAGAGTGGCTACAACTTAAAAATTGACAACACCAAAAAACAATACAATAAATAAAAATAAAAATTGACAATACCAAGTTTAGAAAGAGAAGTCAGAGCAGCTGGAATGCTCAGATATGGTGGGAGTGTGAACTGGTGTAGGCACTTAGGAAAACTTTTTGGCAGAATCTACTAAAACTGAACATATGTATAATTTAGAGTTACCTTGTATTTCTGCTCATAGGAATCTCGCCAAGAGGAACGCATGCATATATTCATAGCAGCATTATGTATAATATTCAAGAAACTAGAAATAACCCAAATATCCATCAATTGCAGATGTGTAAGCTAAATTATGGTATATTCTTAAGAGCGGAATTTTTATATCAATGGAATTCAACACATCTATGGTTTGTATCTACCTACTGCTACAAACAACAATACAAACAAATCTCATAAACATAAAGTTAGGCAAAGGAAGCCAGACACAAAAAAGTGCATACTATATGGCCCCTTTTTGAAAACAAATAAAAATAAAAACAGGTAAAATGGCATACAAGTTGGTGTAGTTATTACATTTGCAGAGTGAAGGAATGAGGAAATGCTCAGATCAGTAGGCAAGACAAGGGAAACTTTGGGACGCTGAAAAATTTACCAAAACAGGGTGCCTGGGTGGCTCAGTTGGTTAAGCGACTGCCTTTGGCTCAGGTCATGATCCTGGAGTCCTGGGATCGAGTCCCACATCAGGCTCCCAGCTCCATGGGGAGTCTGCTTCTCCCTCTGACCTTCTCCTCTCTCACTCTCTCTCTCTCTCTCAATAAAATCTTTTTTAAAAAAAAAAAAAGTTCACCAAAACACATGCTTATATATATATACTATGTCTTTTCTCTATGTAAATTCTACTGCAACTAAAGTTCATCAAAAGATGCTAGCACAGGTGATTTAAATTCAAGCAAATATAACATCTCCTCTTATCTTTACTTGCTTTATCTATTGTACTTATTACCCCCACCCCTAATACTTTCATTTCCAGCAGTTTTGTGCCTTGACTTTGCAAATTCTTAGGCAATTCGAGATTGGTCAAGTAGGGCTTACAGGTTCGTTTAAAATGAAAAGATTCTTTGTAGAGGCATCTAGTCATTCAAAGACTTGCACTTCTCCATCGTTGGCAGAACAGCACAAAACGCAATGTCTGGGGCGCCTGGGTAGCTCAGTGGGTTGAGCCTCTGCCTTCGGCTCAGGTTATGATCTCAGGGTCCTGGGATCGAGACTTTGTTCAGCAGGGAGCCTGCTTCCCCTTCTCCCTCTGCCTGCCTCTGCCTACGTGTGATTCCTCTCTGTCAAATAAATAAATAAAATCTTAAAAACAAAAACACAATGTCTGTTCCAGAATCATTGCCTGGAGCTCAGTTGCTAACCAAGCAAGCCAGGATTGAATGCAAGTTTAATTTTGGTTTGGGTTCTCTCTGGCACAAGAATTTAAAAACCCATTCAGCTAGACAAAGGCTCACACAACATCACTGTACCTTCAAAGTTTCATGAGCCCGGGGAAGCCCAGATGTGTGAGCTCCCTTCCAGAATACCATTACTAACACTGTCCCACCTGCTTGCCAAAAAAGGCCTGCATTAGTCTCTCCCTCTCTCTCTCTTTTCCTTAAATGTAATCTCTCCACCTAACATGGGGCTCAAATCACCACCCCGAGATTAAAAGTTGCATGCTCTTCCGAGAGCCAGCCAGGTGCCCCTGCAAAAGTCTCCTTAAGTGGGTCTTCCAAGTCTCCAAATAGATTTTAGTCTTTAAAACATCCCCTTGTATTCCTACAATGTAGCAACAACATTTCTTAGATGCTTGATGTTGATAGAAAGGCAGGGACAGGGAGCAGGGAAGGAGGAAAGAGTTAGGCATATCTGGGTTGGAACTACATTAAGAAGTATGCCCTTGAAATAGTTCTTTCAGGGGATGACATGGGACATGGAGAGGAAACAGGAATGGCTCCCCACTGCCATGAAAATTAAGCGCACGCTCTCCGCACTGCAAGCTCGTTCTGCTTTGGCTCCTGCTCACTTCCTCCCACTGTCTCGCACCCGCACACTTCCGCCCCTCAGCTTTTCCTTACCTTCTCAGAGTGATTCTTCCAGACCATGCATTTTAAAGTAAGCCTCTGGTCCATTCCAAGAAATCTTAACCCTAGAGAACAAACTGATGGCGGCTGAGGGTGGGGGTGGGGTGGAGGAAACAGGTGATGGGGATTAAGGAGGGCACTTGTGATGAGCACCGGGTGTTGTACGGACGTGTTGACTCGCTTTATTGTACACCTGAAACTAATATTACACTGTACGTTAAATAACTAGTTACATAAAAATTAAAATAAAATTAAAATAAAATAAAATAAAATAAAATAAAAATAAGCCTGCTCCAGCCGCATCACGCCATCTCAATACTCTATTTATATTCTCCTTAGCATTTTCCACTCCCTGAAATTCCTTATTTTGTGTATGTGTTTGTGGTCAGTCTCTCCCGGTGGGTTAGAGGCTCCAGGAGAAGGGGGGCTGTGGCTCGCCTCCCCACCATATCCCCAGCACCCGGAACAGGACCGACCATGCCTGGTACACAGGGGAGGCTCAGTAACCATTTGTCATGAGCTGTGCATTCTCGTATCAAAATCCCATTGTATAGATCAGACAAGGCCAATAGAGGAAAAGCAACTTGGCTCAGGTCATAATAGCTTGTTTTCAGCAGAACTGGAGCCCCAGCCAGCTTATGCTGACAAAGAAGCTGGAGTGTGCGTGGCAGGGGAAGGCTTGTGCTGCAGCCATAACCTCAGGGTCTCTTTTGGTTAAGCCCCTGAGGAGACTCCCTGGTTCAACCATGTTTCAACCATGTGAGTAGATGTCTATGGGAACAGATTAAGTCATATTGGTTTATTTAAAACAGTGCTCCTCAAACTTGGATGAGCCTCAGAATCACCTGATTTGCTGAAGAACTAGGTTATGACCTGTCCCCCACCCTCCAGGCCACTTCCCAATTTGGAATTCATTAAGTCTAGGGGAATATTTGAAAATTAGCCTTTCTAACTCAGAACCACGCTTTGAAGGGGGGAAAAAGACTTAATTAGGGATGGATAAATAGATCCTTTAAAAGAAAAAGAGGACTGGCCAAGTTCATCCACTATAGCTTTGGCATCATGGGGAGACTCACGGCCATAGTCCCTGCTGTCACTGCCACCCAGAAGACCGAGGATGGCCCCTCTGGGAACTGTGGCATGATGGCTGAGAGGCTGCCCCAAACATGATCCTTCCTTCTCCTGGCACTGCCAAGGCTGTGGGCAAGGTCATCCCTGAGCTGAAGGAGAAGCTCATGACCTCCCATGACTCTAGATGACATCAAGAAGGTGACAGAGGGACCCCAAAGGACATCTGCTTTACTACCTGCAAAGCTGCGGTTGGCAGTGCCCTCAACCACCACTTCACCAAGCTCATTTCCTAGCATACCCATGAATTTGACTACAGCAACGAAAGAGTGAGCCTTATGGTCCACATGGCCTTTAAGGAGTAAGAGCCCGTGGGCCACCAGCCCCAGCAAGAGCATGTGAGGAAGAGAAAGACCCTCAGTTGCTGGGAAGTCCTCACCCCCATCTCGATTCCCCTAACACAGTTCTCATCCCAGACCCCCTGCAGAAGGGGAAGGGCTTAGGGAGGCCTACCTTGCCACTTGCCAATATAGTTGTACACTGTGCTTAGCCGCCCCCCCCAAATGAAGTAATTAGGGATGGATAAATGAATAAATGTTGAAGCCAATATGCTAAGCTGTTAATCATAGAATCTAGGGGACAGGTATACAGAGATTCACTGTAAACTCTTTCAGTTTGCCTATACTTTATAGGCAATCCTAGGACAGAATGTTGGGAGGGAGGGCTTACCTAAAGACTGGGACTCATAATGGGATACAGATAGCAAGTTATCAGGAATCCTGTTACCACAGTGTTAAAGCAAACTGTGAGTTAATGAGAGAATTAATTACACAGAGGGACTAATAAGTCTGTTTACACATCACTATCCTCTAAAGACTTAATTGAGTGCTTTTCTAACATGACCTTTGTTTTAATTCTTGAAAGGAAATGATTAAAGAGTGTGCCAACAGAAAAACATCAATCAGTTGCTACTTAGTACAGGTTGGATCCTACGCAGTAAAGACAAAGAAGCGGTTGTATTGTAATTATTTCCCCCCCAAGCCCAGGATGAGTGCTCAGAGAAAAAAAGATTCAGATTGCAATTAGTATTCAGTACCTTAGAGGGGAAGTGCTTTCTCTGGCCATTCCAACATTTCATTAACTGGATGACTAATTCTTAGAAGTCCGCTATGTGCTGGCACGGTATGAAGTAAGGAGGATTCAAATAATAATGATGATGATGATGATGATGATGGTGATACCAGCCCTCATGGAGCTTCCATTCCAGTGAAGAAGCGAGAACCAAACAAGATGGGGTGCCTGGGTGGTTCAGGCGGTTAAACATCTGTCTTCAGCTCAGGTCATGATCCCAGACTCCTGGGATCAAGCCCCGCATCAGGCTCCCTGCTCAGCAGGGAACCCTCTTCTCCCTCTGCCTCTCTCTTTCTCTGTCTCTTATGAACAAATAAATAAATAATATCCTTTAAAAAAAAAAAAAGAGAAGAAGAACCAAACAAGATCTCTGTCACCTGGTATAAGTGAGGGGAGAACCACACCAGAAGGGGGTTTCTGGTGCTAGGGTGGAGCTGGACTGGCCTGTAGTTCTCAGCTGGATGGTCAAGGATGGCTGTGTCCAGCAAAGGCCTGAAGGAGGTACCAGGAGTGAGCCTGGTAGAAGCCTGGGGGTGGAACATTCCAGGCAGAGCAGTGAGAGCATTTGGAGGCCTAGAGGGAGAACTAACACCACCCCCCCACCGGGAACAGCAAGGACGTGGGAGCAGGAGCAGGGAGGGAGGAGAGAGTGGTGGGAGGTCAGATGGAGGAGGAGCCGGGGTGCAGGCAGGCAGTCATGTCAGCACTTTGCAGCCCTCGCTTTGCAGTCCCCTGGCCATGGGGGGACTCCCAGGCAGGACAGGATTTGCCTTAGGTTAAATGGGTGTGGCTGTCTGCGCTGTGAAAATGCAGGCTGACAAGGGCAGCTACCCAGCCTGGGGAGAGCTGCCCACCCGTGAGTTGCAGAAACTCCTCTAACACAGGGCAGGACATGGATGAGCTCAAACCCCAAAGCCAGCCGCGGGGAGCACATGGCCCCAGAGGTGACCTGCGCGGGCTCCCCAGGACATTTGAGTGGACGGACCTAGGGTGTGGATGGGATTTTGGAAAGGTGAAGGGGACACTACAGAGAAGGGACACGGTGCCAGGAGAGGGTAGCTCAGAGCAGGGCAGGGCCTGAGGGAGGCTGGGGGGAGGGGGGAGGGAAGACGATGAGGATGGGTCACAAGGGCGGGGCGAGAGAGGGGGTACCTCCAAGGTGCCCTTGAAGGCTGTGCTGAAGAGCTTCGGCCTGATCCGCAAGGGGAACTCTTAGACTCTACTAGCACAGAACTTAGGCAGTAGCTATAAAGTTAATCTGGGCATTAAGGTTTCACTGAGGCTTTTCTTCTTTTTAAAATGTTTTTTAAATAATTTTTAAAATTTTTAATTGCTTAGAAAAAAAATTTTTGAAAGGTCAGTACTGTGAAGTATGCCCCCACCGTCAACCAATCTCTACAACTCTTGCATCCTACAAAACTAACATTCTGTACCCATGGAACAAGACTCCCATGGCATTCTCCCTTGGGATCCTGGCATCCACCATCCTACTTTCTGTCCCTATGGATTCGCATACTCTCGGTATCTCATACAAATGAAATCACACAGTGTTTGTCTTTTCTGTGACTTAGTTCCCTTACACGCCCTCAAGCTTCATCTATGTGGCAGCACAGGTCAGAATTTCCTTCCTTTTTTAAGACTGAGTAATATCCATTATAAGCTTGTATCATATATTCGCACGCATTTTGTTTATCCATTCACCCATGGATGGATACTTGGGTTGCTTCCATCTCTTGGCTATTGTGAATAATGCTGTTATGAGCACGTGGTGTAAATATCTCTTTGAGATCCTGGTTTCAGTTCTTTTGGATATGTGCCCAGAAGTGTCATTACTGGGTCCTATGGAAATTCTATTCTTTATTATTTCAGAAACCACCATACTGTTTTCAAAGCACCAGCACCATTTTGTATTCTCACCAAAAATGCACAAGGGTTCCAGTTTCTCTATATACTTGCCAATATTTGTCATTTTCTGGTTTTTTTGATGGCAGCCATCCTAACCGGTGTGTTATTTTCTTCTTTGGTTTTTAATCAAAATGGTTAATATGCTCCAATTCCTTTCACCCATCTCAATCTCTTACACCAAGCAGACTTCCGGTAACCCCTCCTGTTTCTACTTTGCTAGAACACACAGGAGTCCAAACTGGAAAAATTAGGAGTGGCTGACGTGCTTCCTTCCCCCTTCCCAACTGTGTTCCTTTTTACTTGCTAATTCATATCAGGGGAACCGAGTATAAGGTTTGCTTCTTTGCTAGATTCTGTGAACATAAAGAATTTTTCAGCACTCTATTTTTACCGGATTTAACCACAGAAACACTTCCAGAAATTCAGGAGAGAAAGGCGTTTTATTTGTAGTTCCCTTAAAAGTGAAAGTGGAGTCTAGTGCCCTTTGGGCTCACCCGTCAGCAGCCTGCCTGGAAAGTTTTTTTGGCCTCTGTAATGATCCACACTTAAACTGCATCCCATTTTTATTGTTTCACTGTTAAGATGTGTGTGTCCAGTTGATTAGATAAGGAATTCTAAGCAAGGGTGGAGGAGGAAGATGATAGCATTAAAAGGCTTTTCTCCTTCAGTTCCTGCTTCTGAAGCTCGCCTTCATCCTCTGGACTTCCTTCAAGGAGATCCACTTAGTAACCATGTCCTTGGCAAGTACTGACTCTTGTTTGAAAGTTTTCTGCTTTGTAAAAAAGTCTTTGGTTTTTTTTTCCTACTGCCCTTTAAAAAAAAAAAAAAAAATTGCTGTAGTCAAATGCCCTGGGCCAAATTCTGCCCTTAGTTACTATTTCTATGGCATTTGTATTGGACACATAAGCAAACCCAGAGGTTGATTCCATTACAAATTTTAATAACAATTTACATCTGTGTATCATTTTATATTGTGGAAAATGATTGCACATTCATTTGCTTATTTAATACACACACACATATATTTAATACACACACACACATATACACACACACCGTGTAATAGATAAGGCAGAAATATTTAGTCCTATTTTTACACGCAAAATAACTGAGACTCAGAGAGGGTAGGTGGCTGGTCCAAAACCAAGGCATGGATAGGACTCAGACCCAGATTTTCCAATTCTTAAATCTGTGCTAAAGAGCGTTTTTGTTTTTGCTTTACTGATGATTATGGAATTATAAATACACACGCAAAGATAGATTGTTACATTATTCCCATACCATGTGTGGTGTTTCCGAAAGATATGAAGAGTGAAGAAGAAACCATGAGGAAGTGAATGGAACCAAATTTGGGAAATGCAGGACATAGGTAAGAAGGTTGCAGAACTAGTTAAGAGAGAAGATGATAGATTATAAACTACTAAGGGAACTGTCTGAGGTTTATTTTTGCCTTTTGGATAACCCTCAACACAGGCACCTTGCCCTTAGAGCACAACACGAGTGAAGGAATGAGTGAAGACAATTTCCCAGAGTCCTAGAGGAAGCTCGCCAAGGGCTGGATGTGGGCTGGGAGAACTTCGTGAACTTTAAATGAAAAAACAAATTTAATAAAAAGTTCAAAAAAACTTTCATGAAGTTTTCCCAGGGAAAAAAGTCTCAACTGGCTTACCAGGGTTCCTGCTTCTGTGTAGCCAGAGAACAGGAAGGAAGGAAGGAAGAAAGGGAGAGCGAGTTCTGGCCTTGATTTGCTATGACTCTCATTCCATCCACTTGAGAATCATATGGCTGATAATCGATACAAACTTAGGCAAAAAAAAAAAGCTTGTGCTAAGAATGTTCATTTCCCCCCCTAATCTGTCGTCATTGTTTTGACGTATATAGTGGTGTTAATGACCCGCCAAAAGATCTGAATATCCGTAGTCATGGGGGGCAGTGCCTAGCCCACAGCAGGTGCTTGGTAAATGCTACTGAAAGAATGGGACATTTACCCCTTCTTTCAGCAGCATTTACCAAGCACAACAAGTTGCAGAGAAAAGCAGTTTGGCAAATGGGGAGGGCCTGGAGAAGGAGCCACCCTGTGTCCTACACACCCTCCCCGCCAATTGCCACTAAAAAGTGGGACCTTTGGTTTGGAGAAGCGGTACTTCTTAGACCATTCACATATTTGTCCCATGATTGTAACTGTTTTCTGTCTGTTGCACCTGTTCTTTGTATCTCAGCCTCTTTTTCTGTGTTCTCTTATTTTAATCAAGCATTTTATGTGATTCCATGTTCTCTCCTCTCTTAGTACGGCAATCATACTTCTTTTCAAAAAAACATTCTTGGGGCGCCTGGGTGGCTCAGTGGGTTAAAGCCTCTGCCTTCGGCTCGGGTCATGATCGTAGGGTCCTGGGATCGAGCCCCGCATCGGGGTCTCTGCTCAGCAAGGGAGCCTGCTTCCCCTTCTCTCACTGCCTGCCTCTCTGCCTACTTGTGATCTCTCTCTGTCAAATAAATAAATAAAATTTTAAAACAGACAAAAAACATTCTTTAGTGGATACCCTAGAATTTTCAATACACATTTGCACCCAACCTAAATGCATTTGCATCTAAATCCACTTTCAAGTAACACTCCACAGCTTATGATTGGTGTAGGTAGCTTTTTTTTTTTTTTAAGATTTTATTTATTTATTTGACAGAGAGAGAGAGAGAGAGAGAGTACAAGCAGAGGGAGAGGGAGAAGCAGGCTCCCTGCTGGACTTGATCCTAGGACCATGGGATCATGACCTGAGCCAAAGGCAGTTGCTTAATCAACTGAGCCACCCCCGGCGCCACCAGTGTAGGTACCTTTCATAGAGTATTCCCGATTCCATTCTCCAATCCTTTATAATATTGCTCTCATTGATTTCACTTATCTATATGCTATACTCATCCAATAGTTATTTATTCGATAAATTAAGAATTAGGGGCACCTGGGTGACTCAGCAAGTAAAAGTCTCTACCTTCAGCTCAGGTCATGATCTCAGAGTCCTGGGATGGAGCCCCGTATTGGGCTCTCTGCTCAGCAGGGAGCCTGCTTCCCTCTCTCTTTGCCTGCCTCTCTTGTGATCTCTGTCAAATAAATGGATAAAATCTTTAAAAAAAAAATCAGGAAAATAAGAGATCTTATTTTACCTTCATTTATTTCTTTTCAGCATTCTTCTTTCTTTCTGTAGATTTTCCTTTCTTTTCTCTATCCTCTTCCTTCTCTTTGAAGAACTACCTTTAACATCTCTTACAAGCAGGTCTCCGGGTGAGGAATGCCTCACTTATTTTGTTTGCCTAAGTAAGTCTTTCTTTCTCCTTCACTTTCAAGAGATGATTTCACTGGATATGGAATTATACGTTGGTGGGGGTTTTCTTTCAACAGTTTAAATATTTTATTTCACTCTGTGTGCTTGTGTGATTTCTGATAAAAAATCAGACATCATTCCCATTTTTGCTCTCCTATAGGTAAGGTGTTTTCCCTCCTCTGGCTTTTCTCAAGATTCTCTTTGTCTTTGGTTTTCTGCAGTCTGAATACCATATAGGTAGGTATAGATTTTTTGGTATTCAACCTCAGCTTCCTGAGTCTGTGGCTTCATGTCTGTCATTAATTTTGGAAAATTCTCAGGCATGATTACTTGAAATACTTTTGCCCCTTCCTCTCTCCTTCTCCTTCTGGCATTTGTTACACCCATGTTACACATTTTATAGTTTCATCACAAGTCTTACATATTCTGTTCTGTTTTCTGTTGTTGTTTTCTTTACATTTCAGTTTGGGAAGTTTTTATTGACACATCTTCATGTTCATTGATTCTGTCCTTGGCTATGTCTAGTTTACTGTTGAACCCATCAAAAACTTTATTTCTCTGGTGCTTTTGATTTCTAGCATTTCCTTCCTATTCTTTCTGAAGGTTTCCATCTCTGTTCTTCCATTACCCTTCTATTCTTGCATGCTGCCTACCCTTTTCTTTAAATATATTAAGATATTAATCAGAATTGTTTCAAATTTCCCCTATGATAATCCCAACATCTGTATCACGTCTGAGTCAGATTCTGATGCTTAGTCTCCTCAGACTGTATTTTGTCTTTTCACACAGCTTGTCCTTTTTTTTTTTTTTTAAATAAAAGTGGGGACATAATGTTTTGGACAATAGGAACTGCAGTAAACAAACCAGGTGATGAGGTTTTATGTTCATTTGGCCAGGAACTAGACTGTTTTCTGTAGATGGAGGTGCCGGAGATTTTGATCTCCTCTGGTATCCCTGTGGTTTTTTTCTCTCCTGTGTCCTTTGGGCTTCCCTAAGAACACAAACAGAGTCTGTCTTGTCTTTCCTTTAGGTCTAACCTGTTGATATTATGCTGGAGCCCTGTTGGCTTGATGGTAAGGGGTGGGGGGGGACGTGCTCCATAATCTTATAATTAAATCTCAGTCTTTTAGTGGGCTTGGGTCCCTGAGCTGTGACTTTCAGAAATGTTTCTTATCCTTTCTTTCTTTTCCTTAGAGAAAATAGGGGTAGAAGGGCTGGAGTTGAGCTAACTGCCCCTCCCCAGGTAGATACGGTTCTGATAAAGTTGATAAAGTAGTTACCCATAGGGAGCACTCTAGGTGCATTTCAGAATGGTTACTTTTCCTTTCGCTGCCAGAAAATATGAGGGCACTTTTCTCAGATCTTCGATTCGGGGCCGGCGGTGGGGGGACCCACCTAGACTACGTCCCCTTGAATTTCTTATTCTCAACCCAGTCCACTTGGCCTTTAGTAATCCATCCCAACTGCTTTTTAAATATTCCTGCCAGTTTATGGTTCTAGAAGCTGCTGTTCCAGGCTAGCTGATCTGTAATTCTGTCTTCACCTGTGTCTCCAGATTTCAGGATGATAGTTTGCTCTGTGACCTCGTTTGTCTGATAGGTCTAATCAAAGTCATTGGTTTCAATATATTCAGCCTTTTCTTTTGTAAGGGCAGGAAGGATGAATTCCAGGCATTTTACGCGTCAGAGCTAAAACCACACTCTATTTTGAAAGTTCTCTACTGAACTGCCTTCCTCCGGTTGGCATGCTGAGAACACCAAGAAAGTTAAGTTACCAAGGAGGGTAGGCAAGTGAAGGAATCCAAGCTGCATTGTTCTCCCTTCCGAATTCTTTATGCTGCAAACCATGTGCTCGTCAGGAACATTCCTTCCTCCCCTTGACTGGGTTCAGATATAAGAAAATACTACCAGGAAAAGAGATTTGAACAAGTTTTTCTGCTCTGCTAAAGGTTTCATCTAAGCATGAACAAACATGTCGCATAAATCAAGGGCTTTAAAGTCTACAGGAGGGAGGTGTAGTTACCTTGTTGAAAGAGCGCCATTCACAGAATGTATGTGAGTGGAGACAAGGGAGGAGTGGTCACTTGGCTAGATCTCAAGATCTGACTAAGCCCACTTCAGATGACGAGGTTCCTCTGTTTTCCGACAGAAAAAGAGGCACTCAGCAATTGCCCTGGGAGTCAGCCTTGAGCCCAGGGGCACAGGGCTTGAAACAGGAACAATGGGAGGAACCAGAGGGGTTTATCTTTGGCACTCTCACACTTTTCTGTCGTTCAGGCTACCTTTCTGGACTCCTATGGTGCTCCTCTCTTTTGTGTTTCCCCAAAATATTCAGTATCCAGTGTCTGCAAATCTAGCTCTCAAATAGCAGTCAGCCACAGTAATCTTGACTTTTTTGTTTCCATGCCTGACATATCTCAGAACATGCAACATGTATGAACTTTCCAAGGAGTATTTAAATTTTGATAAGGGGGTACTTCCTTTGGAATGGAGAAGCTTCCAAATAGTAACCTAGGATATAGGGAGTCTATTTTTCAGGCGATCATCCTTCCTTAGGGATGTACCTCCACCCCTACCTGTATCCCTAAGTGGTTTTCAATCCTCTCTTTCATAAGAATGATTTCACTTAACCCTTTTATTAGAGGGCAAGGAGAATGATCAATATTAATCTCCTTAGAAGAGAAAATCAGTTTTGGGAACACAGGTAAAGTACCAAAGGAGCATGCTTCTTTAAGAGAAAACAGTCCAGGGACACCTGGGCGGCTCAGTCAGTTAAGCGTCTTGCCTTCAGCTGAGGTCATTATCCCAGGGTTATGAGATCGAGTCCCACATCAGGCTCCTTGCTCAGCAGGGGAGCCTTCCTCTTCCTCTACCTGCCGTTCCCTCTGCGTGTTCTCTCTCTCTCTCACTCTGATAAATAATCTTTAAAAAAAAAAAAAAAAACAGTCCATGGGTCCCACACTTCTTAAAAAGACTGCCAGATACAATCATTCAGAGCACAAAATTTTTCATTTTTAAACTGGTAGAAAAATTTCTAGGAGAAAAGGGAAACTTTTAAGAGAACTATTTAAAAGCCAGTACAGACTAACTTCCTGGCTTTCACCCTTTTTTTCTTCCTATTTCATTTTTCAAAGCAAAGCTCTTCTGCATGTGGGAGAAAAATTAGAATCCAGCTTACTTTTGTCTATCGTGACTTTATTCTTCTCCACTTCCAACATGACTTTGAAGTGAGGCTTCCAAATGTGATTCCTAGACAAAAGCTCGTATTGTAGAGAAGAAAAAGAAATCTTTATTTTTAACGAGAGAATAAATTCCAAGAATTTTTCATCGTTGAGTGGGAAGACATTGAGATACTTGCCACCCATCTACCTAGGAGCCCAAACCTACAATGCTATATTTAATCCCAGGCTTTTTTTTCCCCCCTTGAAAGATAGCTAGAAAACAAAGAGTAATTCAAAGAAGACGATCAATCTAATGAGATTTTGGAGTTAGTGTCAAAGGAAAATTTTAAAAGACATTTTGGATACCTAGGACTTATTTTTTATTCGTGTAGTTGTATTGTTCGAATGTATTTAGTTGTTATAATGGCACTGTGGTTAAATTTTTATATGTCCATAAATGCTGAGATGTATATTGAAGTATACAGGATTGAAATTATATGATATTTGGAATTTGTTTTATAAGGCTTCAGAAGAGAGAGAGAGAAAACAGATGCAGCAATTAGGACAGAATTGCAATTTTGAAACTGCGGGATGGGTTGTTCATTTCCTATAGTCGCCATAACAAAGTACTCCAGATTTAGAGGCCTACCACAAGAGAAACCTATTCCCTCACAGTTCCAGAGAGCAGAAGTCTGAAATCAAGGGATCAGCCGGGCCATGCCCCCTCTGGCTTTCTCTGACCTTCTCCCTCTGACCTCCTCTAGCTTCTGGGGGCTCCCAGCAAGGCTTTCCTTGGCTTGTGGCTGCCCCAGCCCAGTCTCTGCCTCCATGGTCCTGTGGCTTTTTTCCCTGTGTCCCTCTCATCTCCTCTTCTGTATCTTACAAAAACACTAGTCATTGATTTAGAGCCCGCTAGATAACCCAGGATGATCTTATCGCAAGATCCTTCACTTAATTACAGAGGCAACTCTGGTGTGTTATATAAAGCTGGCCGCTTTGCAATCAGTCATGGTGGTGGAGACGGTTACACCACAAAACCCAGCAAACCCTGCAAATCGGGCCTTTCTCCCAACCCGCTTTGGAACAGGAGAGAGAGGTGTGAAAGCTTACTATCAGGAGTCTATATAATTTTGACTTAGCACAGTTACTCTTACTCCTGTTAATATCCCTAATGCTTAGATACATGTAAGAATAGATTAGCTGCCATTCCTTTACTTTTATCAGGCTATTAGTAGCCAGCACCAAAACGATTACTTAAATGTTAAAAACAAAAAAGAGAAAATCTAAAGGTGTACTCCTGTTTGAAGAAAGAAAAATATTTCATGGAAGTTTCAGAAACTGCTCACTTCTTCCGTTAAAAATATTAAACTATAAGCACGGTGTCCTTTTATTTGATTATACTAGAATTTGGGATTAAATATAGCAAAATTCAGGGCATCTGGGTGGCTCAGTCTGTTAATCTCTTCCCTTAGTGGGGAGTCTGCTTGGGATTCTCTCTCTCTCCCTCTCACCCTCTCCCTGCAAAATAAATAAATAAACCTTCAAAAAAAAATAGCAAAATGCATTTTTCAAAAAGTGAATAAATAAATAAGCAAATAAAATGAGTTCAAGAGAAACGTAAGTTTTCTTTTTTTTAAATATATATGTATTTTTTTGATTTTTATTTATTTCTTTGTTTATTTTAAAAATATTTTTAGGGGCACCTGAGTGGCTCAGTTGGTTAGACGTCTGCCTTCAGCTTAGGTCATGATCCCAGGGTCCTGAGATAGAG
Organism: Procyon lotor; assembly: GCA_028646535.1. Taxonomy (NCBI): domain Eukaryota; kingdom Metazoa; phylum Chordata; class Mammalia; order Carnivora; family Procyonidae; genus Procyon; species Procyon lotor. The sequence continues at coordinate 117,595,963 of CM053608.1, read as the reverse complement.
CCCGTGTTGGGCTTCTTGCTCAGCGGGGATCCTGCTTCTCCCTCTCTTCTGCCTTCCCCCCCCACCCCCTGCCCCAGGCTTGTGCTCTTGCTCTCTCACTCTCTTTCACTCAAATAAATAAAATTTCTTTAATTTTTTTAAAGATTATTTATTTATTTATTTGACACAGAGAGAGAGAGTAGGCTGGGGGGGCGCGGTGGGGGGGAGCAGGCTCCCTGCTGAGCAGAGAGCCCGACTTAGGGCTTGATCCCAGGACCCTGAGATCATGACCTGAGCCGAAGGCAGAGGCTTTAACCAACTGAGCCACCCAGGTGCCCCAAATAAATAAAATTTCTTAAAAATAAAATATTATTTTTAGATAATAAAGTCATCTGATAACATGGTGGTGAAAATGAGAGGAACTAGGAAACTGAGTATCTTCTTTTATTAGGAAAATTTTATTTTTATTAGGAAATCAAATGTCATTTTCATAGTTCACTCTTGTTATTGGTGGCCTAACAATGAGACATTGCTCTTGTAAAAATCATACCACCAAAGGTGGGAATGAGCTCACATAATTTTACGTGTGGTACTGTTTAGAAGTCCCTATTTAATAGAACTTTTTCAAATTCCACTTTGCATTTGATATGAATTTATAATTATACTTTTAGAGCTAGGGATCACTGTGTCCCTGATCACAGGAGATTACTGTGTCCAGGGAAAGCATATAGATTTCAACTCTTCGGCATCCCCCCGTTTGTTGTGGCTGCCTGCAGTCCCACCTCGCTAAATAGGGAAAAGGACCCTGTGCAATCTTTCATATACAGGAGGGAAAAGGGATGTCATGAGTTCAAGAGAGTCCTAATCTGGTCCAGTCTCTTCATTTTACAGGTTAGGGACTGAAACCCTGAGAGATTATGAGACTTGAGGAAGTCACCCAATGAGTCAATAGCATAGCTGGGGGTTCTAGGAGCACAGTAAATTCAGGAGGAAGCTGTTCATAAATAAAATTCTCCCCTCGACCCCTAGCACCCTACTCTTCTAAAACTTTGTTCCCAAATACCTCCCAAAACCATTTCCTCTGCCCCAATTCTATTAATCCTGCCTATTTGTCAAGAGTCTCCTAATTTGGAGCACCTGGGTGGCTCAGTTGGTTAAGCAACTGCCTTAGGCTCAGGTCATGATCCTAGAGTTTCCCAGGATCGAGTCCTGCATCAGGCTCCCTGCTCGGCTGGGAGTCTGCGTCTCCCTCTGACCTTCTCCATTCTTGTTCTCTCTCTGTCATTCTCTCTCAAGTAATTAAATAAAATCTTAAAAAAAAAAAAATTCCCCTAATTTGTCTACTATCCTTAATATGTGTCTCCATTTCCACTTTGAATCTAGCCTCTTAGACCTAGAACATCGCCCAAGAAGAATTCTAAAACACAGATATATTGGTTTTACTTTAATGCCTAAAAACAGCTCCACATTCCCAGCACCTAAAGATGTTGTCCTTTTATGTCTTTGCTCATTCCCTGTAGCAAAATACTACTCCTCCTGCAAGCCATTTAAAATATCACTTCTGCCGAGCTGTCCTGAAATCTCCCGTATTACCCTGAACCATCAGTTCTTAAGAGCAGGACTGTGCCATCCTCATCTTGGTCTGTCGTCTCCAAGGTTTGGCACAGAGGAGATTCTCCTCTGAGTATCAGTTAACATTTGGTGATGCACTCATCGCTCCAAGCCAGCAGCATGCCAGGGTGCTAGACCATTGGGTAGAAGTTCTAGGTGGAGGTTTTTGCTGTTACCTCTTCTACTCTTTTCAAAAATTACAGCTGATACATGTCTGGGAATGTTACCTAAGTAAATAACCTAAAATGCAGGCAATAAAACTTTAGATACTTTATAAATATCTAAATTTTTTTATATTATAATACTTTATAAATAAAACTTTAGTTTTTTTGTTATCTACGCATGATTTATAGCAGTGAAAAACAAAAATGGAAAATCCAGCCATTAAAGGGATGGTTGGGAAATTCACTGTGTGTGATGGAGTATGATATAGCCATTTAAAATCATGTTCAAGAGAAGTGTTTCATGTCATGCGGAAGTGTTTATAATGTGATGGTAAGGGGAGAAAGCAAAATAAAATATGTACATGCAATACTATATTTTTTAAAGATTTTATTTATTTGAGAGCGAGAAAGAGCATGAGCAGGGAGGAGGAGCAGAGAGAGGGGGAGGGGGGAAAAAGGGTCTCAATTCTTAAAAGAGTTAAGTGTCTGCCTTCAGCTCAGGTTGAGCCCCGCACTGGGCTCCCCGATCAGTGGTAAGTCTGCTTTTCCCTCTGCCTCTGCCCCCTCCCCAGCCCTGCTCATGCTCTCTCTCTCTCAAATGAATAAATAAAATCTTTTTTTTTTTTTAAATCTTTGCCTACCCACAAGTATAGAGACGTTTCTTGATGGTTTCTCCTGGAAGCTTTAGAGTTTTAGTTTTCATATTTAGGTCTATGGTTATTTGCTTATTTTTTTAATCATAAGGGGGAAAAGAATGTAAGCTTAATCAAAGAAGTATAAATGGTGGGCTCTTAGTGAGTTTATCCATCATTTACTTCACAGAATGTTGAAATTTTGGCAGTAACAGAGTACGACTCCCCCTGGGTAGAAGACTAAGCGGTAGTAGAGTTTATAGAATATTCTGATTTTAACTCTGGCCCCATAGATAAGCTACATCTGGAGTTTCTTATAGTTGAAGTCTGGAAGATTTAAAGGATTTGGGGGAATTGGGAATAAACAGAATTGTAAATAAATACGGTTGAAATGACCCCTCTCCAAGGCTCAGACCCATATCATCTCTGCAATTTTCTGTGGCCAGTGTAGACTCTGCTAAAAGCCCAGCTGGGCTGACAGCCTCTGACATGGACACATCCAGAGGCAGGAGGCACGAAGGAGAGGCAGGGTGGGGTAAGCAAAGGGAAATCATATCATTACTTACGATGAGTTGGCCTGAAAGAGATATTAGTCATGTCTCCAATGTAGAAACATATTGAGAAAGATGACCAGAATTCAGGGCCCCAAATTCCTAAATCCCCTCCCTTTGCTAATGAAGCAGCTGCCAGCCCATGTGAGTTTCCCAAGGAAAGTATATGCACAGCAGACATGACCAGGAGCAGGAACACTTTATGACCAATGACTCTGGGTCCCAAACCTCAAAGACTCAACCTTGTATGCTGCATGATCTTAATCTTGCTCCTCGCAAGATTGCTCTTGTAAAAATCATACAAGGTGATACATACATATATACAGGTATCTCCTGTGATTAGGGACACAGTGATCCCTAGCTCTAAAAGTATAATTATAAATTCGTATCAAATGCAAAGTGGAATTTGAAAAAGTTCTATTAAACAGGGACTTCTAAACAGTACCACACGTAAAATTATGTGAGCTCATTCCCACCTCTGGTGGGACTCCAAGCAGACTCCCAGCCTGGAGTTCACCCTTGAAGCACCAGAATAACTTTGTTGGCCTTCCTCCCTAGGCCGGAATGACAAATCTCTCACATATACACAGCCATGCCCACTTCTGTGGCTAGTGTGGGTGTTGCGGTATGCCACACAGATCCCCCTTCGTGACCCATGCATGCATTCCCTCAGCTGCCTCGAGTGTGGGCCACTGGTGGCTTATAATTGCATCTTCCCTGAGAATGGCTTTAGTCAAAGGGAGCTGCCTTCCTTCCCCAAGGTAACAGCTCCCCAGGGTCAAAGGTAGGGAGAATGAGGGAGAGGCTTAATGCTAAGGCCTGGCACTTTGTCTTATTTGAGACAACCCTGCTCCAGAGATCACCCGTGAGGTTGGCTGAGGCTTTCATTGCAACTGCAATGTCTCATCTTGCTTCCCTCATTTCTTATAAGTGTTCTCAAGTATGCTCCCCAGTAAACCTCCTGCAAGCAATTCTCTGAGTCTCAGAGTCTGTTTCTGTGGAATCCAAAACAGGGGCGATGTCAGAAGACATGACCAGCTAATTGTCTCTTGCTTTTTCTTGCTGAGCCTGGATAAATCTTAAGGGCCCTTCTCAAAACAGCCCTCCAAGTATCTACAAGAAATTAACTGAAGGGATGAACAAGCTAAAAGCCATTTATCATCCCTGCTCCAAGCCCTCATTTTATTATCAGTCTTCTAGATCTGTGTTCTGATGGCAAGAAGAGACAAGAATAGGCATGCGTAAGGGAAGTGCACCAAGAGAAAAAGAGAGCTGTTGGAATGTAAAGCCTTGAGCAAAGTTAATTTAAAATGTTTCCCCCAATTCCTCCCTCAGATGGGAGACAGCCCTGGCATGGTCATCTGTTTAGGGGAAACCAGCCCCAAAGGGTCAATCTGAGAAGGGGACCCACCACTTACTCTCTCTCACTAGCTTTACTATCTGGTTGTCATACCAAATTTCCACTCCCTCACACCAAAGTCACAAAATGCCCTTGGCCTTCACCATTCCTATCAGGATTCTCCAACTTTCCCTTGAGGTCAACATGGGCAGAAAATCTGGCCACCTGAAGTCTATCCGTGCTTCCCTGCGAAACTGCCTATCTTTTGGATAAGACACCAGGCACGAGCTTGATCATTTATAAAATGAAGGCAATGCACCCAGAAGATTTCTAAGACTCACTCTTGGACTAGTATGTAGATTCTGTGCACGGGAATCAGGCTGAGTGTGGACAAACTTGCTAGTGGTCGTGGCAGCATTGCTGTAATTGTTGGCCCGTGTCTCTGTGACCCAATCAGATGCACAGAAAAACACAACAGAGGAGAAGACAAGAAGGGAAAGTGGAGGTAAGATGGTGATACTATTATGGCCAAGTGACAGATGCAAGGACCGTGGGCAGGACAGGCAAGCTGTCTCACAGTTTTCCTGTGTCAGACATTTCTGGCTCTTGGTTCGCTAATAGCACCCTAACTACTTGTCTTGTTACAGAATTTGGTCAAACCCTTCAGGATCCCTGAATATTGTTTCTGAATCCGTCCAATGTAATATATTTGCCAGATTCTTTGGTTGTGATGTCAGAAACACAACAGAAGATAATTTAGGCAGGCACTCCAGGCTCATATTTTCCTAGTTGAACCCCAGGGGGAAACACACATATGTCCCTGGGAGAGCCTCTGAAGAGTGAAGCTGGGATCACATCCTCATCCCTAGGATAATGGCTGTGGCTGGTTGGAGTCCATGTACCCTTATAGTCAGGGAGGAGACACTACTCCTGACATTCCATTGGCACTACATAGAACGTAAGCGTGGTTTTCTTCACAGAAAGATATTAGTAAATAAAAACATGTTTCCTATATAGATATGATCTAATTCCTGTACCTCTGAAACCCCACTGTATTGATTGTCTATTTCTACACAACAAATTGCCACAAGCTTCACGGCATAAACAAAGACAAACTTATTACCTCACAGTTTCTGTGTGTCGGCAGTCTGGGTACTGGCTGAATTCTCTGCTTAGGGTGTCACTAGGCTAAAATCAAGGTGGTGGGGACTGTGACATTATCTGAGGCTCAGAGGTCTCTTCTAAGCTCATGCAGGTTATTAGCAGAATTCAGTTCCTTACAGTTATGCTTTGTTTCTATAAAGCTGAGGCCACTGGCTGGGAACCACTTTCAGTATCAGAAGCACCTCACATCTTGATCATGTGGATCCTTCCATATTCTGTTCACAACATTCCACTTTGCTTTCTTCCAGACCAACAGGAGTGTGTCTCTGATGCCTCACCTGATTAGGTCAGGCTCACTGAGAATAATCTCCCTTTTGATTAACTAAAAGTCAACTAATTAGTAGCCTAATCATGGCAGTGATATCCTATCATTTTCATTGGCCCCACGCACACTCAGGAAAAGGAAAGTATACAAAGTATGTACAGAAGGGGGTGGGAGTCTTGAGTGTCACCTTAGACTTCTGTCATCTGGAGTGCCTGAGTGGCTCAGATGGTTAAGTGGCTGCTTTCAGCTCAGGTCATGATCTTGGGGTCCTGGGATTGAGCCCTGCATTGGACTCCCTGCTCAGTGAGGAGTCTGCTTCTCCCTCTCCTGCTGCTCCTCCCCCACCAATGCGTGCTCTCTCTCAAATAAAATCTTAAAAATAAAAAAGACTTATCATCTAAAACCACTCGATGAAAGCTACAAAAAAAAAAAAAAAAAGACAAATCTTCAAATAGAAAGGCAACAGAGACAACCAGGGATGAGCTATTTCAACAAATATGTGTGCCTGCAAAGGATGAGCAATAACGTCCCATGTTCTAAAGAACTTCAGAAAATCTTGGGGGTTAGGAGTGACATCAGCAAGATGGCCGAATAGGACAGCCCTTACTAATATTCCTCCCTCAA
>CM053608.1:117570233-117589134 GCA_028646535.1 Procyon lotor | reverse complement strand
TAACTTAAAGTGCTCGGGAAAGGACTATAAACAATTCCTGACTTACGATGGTGGGACTTTTTGACTTTATGATGGTGCAAAAGTGCTAGGCATTCAATAGAAACCATACTTTGAATTTTGAATTTGGCTCTTCCTGGGGCTAGCAATGGGAGGTGTGATCCTCTCCCATAATGGAGTGCGGCCCCGCGATCACAAGGGGGACCAACCAACACACGGACAACCAACCACTCCGTCCCATAGAGCCATTCTGTTTTTGCTGTCACTACAGTGTGGAACCGATTACGTGAGATCCTCAACACTGTATTATCAAATAGGCTTTGTGCTAGATGATTTTGCCCAGCTGTAGGGTAATTCTAAGCAGGTGCAAGGTAGGCTGAGTATGATAATCTGTAGATTATATGTATTAAATGTTTTTTCCCCACTTATGCTAGGTTTCCTGGGACCTAACTCCGTTGTAAATTGAGGACGATGGGTATAGAAATGAACTTCTGGCTCGAGGAGGTGGAGAAAACCGACATACTCCAGAAACCCAGGGAGAGCAGAATCACCAATACCTTTTAGTTAGAATCAGCGAGGCCAATCTAGAGATCCAGTGTGTGTCAGTGACTCAGATCTAGTTGCACAGCAGAACTGCCTTTAGAGCATCGATGGCTAGACCCTAATCAAGACCCGTTAGATTAGAATCTTTAGAGGTGGGACCCGACATGGGTGGCTTTTAAAGGCTCCTCAGAGATTATAGTGTGCAGGCAGAATTGAGACCCACTGGGGCACAGCACTCCTGAAATGACTGTAGCCAGATGACAGGATAAAGAGGAGTAGAATGCCCAGGTAACTAAGGGCTATCCACCCAGGAAAGAGCATCAGCATCACTGGTCTCTGACCTGGGCACTGGTTTATCATCAATGAGGAGAAATGCTTGCAAGAGCTACTTAATTATGGGGTGCCTGGGTGGCTCAGTGGGTTAAAGCCTCTGCCTTCAGCTTGGGTCATGATCTCAGGGTCCTGGGATCGAGCCCCGCATCAGGCTCTCTGCTCATTGGGGAGCCTGCTTCCCCCCACCCCATCCTGCCTGCCTCTCTGCCTCCTTGTCCTCTCCCTCTCTCTGTCAAATGACTAAATAAAATCTTTTTAAAAATTTTTTTTAATTTAAAAAAAAGAGCTACTTAATTATTATATGTACCACTTTAAATGTTTTATGACCCAGCTCTAAGGAAGTTTGTTGAAAGTGAATACTTGTAAAAAAGCTATAGTGATCAACCTTCCTTCTCCTCCTGGAAAATGTTGCAGGAGAGAACTTGTAAGCTATTTAGTTCACTGACAAGAACAAAAAAGGAAATGTGAAGAACTCTGGAATCCCAACCTGTTTTAGGATTCTTTTGGTTGTGAGTAACAGAAACAAAGGAGAAAGGGACTTACTAGCTCGAGCAACTCTGAAATTCAAGGAGATGGTTTCAGACAACCTCGGATCCAAGAGAGAAACAAGTCACAAGAGGATTTTCTTTGTTTCTCCATTTCTCAGTTCCACCTTTCTCTACGTTGCTTTCACTTTCAGGCGAAGTCATTCACGTGGCATCAAAAATGGCCACCAATAGCTACAGGGTCCCACTATCCTTGCATGCAGCCGGTAGTCCAGTGAACCACGGGCACCTCCTCTTAGATGGCAAAATCCCAGAGACGACTCTATCCCTGATCCTGTGGCTAGAGAATACTTTCAGGTGTAGGGCCAGAGGGCCACAGTCAATCTCATCAGAACCACAGATTAAGAATGGGAGGAGTCATAGTTCAGTGAAATGCAGAATAGTGAAAAATGAGTCTATATTGTGTGGCTCAACTGGTTCAGAGTTTTGTGAATATTGTCCTGTGATGGTTATTATTTCTGGGTTATAATCCAAAGAATCTGACTCTAACAAGGAAAAAAAAAGGATTACAAGAATAATTGGTGACTCAGAATCAAAGGGAAAGGTGAGCAGGATTCTAAAGTGATTAGGAACCAGAGACAATCAAAGGATCCAAAAACAGAAGCTCATGGACGATGTGTTTCGACTGATGGGTACCCAACCACCAGCAGTCTCCATTCAAGACTCAAGTTCTACAGAGACAAAAAAACCCATTGGCCCAACTGTGAGGAGTTGGAGGCAGGTTGGTATAATGATGCTCGACAGTCCCATTGCCACAAGTATGAAAAGAATGAGAGTGGGGCAGTTTTCCAAATCATAAGCAGGAGGCTGTTGCTCAAAGGAGAAAAGGATCCTCGGTAGTAAAATCCAAAAGCTAATGGATACAAAGTTTGTCAGGCAGGATGTATATAGTTCTAGAGATCCGCTGCACAATGCAGTATCCACAGTTAACAATACAGAATTGTACACTTACAAATGTGTCAAGAAGGCAGATCTCATGTCAAGTGCTCTTGCCACACACACACAGCCAAACACCAGCTGCCCTCCCAAACCTCGGAGGCCAGAGGAAGGATCAGAGAAAGATAAGGCCACCTTTCTGCAATCTTGTTACTTGTATCAACTAAAAACATCAAATGTGTTTAAAGTAAAATTTTCTAATCTGGATCTGAAATCCAAAGTATTCCATACCAACTACAGAAGAAGACATAAAATGGCCCCTGGACGCTTGATGTCAACTCCGTGCTGTCGGCTACTGCAGACTTTACTGAGCTTCCCAAATGCACGTTGTGTACAGGCGAAGGGGGTAGTCTTCTCCGGTATCAGTCACCCAGGGTTTGCACACCGCCAACGAACCTCAGCGTGCCTCAGAATCCATTGGAAGTCCTATTAAAATACAGATTGGTAAGCCCTCGAGTCCAGAGTCTCTGATTCATAAGGTCTAATGTACGACCTAAGAATTTGCATTTCCGGTCCAGGAACCAGACTTCGTAAATCACTGCCATAGACTGATTCAGCTTCCACGGTTCCGTGGTACTCTTCTCTCAAAGTCAGCAGTGTCCTCTTCAGTTTGGTGCTCTTCTCTCCATCTCTGTTTTCCTTGACTTTCCTGCTGTATTGCAAGCATTTTCTTTCTCAACCTTCCACTCCTATTTGATTCTATAAAAGTTCTTTCCCACTACGGTTGTCTTCTTTCACTAACTCTCCTGTCCCTTAACTGATGTGCACAGGACTTTTATCAGCACACAACTTTTCGCCCCCAGAAAGTGGACAGCTGCTCAAGACTAGGAATACGGAATGTGAAGGCTGAAGCCTTTTTTTTCTTTTTTTTACTCTAACAGTAGAATGTGCTTTGCTGACACGGAAGCCAGATCCTAGGGACATTATTTGAACCTTCTCTATTTAGCCATGAAGTCAGCCCCCTGCCTTCTTTCTTCTTCCTTTTCTTTTTTGTCCATCCTTCCTTCCTTGCCTATATTACATCAGAGTAATATAGTGGTTTGGTTTGGTTTTGTTTTATCAAACAGTAGAAGAAAAATGGCAGTACTCTGCACCCCCATCCCCACTCTGGGCACCCCGTCCTGCTCCCTGGAAGCAAGCTCACTGGAGTGCAGGGCGCGCACTGCATAACCTGTCAGGTGTCTTCACAACTCAGATATTGTTTATTTTCTTGCTGGCAGCAGTGTTTTTGTGTTTGCTTTTACAAAATCAGAATATTACATTAACTTCCTAACAGGTTTAGGTGTCTTGAAAAAGGGAGGCTTCGTTTAATCTCCATGAAGGTGACCCTGAGTACCTTCAGTTCTTTCCGCTGTTTCATCCGACATTTGCTTCCATACATCTAAATAACACACTTACTTCAACTTCTTCATATCTCAGCTTTAGAGGTCATGTCCTTTAGGTGTCTGGTGACTCTTCCTACAGGAGATCCGCGTTGAGCTACCTTATGCCTTTCCCTACCTCTTCCCCATCCTCGCAAAGTAATATGTCCCAATTTTGGCTAAAACAACAGCATTGATATTATCACTCTTGTAAATATTATTCAATGATGAGCCAAGTTGCAATTACGACTATGTTTCCTTTCCTTTCTTGAGCTTTTTTTTTTTTTCCTGATATTTTGCTTAACTGTTCATTTTCCCTCACCCTTATTTCCATTTCCTGCTTGAAAGTCTGTAGAACAGCCAGAGACTACTCGGTGGTCCTTCCTACCCATCTGGGAGTGTGGGCAGTGGGGGGTTGCAGACCAGTCTTGCCCGGCAGGCTGAGCACACCAGGCCTCAGTAGGGAAGGGCTGCGTGGGCACAGAGAGCCCCCTGCCCACCCGCAGACCGGCCTCTGACCTTGGGCGGAGTGGAAGGACACTCGGGACCTGCAGCAGTCCACTTGCACTGGATTTCCTTCCCGGCCGCAGCCTTTCCAGCAGCGGCGTGATTTTCAAGCTCTTCTCCATCTCTTCAGGATCTCTGGAGTGGAGATGAGACGTGACCTGCTGTGGGAGTTCACAGGAGGTGTTACCCCGTTTGCCCAGAACGTCCAGAGCCGGCATCGGCATCAGCCCCACTGAGGGCGCTCCTTATTGGTGCTGGGATGGGGACGGCCACACGGCGCAGGGGACAGTCTGTGTTTCCCAGAGCGACGGAGACAGGTTGTCTGAGGACCGTTATGGGAGAGGCTGGTGGTCACCCTGGGATCAGTATCCGCCAGAAGGAGTGACTCTTGGGAAGGACCAGGTCTAGCTGAGAGAGGTCTCAGGAGGGAAGCGGCCAGCAACAGGAGTGCTCCCGTGACAGCAGCGCCGTCCCCAGCCCGCCGGCCAGGATGCCAGGGTTCCTAGAGGACTGGACACGCCATCAGCCGGGTTTCAGTGGAAACAATAGCCGGAGCTGCCAAGCGGAATCTTCTATCTCGTTCTTTTCAGATTCCTGATGCAGCCACCCCTTATCCTTCTGTAGATGTACTGTTCCATTTGGAGGTCAAGGTCGCTGCCAGCCAAGGTGCATGTCCGCGAGGAGCTGGGGACACCTCCTTCTCCTGCAGGACAGCCAGGGCTCCAGACGCTATGAAACTTCCCTTTATGATACCGCAGGAACTCAGGACACCAGCACACAAGACCTCGTTCAGGAAAGCAAGGAAGGGCTGGCTTTTCCTGGCAGTAAAGATGGCCTTTCTTTTTCAAATGTTTGGTTTTATACCTATGCAGCTGTCTTGTTGTTTGTTTTTTTTTTTTTTTTTAACTGCCAAGTGTTTATCGATACTATTCTCCACAGCTCTAACATACTAATAGATTTACTTTTGGTTTTGGAAAGCTCTTTCCCTAACCTTCTACTCTTGTTTTTATCTACCAGTGGGTTTCAGGGTAAAGTAATAAGCTGGCAAACCAAACTTTCTCTTCTTGGACCCGTGAATGGCAGCATGGAGGCTCTTTCTGGGACCCTGCCATTTCTCAAAAGAAGAATACTGTCATACCTAGCTTGGGAGGCATAGGTTTAGCTGATGGGAATTTCAAAAACTGGGCTGGGGGAAAAACTGGGCATGAGGAGTCACTGATAAAGACTTTTATTTAATCCTCTCCCTGTCAGCACTGTGCCTCACTCCCACTGTGCAAAGTACCTTATACCTCCAGTTCTAAGCCTCTGCTCCTTAAGTCAGTGACCTTCTGTCTTGCAAAACTACATCCACCTTGTAAGTTTATAACTTTCTTTGTTTCATTTGAACAGGTGGTGTGGAAAAGAGATGAGTACTTGGGGTCAGTTCACCGTGCTTAAGATGATTTTTCTCAATCTCATTTTTTCTCTTTTTTTTTTTTCTCAATCTCATTTAACTCAGCAATTAGACCTGGGCAAGGATCTAATTTTCTTAAAGCCACTTTCTTTTTCACATTGCCCTCCTTGTTTCTGAGTTCCATTTCCTTCTTGCTGAAGTATACCCTTCAGAGTTTAGGTGTGAATGAAAAAAATTCCATTTCTGTGTGATGGTTTATTAGAAGGGAGGTGTCCTTGCAATCACTTCCCAAATCAAGAAACAGAATTTTGAAGCCTGTCTGTGAGCCCCATCCCAATTACAAGCCCCGCCCTCTCTCAAAAGCAACCACTGCCTTGCCTTTGATCACTTTTTGGGTATTTCTTTAACTGTATCCCCCTAGACATTATAATTTAGTCTTTCTCTTTTCTTTAATTGGGTGCCTTTTAAGTCTCCTTTAATCTAATGGTTCTCCCCATTCCTTTCTTTTTCCTACAATGTATCTATTGACGAATTCAGTGGTTTGCCTTGCAAGGTTCCTCAGTCTGGATTCTGCAGATTGCACACCAGTGGTGCATTTCCACATGCTTTTTTGGCTTTTGTTTCCTAAAACTTGCAGTTAGATCCAGACACTTGATCAGACTCCAGTTTAATTTCTGTATATAAACATATTTAATGTGTTACAGTTCATTTTTAATTATTATCCTTCTTGAAACTCAAATTATCCCATCTCTGGCCAAAGGGACCCTCTTGAAGCTGGCTTCTGGGTCCACTGGACATGACCCTAGAAGGCTTTAATAGTTCCTCTGCTCTCTAGTAGGACAAGATATATCATGTTCATTCTATGCATTTCCTGCCCCAGATATAGAATCATCCAACCCTCCAAGAAGCCCTTGCTTCTTTTAGTGGGACATGGTATTTGAAGACCACAGTGCAGATGATAAGGACAATGACTGTTACTGAAAAGAACCAGACAATACCTAGATTAAGAGTTCAGACTAATGATAATTACTCATTTTATGCAACATTACACACACATCCTCAAAATACAAAAATTACCACCATCATTATACTGAAAAGTTTAACATTTTTGCCTATGTTCTCCCCATACTTCCCTCCAGTTCCATAGTAATTTTGTATCAATATTTCAGAATATAAATCCATCTCAGATGACTCTGTGTCTTAGCCCTGTATTAGATGTCTGTTTATGGACTCTGGGCTCCAAACCTTCGCTTGCTCTGCAATAATGGGGCTGAACTTTGTAAATACTTCTATGCCAGTTGGTTGGATGTTAGGTTTGGTTAGGAGAGAGCACTGGAGGGCCACGGGGGGAGGAAGAGGCTCCCCCTCCTGGTTTTCATGTGCTTACCTCCTTGGGCTCCCCGCAGAGGGCAGGATTCCTTTCGGTACTGCCTGGTGGCCAACAAACGCAGCAGCTGCCCAGGTTGCTTTCCCCACCACCCCCTTGCTTGGATGGCTTCAGAGGGGCAAGCTGCTGGCCAAGCGCCTTCCTGCAAGGGGTTTCTCTGGATCCTTCGAGGTGGGATACCTGGATACTTTCAGGTGCCCTGTCTGAGACCAGGGCACCTGAAATAAGCCACTCTGCGGACAGCTTCCTCACACACTCCAGAGAGCGGATTTCTAACAAGTCCCACCAAGGCCACACTTCTGTGAGCTTCTGAGTCCAGCAGTGAGTGAGCCACAGTCATGTCCTCCCCAACAAGGTCCAGACCCCAGCCCCAGGGGTTGGGCGTGGGGGTGAGGAGCTCCTCCTCAGCCGCTCAGTTTCAGTGCTGGGAGTGGTGGGCACACTCCCCAGCTCTACTGCTCCTATGTGGTAGGACTTCTCTTTGCTTCTTACTCTCCAACTTCACCTCACTCCCGATTCCATTAATAATGCTTTATAGCAAAGGTTCTCCATTCAGATTATGCTCTGGTTTCTGTCGCCTGAGTGCACCCTGACTGAAACACACCCTCATTTAGTCTTAGTGCTGCACATCATTAAGGATTAATGCTCACCGCTGTCCTTCTGTCACGGTCTGTTTTTATTGCCTGTTTTTATACTTGAAAGTCAGTTTTGTTGGATACAAAGTCCTCGGTTCTCGTTTTCTTTGAGCATTTTAAATGCTTTACCATTTTCTCCTCGAGTGAAGTGTTAATGTTGAAGTCCTATGATAACCCAGTTTTCTTTGTCTTTCGCTAATAAATGCTGGCCTTAGAGGCACCTGTGTGGCTCAGTTGGCTGAGCGCCTGCCTTCAGCTCAGGTCATAATCCCGGGGTCCTGGGCTGGAGCCCCACTTCAGACTCCCTGCTCAGTGGGGAGCCTGCTTCTTCCTCTCCCTCTGGCTGCAGCTCCCCCTGCTTGTTCTCTCTCCATCAGATACATAAATACAATCTTAAAAAAAAAAAATGTTGGCCCAAATGACCAAGTGTGAGATCACATTTGTCATTTTTACTAAAATACACCTTGTTATTCATTGTAATCACAGTAGGCTTTTTCAGTCTGAGGTTTTAAAAACATATGTGAATATACATATAAATATATATTATGGTGCATATGTGAATATATATAAATACAAAAGTATATCTGTATTTCAGGAAAAGTTCTCTTAAATTACCATGCGTTGTATTTGTTCTGTTAACTGGCTCTGGTGTTCTTTATTGGGGCATCTTTATCCATATGCTGGATTCTCTTTGCCAATCTTCAATGTCCATCATTTCGTTCTCTAAATTTCTTTTGGACTTAAAAAATCTCATTTTCGGGGTGCCTGGGTGGCTCAGTGGGTTAAAGCCTCTGCCTTCAGCTCAGGTCATGATCTCAGGGTCCTGGGATCAAGCCCCGCATCATCGGGCTCTCTGCTCAGCAGGGGGCCTGCTTCCCCCTCCTCTCTCTGCCTACCTCTCTGCCTACTTTTGATCTCTCTCCTCTCTGTCAAATAAATAAATAAAAATCTTTAAAAAAAAAATTTCATTTTCAAATTCTAGTTCTCTTTAGACACTATCTGTTGTGTTTGTTTACCCCTATGTTCCTCCTAGTTTGGTATTCTTTTCAGATATCTTTTTTTTTTTTTAATTTCTAATTGTTTCCCGAGTTCTCGTACTTCATTTCTGAGTTCTTCTTACTCTGATTTATTTTGCTCTTTATTTTTTTTTTATCATTTTAACATCTTTACAATTTTTATCTGATTTTTTTGGCACTGACACTGTGCATGTTTTGCATTTGTGGTTTGACCTCATCCTCTTACATTTTGGGGCTTGTAACTGTGGATCAGTTTTGCTGTAAATATTTCATGCATTTTTGGTTTCACTACCTAGTCTATTTCTCTGTAGGGGTCCATGGAGATTCAAAACTCATGTACTACCAGCTTTCCAGAAACCATTTATATTTTTGAGTCATAAATATTTCTCTTTCTACATCCCTGGGACTTTAATGCTTAGCTGAGTGTGATGGAAAGGGGCTAGGGATGATCAATATGTTATTTGGATTGGCACAGTGCATTACATCACATCTCCATTCTTGACTACTGTTTTTGTTTTTTTTTAAAGATTTTATTTATTTATTCAACAGAGAGAATCACAAGTAGGCAGAGAGGCAGGCGGGGGGGGGGGGGGGGGGGGGGGGGGGGGGAAGCAGGCTCCCTGCCGAGCAGAGAGCCCGATGTGAGGCTCGATCCCAGGACCCTGAGATCATGACCTGAGCCGAAGGCAGAAGCTTTAACCCACTGAGCCACCCAGGTGCCCCTAAACTTTTCTCTTTGCTTATGATGTATGTGTTATTTTCTCAAGACTTGATGTTCTTTCAATCTAAAGCATAATCTTTCTTCAATTCTAGAAAATTTGGGGCTATTATTGCTTTGAATTTTGCCTCTCTTCTCTCTTTTGGGATGCCTATTTGATGTCCTGTAGAATGTTCTTATATTATGTAGAACTACTGAACTTGTTGATTTACATAGGCCAAAAATTTTTTTTGTTCAAGCCAATTAGAATTCGGTTTGTTTTTTTTTTATCACAAACTGATACACTCTTACTTCCCTCAAAAGGCAAATCAGAAAAGAAACCAAAAAAGAGGTGATTCCTGAAGTAATCACCTGTAACCATATATCCTTGAAACCTAAACTACTGAACATTTTAGTTATGCAGGTCAGTAAATTCACTTACTTTTTCTCTCTTAAATCAGTTACCGCCATGATCCTTCCCTTATTTGGGGTTCTTATTATACTCATACTGTCTTAAATAGGTCTTCAAGTGTTTCATGAAACATCCTTCCCTTTAATCATAGGAGCTACTGAACTTTTTAAGGGCAAAAGTCAAAGCTTTTACTCTTCTAGTTCCCAGAGCAGTCAAGAATGATTCTGGACAGCACTAGTAACAAGTGTGACCACAGTACTTAGCCCCTGGAGGTCTTCAGTGTGGTACGGGGATACTAAAGCATACTCCTATCACTTAATCAACTTTATGACATATGGAAGTATATTAAAATATAAATATATAAGGTGGAAAAATAGTTCAGAGAAAGGGGAAATCATGCCTGGGCCGGAGTATTCAGAGAGGGCTCCAAAGCCCTGGGGCAGGAACAGGTCTTGCCTTAACAGAATATAAAGGAATAGACACACTAAAGGCTGGGACGATGGCCTGAGGAAAGGCAGTTTTGCTAGAGTCTACAGCAGTGGAAAGTAAGATTTTTAGCGACACAGGTTAGCTCCGGGATAGGGACGAGTTTCAATCTTAAATCAACATAATCTCTATAATCCCGCTTCCCTTCTTTTACACTGAAAAATCCCTGCAGCTGAGCCATACTATAGTTTGGTTATTAATTTCTTATCCCCTTAAGGGGACAGGTCTTGTGTCACTTGAGTACAAACGGCCAAGGGCTAATTAACTGGAATGAATGCAGGCGGGAAGAAGCAACAAGCCCTGTGCCTGGAGACCCAAACAGTCGCAGCTCGGTAGCAGAGACCTGGGACCCCAGACCTCCCTCGGAAATCCTCTCCCTCCCTCCGCAGTTTCTCCTGGGAAAGTCTGAGCCTCAGTCCACCTCCCAGGGGATGATGTGGGGAAGCCACGGGCCTTAGACTTCATTAAGACCGTCAGAGGTGGCGGGGGAGCGGGTAGCGTGCGGCTGATAAACGCTGCGCCGAGCGCGCCCAGCAGCCCAGCCCCCGGGCGCCGGACGCCCTCGCCGCAGCTCGGAGCCCCCCCTTCCACGCCCTCCCTCCCCGCTCCGCCCCGCGCCGGCGACGCAGGGGAGAGGCGGGGTTTCCGCTTCCGGTGGCGGATTGTTGACGCCCGCGGCTGCTGCGGTGGCGACCCGGCCGTTGGGGAGGGGCTAGTGGGGGAGGGAGACGGCGCAGTGACAGGACCGCCGAGGGTGCGGGTGAGGCGACGATGGCAGAGGGGCCGGAGGAAGCCCGAGGCCGCCCTCCTGGGCCGGACGACGGCGGAGGGGACCCCGAGCCCGTCCCTTCCCTGAGAAGCTCTCCCGCCGCCGCCGCCCCACGGCCCCGCGACGGGCCGCAGGCCGAACCCCAGGCCCCCGGCCGGCCCCCCGTCCCGGGCCTCGCGCCCGCCGCTGAGGAGTCGGAGCCGCCGCGCGAGCCCGGGAAGCGCGGGGAGGCGGCCCCCGGCCCCAGAGCAGGGCTGCAGGAGCCGGCAGGCCGCGAGGCGCCCGAGGCCGCCGCGCCGCGAGAGAGGCCGGTGCGGCTGAGCGCCCGCGAGTATTCCCGGCAGGTGCACGAGTGGCTGTGGCAGTCCTACTGCGGCTACCTCACCTGGCACAGCGGCCTGGCCGCCTTCCCCGCCTACTGCAGCCCCCAGCCGCCCCACCCCTCGGGCGGTGGCCCGGCCGCCCCCCAGGCCGCGGCGCCGCCGCCCCTCCAGCTGGGCTATTACAACCCCTTCTACTTCCTGAGCGCCGCGGCCGCCGGGCCTGACCCGAGAGCCGCTACCGGCATCACCCCCGCTGCTCCGGTCGCGGGCCTGGGCGCCCGGGCTCCGCACGGGCAGGGACCCGTCCGGGCAACTCCAGTGACCAGGGTGGGATCCGGCGCCCCTTCGCGAACCCCGAGCGAGACCGGGCGGCAGGCAGGTGAGAAGCGCGACGGCGGGGCGGGGCGGAAGGGTGTTAGGGGAGCTCGCTGGTGGGTAGAGCGGGCACACTTTCTACTTCTGTAACCGCTGCAGCTGCTCAGATTGGTATTTCTCTGCGTTCTTCAGCTATCGTTCCCCCAGGCCTTAAGTTCCTAAAGTGTGCGGCAAGGCTGTAGTTTTTTCCCTTTGGACCTGGTCCTCCGACCTGATTCCCTTCCTCCTGGGACTAGTCGTCTCCACGTGTAAGGAAATCTTTGCTCGGGGGACTAGCCTCTTGATCTATGCTGTGGACAGAGATCCAGAGCTTCATTCTCAGGTGCCAAACCCACGTTGACGGCTGGGTCGGGGTGGGGTGGGGTGTGCCAGTAGTGCTGGGAATAATCCAGACTTGGCTTTATTATGTATCGATGGGATAATATGATGACATATAATAGTAGCTATACTATAAAATTGATATAATTGCCCATTACCTATAAGGAACAATGAAATTGATGGGATGGACATAAAAGGAGACATATATGGATGCAGATGGATTTATGAACCTTTGAGCCCTAACTGGATGTTCTTTGTAATATTGTTTACTTCTGTATGGGAATTAGAATATATTGTACTACACTGTTTAGTTTATTAGACTTTTTCTTTACTTTATTCAGCCATATATATGAGACAAGAACTAGTTTTCCTGAATTTGAATCCCATTCAGAACTTAAGTCAGATTGAAAATCATTGGATTTATGACATAGAAAAGCAAGACAAACTAAATGAAGAGGGGGTAAAATGAGGTACACAGGCATTTACTTTGTACTAGTAATGGTCTATACTTAACCTTGGTTTTTACTAAAAATGTTTAATTTTGTGTCATGGGCTTGTGATCACCAGGGTACACTTTTGAGTCCCTAGTGAAATGTATCGAGTGCCTTAAATATCTGTGAAATCATTTTTTTAAACCATAAGGTGAAAGCAAACTTTAAAACTGTTCAGCAAAGAGTGGAATAAATAGCACGTAGTACGGATGGAGTCAATACCAGTAATTGTTGCAAGGTTCTAACTTTTTATTAGCAAGTTATACCTTGAATTTGTGTTCTCCATTTATTACCTAGCTTGGTTCCAAGGCCTATGTAAAATAATTAGTTTTTCTTTTTCTTTCTTTTTTCTTTTAATTTACAGGCAGAGAGTATGTTATTCCATCCTTGGCCCACAGATTTATGGCAGAGATGGTGGATTTCTTTATTCTCTTCTTTATAAAAGCAACCATTGTCTTAAGCATTATGCACCTCAGTGGAATAAAGTAAGTGAAGGCTATTTGTAGAAAGGTTTTAATGTCTACTGTATAGAGGTCTTGTTTTCTGAAGTTCTGGTCATGGCTGCAAGTGACTGTGTGGACAGTCAGGGTGCCAGTGTCATAATTTCTCCTATCAGGAGTTCCTCTAAGGAGCTTGGTCATATTTTTTTCTTGGCTTTAAGAAATAACTACAAAAAAGAGAAAACACTTAAGTTCTGAAAGATCTGTGGGAATCTCACCTGTCAAAAGTAGGTAAACGTTTGATTTTTTTGATTCAACCATTTTATTAGACTAAGCATTAATTTCCCTTAGTATCCCATTCAGAGTAAAAACAAAAACAAGGAGCTTTGGGTAGATGAACTGTTGATAATCAACTAGACGGCATTTCCAAATGGGATTGCTTGTACAACGAAGCAAGTCCCAAAAGAACTGCAAAGTGAGCCATTTATTTGAATGATCCTTTCATATTATTAATTACATAGCAATTATCACTTGCTAAGCCCTTTCTGTATGCTAAGCACTGAGCTCACTTCATATGAATTCTTTAATTGTACCACCAGCATGAGATGTAGAGGTTAATACCTTTTTGTAATTGAAGTTTTGAAGGTTTACTTCAAGAAGTTAAGCCCAGAATTTATAAATTCAAAGATAGTGTCAGTATCCAAGATACAGACCCTTTGCTGAAATTTCAGGGCCCTTGCCGGAACCTGGGTGTACTTCGATTGCTCCGTCTCGCTCTTTCTCTCCCCCCCCCCCCCGCCCCAGCCAGCCAGGTACCAGCTCCTTTCTTTTCAGGCTCCTATTCAATAGCAGATTCCAATAAATATATTCAGTATTCAACTCGGATCATTTCCCCTTTACTGTTTCATTGTCACCGCTTCCCCCTAGTCCAGTGATTGTCATGTCATCTCTGGTCTGGATCATAGCGAGTGTCTTCTGACTGGTATCTCAGTCTCCCATCTCTTGTTCTACCTCAGTCCAGTCTCTGATGTAAAACCAAAGAGATCATTAATTCTGATTCTGCCCCTCTCCCACCTTAAAACTCTTCAATGATTTCTTACTGCCATCAGGATAAAGGCTTATCTTTCTGTCATTTAACAGATGTTCTTATTTCTTAATTCCTATGACCTCCTTATATTTGAGCCATGCCATCCCGCTTACAGCCCCCCCATCACAGCCTTGTTCCAAGGCTCGCTTGCTCTCTCTCGCTAGTCTCTCCCTCCTGAAACTTCCCCACTTCTTAATCTAACTTCTCTTCATACGCAAGATTTCAGCTCGAATGTCATTTCTGGGAAGCCTTCGCTCCCTAAGTTAAATGTACCTGGTGTGTGTTTCCCTGTTTCCCTGTGGTTCTCCATTATCACCTCATCCCACTTTTGTTAGTACTTTGTTATTGTGCTTTGTCTAGTAGGTCGGAGTCTCCATGAAAGCAGAGATCAGGTCGAGTCCCCGTAGTACGCAGGCTAGTACAGTGCCTGCTCACAATAGTGCTGCTTATTTGTTGACCAACTAATGAATGTTTCGTGAAACTAAATGGGTGGAAACCTAAAGATTAGTTTGGAATTTCTGTTAAAGTTTATGACACTGATGGAAAAAAATACCAATGCAATTGCTCTGGTAACTAATTCTTTATAACCCAAAACTATTGTTTTGTGTAGGGATATCTCTAAGTTTGCTATGCATTATATAATAGAAGAAATAGACGAAGACACATCAATGGAAGACTTGCAGAAAATGATGATTGTGGCTCTTATATACAGATTGTTAGTTTGTTTCTATGAGGTAAGCTACTGACTCAGCAAATATTCACATTTAACTAGTTTTATTTTTTTTTTTTACAATCTAATTTTAGATGATCAGCCCCACACAAAAAGTAATGGAAATTTATAATGATTCGTGTCTCTGTCAAACATCTGTTAATTTTTTCCAGATGTTCTTTAATGTAGTATATTCATCAGATGAAAAAGCAGAACTTTGGAGACATTTTACTATTTCTTTGTAACCTATTTGAGTCCAAAAATATACTTGTAAGCTGGTTGTGGAACTTGAAATGTATTTTTCCATAGAAACAAATTGCTAAAAAAAAAAAAAAGTGTCACAGAGAAGTATTAGAGTAGACCTCTTACGGCACTGAGGGTACAGGAGACCTGCACACGGGCCTTACGGCGCTGACCTCCCGAGTATTCTGTGAGATTCTTTCAACCTGAAAATTTTAAAGCATGAATAACATGGCGAAAAAACTTAGCTTTAAAATTGGTAGAGTTGAGCTGGTAAATTATTCTTAAACTCTCCTTCTTTCCTTAGATAATTTGCATTTGGGGAGCAGGTGGAGCTACCCCAGGGAAGTTCCTGCTCGGCCTTCGCGTGGTGACGTGTGACACGTCCGTGCTTATCGCCCCGAGTCGGGTTTTGGTGATTCCTTCCTCAAATGTTAGCATCACAACGTAAGTTCCTTTCTTGGCTTACTTTCCTACATACCTATGAAAATAATAAATTTTAAGTGTAGAATTCAGTATTAGTCAAGTTGTACCATTTGATATAGTATTTGTAGGATGTTGGTATTTTTTTTCTCATGGCATGTAACAGACTTAACCTTTGTTCAGTTTAAAGCTGCAAAGTTGGAGGTTTTCAACTGTTGTAGAATTGTAGACCCCTCCTCAGTATACAATTTCAAGATAATCATTTTTTGGAGTAAAAGTTGTGAGAGGGTTTGGGCGGCGGTGATGTATCGGTGACCCATACCTAGTTCGATTATTCTCGCAGTCCGTGGCTCTCGGGCCAGTTACTGGTCTGCCTTGATTCTCCAGCTTCCGTTTGGCAGTAGTATGTGTCGTCAGCCCATCCTGAGTGGGCAGGGAGGGTCTGGGCAGAGGTGCGTGCGCGCCCCCGGCAGGCCTCAGGGCTAGCTGCTCCGGTCGGGCTCTGCGGGGGCGTACAATGGGATAATGGGAGTTGTAGAGACTCAAGCAGGAGGCAGTCAGTTGAGCAAAACAAGGTCTAGGCTGGAATTGCAGCCAGAATGACTCAGAGCTGGGTTGTTATATAAAGAAATATGAGAGACTCTGAAGCCTAGATTGTGCAGATATCCTCAGATTTCCTTACCAGTTTTGTGATGACTATAATCCTGTTTATTGAGCACCTCTTATATAACAGGCCTTATTTAAAACAGTACATATTAACTAATAAGACAGGTACCATCGGTACCATTATCCCCTTTTTATAGATGTGGAGCACGAGTGAGTGGTTGAAATGGATCTGAAACCAACTAGTCGGCATTCAGAGCCACACTCAGCCACGGTGCTTTTTCTATAGCCTTTCCGCGTACAGAGAGGCAGAAATCGAACACTGGTAGGAGAATTCTCCCTTCTGAGCTACGGTTGGAAGCTTTTTGAAGCTTGCTTTGATCACAGAATCCCACAAAGAAAGAATACACAGTAATTTAAGGTGTCAGAGCCTCACAGAAGGTAGAAGAGGGGACCACAGTAAGCTATTAGTGTAGAAGGTACTAAACCCACACGAGTGAGTATCAAAAGGTAAGTAAAGGGAACAGTTCTTGTAGCA
The DNA here is from genome assembly GCA_028646535.1 of Procyon lotor. Classification (NCBI taxonomy): domain Eukaryota; kingdom Metazoa; phylum Chordata; class Mammalia; order Carnivora; family Procyonidae; genus Procyon; species Procyon lotor. Next base: position 117,572,570 of record CM053608.1, on the reverse strand, counting down.
AAATATCCGAGAAAATACTCTAAACCTTTAGTTCACATTTTAAGAAATATTCATGTGGAAGTTCTGAAGTCTTACTCTTATGTTGGATGACATCCTTAGAACCCAGGTGGTTTGATCAGAATATGATGCTACTTGAAAGTAACTCAGATATCAAAGGTAGAAACTCTCAATACTTTGGATGTATGTTTTAAATATGTATTTTGAACTTGGTAGGATAGTATTAATCTCTAAGTGGTTGATATATAATTTATCTGGTATTTTTTGCCTTAATTTTTTAGGTCTACTATACGAGCTTTGATCAAGAATTTTTCTATTGCTTCTTTTTTTCCTGCTTTCATCACACTGCTGTTTTTTCAGCATAATCGAACAGCCTATGACATTGTAGCAGGAACCATTGTGGTAAAAAGAAATGGGGTCAGATGATGCCACAAAAAGCCCCGAATTCCATACTCTCTGGAATAACAAGACTAAATTATGTGTCACGGCCATCAGTACCCTGGGTTACACTAATTGATGATTTAGAAATTAAAGCGGTCGCTCCAGTGTGATGCAGGTGACTATTCTGAAAGTATTGATTTTACTTGAATGCCAAAGAACTTTTCCAGAAGAAAAACCTGTCAAATTCAAGTGTTAAAAATGTTTAGATCGAAAAGAAGGCAAGTGGTTTTATAATCAACAACGGACAATATATACTTTAAGATCTAAGGCTTTAGAATTTGCTGAAAGCATTTTCAGCTGCGAAATCTCCAGACGAAATTTTAAAGAATTTTTGGTTTATCCCAAAATGATGGAAAAAGTCCAGTTGTGTTTTGTAAACACATTAATTCATCTTTTTAGTTAACACTTCTTGGGGAAATTGTTTTTGCTTTTGGGGAGAGGGAATGGGGACACAAATTTGGTGATCCACTTGTCTCCCATCCTAGGGAGAAGCGAGTCAGCTGCCAGGGAAAGGGGCAGATGAGGCAGGCCTAGCCGTTCCCTCACCTGAAGTTTTCAAATCCATACTGCAGTGTATTGTGGGAATGATGTCACTTTACAAGTATTGTACTGTTCAAACATGTATTTGGGGGCAAGTTTTGCATGATGATGATGAAAAAGTATTAAGTCCTATTGCTAGATTATCATTGATTATTTTTAAAGAAAAGGTAAGTTAGTGGTTGCTGGGGGGCGGGGGGCAACCTAAATTTTCACTGTAAATTTAAGTTGAAATTCATGTGCAAGTGTTTTTAGTGCCCTAAATCAAACTATAAGTATGTGGGGGGAAAGGACTTCCTCAAAGTGTTGCATATTTACTGTAAAACAATATTCCCAGTACGTGTGCAGCATGAAGCAAGTGTTAGTACTGTTCAGTGTCCTGAATGTACCTTCTATTTCTACACCAGGTAGTCACATACTGGCTAGTTTCCTTTTATATTTTATTTAGTTCCAGGACTTTTAAAACATCAAGGAGTTTAATATTAATCTTAGTATTTCATGATAAAATACTAATAGCCTGTGAAATATTAGCAATTTTCCCATTATGAACTGTTCTTTCTAAAAGACAAGTACAATTTCCAGACATTTTTCTAAGTTTTTTGGGCCAAAAGCTTATTTTGGGCCTGCCAGGGATGACGTTTTGAGGGAATTGTTGAGTAAAGTAATAACACTTTCTATATTGCCATTTTAATTTATTCTTGTACTGAAACAAAGCTTAGTGTTTTCAATGTGTGTGCCTGCTTTTGTTAAATGGCCCAGTTAACAGTGTTGAAATATATCTAAGAAGTTTTATTTCTTAGGCATTTTTTCCAACTTTGACATTGTTTTCCCCAAAAAAAACCACTAACCTGTCTTGGATATTTCATAATTAGATTGCTTAAAAGATCAATCTGGACTTTATTTTTGGACTTTAGTAGCAAATGCAAGACATGTCTGGTTATCACTATCAGTTTTTAAAGTGGGTTTTTCTTTGACTTTAAAACTGAAAATATTCACATTTGATGTCTATAGAAACCTTAACAGCACCCTTATTAATACCTTTTTATTGTAAAATTTCATAAACCATGTTTTTCAAAATAATTTTATATTAAATCAACATCACAGAAAGCCTATTAAATGTGTCAAAGTACTCAACAGACCATTCACGTGCAGCCCCTGGGAAAACATTTGAAGTGTTACGGCCCTTCACAGTAGAAAGGCACATTAGGAAATGTTACATAAACTTACCACTCAGTAGTGTATATGCTATTTTTGCCACTGATGAAGAATTGAAGTGTCCTTCAGCCATGTAGCTCTGGAATGTATCTTTAATGTAGAATTTCCTCAGATAATCGGATGGCTCACCATCTAGGCTATTTTTAT
>CM053608.1:117521356-117569733 GCA_028646535.1 Procyon lotor | reverse complement strand
ACATTTGAAGTGTTACGGCCCTTCACAGTAGAAAGGCACATTAGGAAATGTTACATAAACTTACCACTCAGTAGTGTATATGCTATTTTTGCCACTGATGAAGAATTGAAGTGTCCTTCAGCCATGTAGCTCTGGAATGTATCTTTAATGTAGAATTTCCTCAGATAATCGGATGGCTCACCATCTAGGCTATTTTTATTTATATAATAGCCAAACAAAAGCAAATAAGTAGCCCACTTTAATTTCTTAAAATATTGCACATTTGCTATATATGAGTTATTTAGATTCTTATCTGTATGTAGGTTCATTTATATCCATCTTAGGATCCAAGTTATATAGCCCTAAAAAATAAATAGAAGTATTAGTACTGCTTTGTCTTTAAAACAAAATGCAGGTGTGTTTGTATTTTTAATTTCGGCACATAGGAAAAGAGATTTTGATTTCCAGATCATTGGGGGGAAAATGACAAAACAATGGGGAAGAAGGGAGAGTCACTTTTTTTCTCTTAGGATTGTGAGGGGTAGAGCCTCCGTCTTTTCTATTTAATATATTTCATTTCTAGAATTGCTGGTTTTCTGTGTCCAAGTATAATTCTCATGCTGAAGCTCTAGCCTAAAAAGGCAAAAAAAGTTGTTTTCATAGTACAAACATTATTCATCACTTTTACAAGATAAGTCATAAGGGAACACAAATGAGAAGTCAAGCCAAGTAAGAACACTTGCAGTGAATATGCCCTAAATAAACCCACAGAACAGGCAGTTAGCGCGGGCATCTAGAAGATCTCGGTACCCAGGACTACAGGCGGCTGGTGCACCTTGAGAAAAGTCTGATGTACTAATGTCCATGTTGGGTTTAGGGAAGTAAATGGGAGGATGGCAAGCCTTGATTTTTAGACTAAACTGCGACTAAAAATAAAGCCAGCACGTTTTTGGACAGTAACCCTTTATAAAGTATTGCTCAGCTGCTGCTTGTGTCGCACTGGTTCAGAAGTCACTTGTTTCCACCTAAACTCTTATCTTCCAGTTTTACCCAGGAATTTAGGATTGGAAAAAAAAAATACATTATATCTGAGGACCCTTTTATCTAAATTATTATAACACTAAGTCTTTAGTGATCATTGCTTTGAATGACAAGTAAAAGTTGTTTTAACTTTAAAGGACTTGTTCCCTTAAGTGACTTGTGTGGGTGTTTTACTTAGGCATCAGTATTTCCAGCAATAGGAAAGGAGAAAGGAGTTGAAACTACTTGCTACTTGGGAGTAGTGGGCTTTTTGAGAGAGAGAGGGGTTTTAAATATTTTCATTCCACACTTACTTAGCCCTATTAAAACAGGCTGTTTCTTTTGAAGAATATGCCCAAATAACAGCAGTATTCCTAAAATCTGACAAGTACCATTTCAGTTACTTGCCATTCCCCACCCACTGTACCAAAGGCCAAAATCTTTACAGTATGTGCTTGCCTGGGTGAAGTTCCTCATTCCAAACTATGTACGTGTATGTTCTTGCAGTTCATTAGAGTAGGGCTTGACCCAACAGTATCTGATGGCCTGCCTATAAATAAAATTCAGCATTCTATTTTTAATAATTTGTATGCTACCAGTTTGTATTCTTTATCTCAATAAATACTTGATCACCCAATGCTTTTGTTTTTTGACTGTTAATTGAAGTTTGCTCCAGAATCTCCTGCTTAAGGGAACCCTTGCTTCCAAATAGAGTTTTCTGGCTTTCCCTGCCTTTAGGAGAATGGCAGTCACCTAGAGTGCTTTCAGAAATAAGAGGTTTACCTCCCCCCCAAAAAAACTCTACCTTTTGGGGTATATTCTTTAGGCAAGTCATTCAGAAGTTACCCATAGATGACTATGCTTAATGTTAAACTAATTCTGTCCTTAAAGAAGTGGTTAACCATCCCAACTATTAACACAAGATACTAAGGATCCATGTTACACATGGGAAACCAGAAGCTCAAAGTCTCATAGCTGGTAAATGACTGAGCTGGGCAATTTAAACCTCATTCTGATCTTACAAACATTTCCTATTCTAACACATCTAGGAGGACACGATACAAAACAGGTTCCTCAAGAACACAGAAAATAAACTCAATGTAGCTAAATAATGGCCTGGTCTGAGTTCTATAGATGATGTGCTCTTTGGAGCTGAGGCACAAACTACATTTCTGAAACTACGAACTATAGTGGACTTTTAAGGTAAGCTTGTAAGAACTGCCCCACAGCACTAGTAAATCTAGTTGGTGTGTGTTGCTAGACCCAATATACTCATTTTCTCAATTTTATTACACCAAATGTGAGTTTCTGTTCAACATACAAGCTAACCTTTATAAAATTTTCATTGAGTTTCAAACTTGAAATAGACCCAGGAGGGGCACCTGGGGGGCTCAGTGGGTTAAAGCCTCTGCCTTTGGCTCAGATCATGATCTCAGGGTCCTGAGATCGAGCCCCGCATCGGGCTCTCTGCTCGGCAGGGAGCCTGCTTCCCCCTCTCTCTGCCTGCCTCCCTACGTCAAATAAATATTTTAAAAATCAATAATAAATAAGATCGACCGACCAACCGACCCAGGAAACAAATGAAGTCATGGAGATGAACTTCTGCATAGGAAGCAGTCAATAATTCTATAATCACATATGGTGACCACACTTTACTGTGGTGAGCACTGAGTAATGTATAGAATTGTTGAATCACGTCGTATGCCTGAAACTATCATAACATGGTATGTCATCAATACTTGAGAAATAAAGATTTTTAAATTAGATTTTTATTATTTGAAATCAAAGTGGTAGACTATAGCCTGGTTACAAACTGTTAACATTAGTCCACCACTTTAATTTCAAATAGTAAAATCCCAAATATATGAACAATTTCAGGAGAGAACCTGTAACAACTATTAATAAGCAGCCAGCCTGAAGACATTTTCAATGCTCTAGATTACACTTTTTCTAAATGCCCCAAATCATAAATTACTCGAAACCACCTGGTACCTGAAGTGGTATCCTTATGCCTGGGCCTCCGGCATTCGAAGTCTTCCAGCATGAGAAGTGGGCTTTTTTTCTTTCCGTGATACTTCCCCTTCTTCCCCGAACTGCCCTCGGTTTTCACTTGTGTAGGGAACGCAGTACCGAGGCCTGCCCGAGACCGCTGTGGCCGAGAAGTACGTCTGCAGCCGGAGCCAGTCCAGGAGGGAGAGCCCGCTGCCGGACCGAGTCGGGAGGGACAGGGTTGCGGTTGGAGCTGCGTTCATGAAAGTCGTCTAGAGCCACCCTGCGCAGCCTGGGAACAACGACAGTGGAGATGGAAAATCCAAGTACCAAGTCCTGACTACGGCTCTGTAGACTACAGCTTTGGTGCCAGAAGATTTCATTTTTAAGCCACCTGAACTATGATTTTTCAGTCACTTGTTTTAAAGAATACTAAATATTTCTAGCACATTTCTTATGAAAATCTTTCCCAGAGCAGAAAGCTAATATTCCTATTCGTATGGGCCCAGAGGACGGCTGATAATGAACAAACCTGCACTTAGGCATTAACACCTCAGCATTAAAACCAGGTTTCCGGTATTCATCACCATTTGCCCCAAACAAGTCTGTGTCAAATTTGTTTTATTAATAAAGTGAGATTATAAAATGTCTCCCCCCAAACCAGCACCTGATAATGGCCTAAGATGTTTTCAATATGAAAAATATCTTTTCATAATTGGAAACACATACAAAAAAGCTCGTAAACATTTTAAAAGTTCTGAATTTGGATTTCAACCAGAAGTTCAGCAAAATAAAAGTCTGCACAAAATTACTGGGCTCAAATTAAGTATAAAATCAGCTAATGCTGACCCAACAGGTCTTTTATGGACCACAGACAAGATCTAGTTAGGGAAAAAAAAAAATCTGTTAAAAGAATCCGGAACAATTCCATACAAGAGGACCATGAAGTTTTTATAGGCTGCTTTGGGCATGTGTCTCCAAGACTTGATCAATAAACGCTGTCTAGTCGCCTCTCAAGGAAGATACAGATACAAACAGAAATGGTTACGTGTGTTTATTTTCAACTTTTAAAAAGGTATGTCAATTTATACGCAAAGTAGGCGTGATTCCTAGCACCAGACAAAAAGCAGAGTACCTTCTCTATGTCTTACGTCCAGATACTTTCCCCTTCACGTAGTTGTCGTCCAAATCACTTAAGTGTATTCTTTGGAATTTCTCTGACTGACCATGGCGAACCTTTACAAAAAAAGGTTCCCTTCGATTAACACTGGCACCTTCATTATAAGTTAACACTAGAACAAAAAATATTTCATAATTTTTTATTGATGGCATTTATCCCATGGTTTAACATGTTAATTATACTGTAATAAACATGGCTTTAATATTAAACTTTTCCTTATTATCCAAAGTCACCACAGTCCATTTCAGTAAATATAAAAATATATGCTTAATACTTTGTACAATACTGGTTTTTGGTCCAAACAAAACTGGATCAGAAAAGCCAATAAATTCACTTTAAGAATCCCCAATTTTTTTTTAAAGATTTCCAAATGGATTTAGGCAACTTTGAATAATGGGATTTACATAATAAAATCTGAGACAAGACTAAACAAAGAACAAATTTTCTAACACAAAATTAAAATTTCAAGTTCACAGATTTATGTTATGCCAAAAAAGTACAGAAACAAAATTGTATTTACACAAGTTTCATAATAAAATAATGAAAAAGGCAAGACAGGTGATAGGAGAATGAAAATATAGAAATAGCATATAATTATTAAATGGAGAACGCACTAGATCTACTAAGTCCTTAGCATGGACCATTCTGTAATCAGGCTTCCTCTATCAGAAAATTTTAGTGCACAATACACCCGACTCACTCACTTCACACATACACCAGCACAAACTCAGCATAGAAATCATTCACTTCCACATTCTCTAGTCTATACAGAATTCCTCCGAGATAATTACAATTTCAACACGTGCCCTCCCGCGGACGAACGCACAGGGCGGTGCGGCCGCAGGGGTTCTCGCCGACAGAGCCGTCCGCCGGGCGGGCTCCGTCCCCGGCTCGGGCGGGCTCCGCCGAATCAGGGGATAATGTGCTGGATCCTATTCTGCTCAAGAATCAGTCCCCAATCTAGCTATTGTTTCTTAAAGGGAGAGGGAGAGGGGAGGGGCTCCTGTAAAGAAAGAGGAGGGAAGTCCCAACAGAGAAGTCCTTAGCAGATCTGACTTCGACAACCCCGCGCACAGTACGGTATCTGAGAGGCAGGGCACCAGCAGTTGCGGAGTGCGGTGTGTGACACACCGTGACCTTTATTTCCTGCGCCTGACAGCAGTCTTTATCTTGCGACCAGAAACTGAAGTTCCAGAAGAAGAGAACATATTTTTCCCGTTTGACCTGTGAAAAATAAAGACTGCATTATGGGACCAGGTGCTCAGGGGGGATCTGCCACCGGCGGCGGGGGAGGGGGGCGCCGTTCAAGTAAACGCCGGCTCTGTCACCGCGCGCTCGCGCCCGCGCACACGGGCACGCGCACTCACCGCGCGGCCCCGACCCCCGGCTCCCCCGGCGGCCGCGCGGCCCACGCCCCGCCCCCCCCCAACGCCCACCTGGCGAGTCCCCAGGCCGCACGCGGTCTTACCCCACTGTGAAGGCCGCCGGAGACTGGCTAAACGAGAAGCCCCCGGAGCCGGAGGGCGGGGCTGAGGCCGCAGGTGTGTTCGGATTCGCCCCGAACGTGAAGACTCCCGACGGGTTGTTGTTCGTGAAGTTGAAATTGGTGGTGCTGCTGCTGCCGAACTGGAAAACCGAACCTGCGGCAGTTGAAGCAGAAACACTTCACTAAGGTCAAGAGCGTCGTTTTTCTAGTAAGGACTCGGGCCTTTACATACAAAAACGTGGGAGGGACTAAGCTCTCTTACAATCACTTAATATAAAGAAAGTTAAAAGGAACTATTTTCTCCACGGACACACAGAACATACTTCAAACACCCTCGGACAAGTGACCCAACTTACCCATGACCAAGGAGACAAGGGTAGGAGAGACTTCTGGTTAAAGATAGCGGAATCAACACACACATTTAGCACTAACTTCTTCAAAAATTATGTTAAAATAATAGTAAAGGGATTTTTACAAAGATGGGGGAGAGAGGAGACAACGGCAACAAAAAGGAGACGCTGGAGGGCTGACTGGAACCAAGTACTAAGCTAGCAGCGGGGAAAGCACAGACGCAGTTCCATTTACACTAAACATACCCAAAGGCTTGGGTGCCAGGGGCCTCTGGAAGGGAGAATGAAGGTGTGACTATAAAAAAAAAAAAAAAAAAGGGATAGGAGAGTATCTGTGTGAGAAGCAGGTACCCAGATCACTCCCCACCAAACCCTGAACAAGCTATTTCTCCTCTACCCCAACAGACCAGAACCGCAGTCTCTGGACTAGGGGACCACACACACAGGCCAGGACATCCTACCGTAAAAAGGATTAAAAGTTGATGTACTGAGTAGGAGAGCTGCAGCCTTCCTCCCTGCCTGGGCTCCCAGAGCACCGGCAATTAGGACTATGCATACCCTCCGGGCAGGAGACTGAGAGTAACCTCTGGGGAATCTGACCTTCTAGAAAGAAAGACCTACTGATACTAACATCCAGGTGGTCCTAAGCAAGCAGACCCATCAGATAAACCTACAGTGAGACTCAAGATCTAAGAGCCTATCCATGCACAAAGAATTACCAAGTGGTACTCAGGTGTCCCACACTCATAAAATTGTGAGTTGGACAAGGAAAAGCTATTTGCAAACCATGTATCTGATAAAGAGCTGATATCCAAAATATATAACTTCTACAACTTGGTAGTCAAAAACCCAAATAACCTGATTAAAAATAGAGCTACCCTATGATCTAGCAACCCCATTCTGGGTGTTTCTCCAAAAGACTTAAAATCAGGATCTCGAAGAGATGTCTGGATTCTCGAATTCACTGCAGCATTATTTGCAACAGCCAAGATGTGGACACAACCTAAATGTCCACTGACTGATGAAGAGATGAAACAATGTGTAGCAGATACAATGGAACACTGTTCAGCCGTTAAAAATTATGCAAAAACATGAATGAATCTGCAGGACATCATGCTAAGTGAGTAAGCCAGTCAAAGAAGGCCAGGTACTACATGATTTTCTCTTTTGAGAAATCTAAATAGCCAAACCATAGAAGCAGAGAGAAGGGTGGCTGCTGGGGTGGGTGGGTGGGTGTGTGTGAGAGAAAGAGAAACTAAAGGAATGGAGAGGTGCTATGCTCTTCAACGGGTGCAAAGTGCAAGGTACACAAGATCCAGGAGTGCAGCCGTGAGCAGTAGGACAGGGGGCCTGTTAACAGCACCGTATCATGCACTTAATTTGCTGAAAGGATGGATCTCATGATAATTATTCTTACTACAATTTAAAAAACACTGAGTAGATAGCCAAGAAGCACCATACATTTGTGGAAAGTATTTCATAAGAAACACCAAGACCCAAAGAGTAACAGAGAAAAGCCATTTGTAGAAAATGGACTGAACAATAACATAAAGGGGAGAAAAGAAAACCCCACACCTCATCATTAATATCCTCAAGAGATCACAGGTAACAATTCTGAAACAAGAACCTAAGAATACAAAAAGGACACATCCACAGAACAAAAAAGAACATCTGAAATTAGCAAAAGTAAAGTCCTGACCAAAGAGGAAGTTAAAGATAAATGGAAGAAATCTTACCAGAAAGGACAGAAGGGACTAAAAGGAAAAAAACAAAACAAAAAACCAGAGGTTAAAGAATGAGGCACAAAAATCTTCAAAGAAGAAATTCCAGAAAGTTCCCAAGAATGGACGTTCACAAAAGGACAAATTCCTCACAAAGTCAATGGGTAAAAACGAATCCAGATTAACGAACATCCTCCTGGTAAGTCAGAACACTGGAGGCAAAAGATCCAGTGAGATTCCAGAAAGAAGAAATGGGTCCAAAAGCAAAGATCAAGCACTCACTTCAGCAGCACACATACAAAAGTAAACAACAAGAAAGACTTCCAAAGAGACTCTGAGAGAACCAGAAAGTCCAGCAAAGAGCAATGCTTTTAAAACTATGAAAAGTATTTCTAATCGAAATCTGCATTCAGCCAAAATCTTATGAAACACAGGGACAGAATAGATACTTCCAGAAATGTAGGGTCTCAAAATTTTCTTCCCTGAGGACTTAAGAAGTCACTGGAAGATCTGCTCTGACAAAACAAAGGAATAAGAAAGAACAAGACACTGACATCCTCCAAGAAAGAGAGGAAGCTAAGGGCCATCTCCAAGAGAACAGTAAAAAGAGATACCAAGACCACAGTTAAACAGCAAGCCTCAAAAGCCTGGTAGAAGAAACAGGTTAGAAGATTCTGTGAAAAATTTCCTTCAGATACTAAATAACAAGCAGCCAATGTATTTGAAAACACCGAGAAGCGATCTATACGAATGGGAGAAGAGCTAAAGGTAGAACTAATGACAGGTACAAAGAAATTATTAACACAGAGAGGGATCACTGGTGCTGGAGAAAACAAAATTTTGTACAGAAAAGCAAAGCACACTACACCACACAGCATCTGTATCCTCCAAACACTGGTCTAGGAAGCACACGGCGGTCACTGGAGGAGTCAGGGTTGGCACCTGTGTGAGAGACGGCTAGACCCTGCAATTCCACACGCTGAGAAGAATCAATAAGCCCTGATTAAAATGGTTAACATAGGTCTCAGCAGAAATTCTGCTACCTGTACTAACTGGCAAAGTACTAATATCCAGGATACATAAAAAATTCCTGCTTATCAGGAAGCAAAGGTGAAACCACCAAAAAAACAAACAAAAAAAATGGCCAAAAAAAATCCTTATAGGAACAATTCACAGAAAATGAAATCCAGTAGAATCCAAACATGAGATTCTTCATACAATGTAGTAGGAGGTGAATGGGCACAATCCGTCAGGACATGCTTGCATTATTTTCTGAGGTACAGGACATACACACATCTTTTACCTTGGTAGTTCTCCTGGGTACATCCCCTAGAAAAATATGCACATGTGCCCTGAGGCACATATAACTAGAATGAGCAGGGGTGCATTTCCTAGTTGGTAAAAAAAACTCCCAACACATTCATCAACAGTATATGGATAAATTGTGCTATGTTCATAAACTGATTTACTCTGCAGCAGTGAACCTGAACAAACCATATGCAGTAACATAGATGAACTTTACAAATAAGAGTGAAAGATGCATGAATCCAGACACTGAGTAGTGTGAGATTCCATTTATACAGAGTTAAAAATAAGGTAAATGGTATTTCATAGAGCTTCATGGGTCAGCAATTAACTTTAAATAAAACCCCAGGAAAGGGATCGCCACGAAAGCCAGGACATGTTAGAGCAAGGAAAGAGAGGCGCGTGAACAGGGAGCCAGGAGGGGCCGCTGGCAGTGGGCCGGCCACGCGTCTGCTCCGACACCACACTGCTCATTTCTGTCCCAGGCTTTTCTGTACGCAGTCATATTTCACGGTTAGAAAAGTCCACATCCTACAGTTTTGATGAAATATATCCTCATAAGTACAATGTGATCAGCCATATTAAGCACATACACACACAGGAACATTCGTTTAAATATGCAAGTCAAGGATCATCAAACAAAGTGTCCTGGGCGCCGGGGAGGTTCTGTCCCAGGAGAGGGCTGGAGTGGGGGCATAACCTCCTGAAGGAAATCCAGTCACAATGAGGATTAGAAAATGCGGCTGAAATCTAGGCTGGAGCGCCCCAAAATCCAGATCAGAGAAATGGGACGGAACTGACGCTGCACCTCAAAAGAATAAGAAATCACTACATTTCAACCGCACGGTTAATGCCTCAGAGTGCTTCCCTGCGTGAAGGCCGGGAATGTTGTTTCTAGGGAAGTCTGAACATAGACTCTTCTATTCTGCCAAAAAATCAGACAGACAGGGGCACCTGGGTGGCTCAGTCGGTGAAGCGTCTGCCTTCAGCTCAGGCCACGATCCCAGGGTCCTGGGACTGAGCCCCGTGTCGGGCTCCCTCTGCCTCTGCCCATGCACGTTCTCCCTCTCTCTCAATAAAAATCTTAAAAAAAAAAAAAAAAAAAGAAAGAAAGAAAGGAAAAAAATAAAGAAAGAAGACACAAGCATGGTTTCAAAATCCAGAAACCATTCTGTCTGAAGACCTGCAGACCCCGGGACAGACACAAGCCTCGCGAGCAGGGCGCACTCACCGGAACTCGGAGCCGCTGCAGAGCCAAATGCAGACTGACCAGGCTGCTGTCCAAACACAGGAGGCTGGCTGCTGCTCGACACGGTCCCAAAACTAGGTGGTGCGGGCTGAGGGGTAGCAGAAAACAACGCCGCTGACGAGGACAGAGCTCCAAAGCACGGCGGAGTTGGCTGGCTGGCACCTTGACTCTGTCCAAATGTCGGGGTCTGGGTAACACCAAACGCTGGACTGGCGGATGGCGCTGAAGGCCCGGTGCCAAATACAAAGGAGGATCCTAGAAGCCCAGAGAAACACCGGTGTCACCCGAGAGCGACCTCGACATAATTCTCAAGAAATAGCTATCAATTCAGCAGCAAACTTCGAGCTTCTTCTCGGACACTTCTCTTAGAGCTGAACAAATCCCATCAAGGCAAGTTTTGATAATCATTAAGAATACAATTCTCTCCCATTAGTCAAACCATATGGAATTCGCCACAATAGGACCACCTATGAGCAAGAGTCCCCACCTTCGTAGCCAGTTTTTCAGGTAGAGGGACTGATCAAAGACGACGAGCTACCTCCCACCCGATTATCTAATCATCGGCAGAGCCGAGCTAGTGTTCTCAGCACGGATACGCTACGGACTGAGGACTCGGGTCGAATGAAACAGTCCCCAGTTTCCGGTTACTTAACAACCTAATTTTTCAAAAAGAACACCTGGAAAAACTAAAGATGACACTGAGACTAGAAAAATTCTTCCCCAGGGGTTCATGATATTAACCAAACCACAAAACTGACGTGATTCCAGGCCGTGAACGGTCACAACACCCCGGGTGCAGCCGGCCTAGCGGCGCCCAGGCGCTTCTCGGATAAGCCGCTCCCTCACCCGCCGAGAGCGGACGGAATTCCAGCCCGTCCAGCTACGACACGTACCTGCAGAGCTGGATGTGGTCGTAGCTCCAAAACTGAAGCCGGAGGTTGCGGCGCCGTGGCTGCTGGCTCCCGGCCCAAAGACGAACGGGGTGACAGCCGTGGCCGCGCTCGATGTGGTTGCCGGTTTGCTCTCTTGAGAAAACAGCAGAGACTGAGAGGCGCCGGATTCGGCCGAGTTCCCGAAGGCAGAGCCGCTCCCGGGGTGGCCGGCCTGTCCAAACACAAAGGCAGTCCCAGGCGCGCTGGAGGCGGCGGCGGAGCTCCCGAACATGCCCCCCGCGGCGGCCGGGGCCGGCGCGCTGGACGTGGGGGCGCTGCTGTTCAAGAAGGTGAACGCCGGCTTCGCGGCCCCCGGATCTGCAGACACGGGTGACGGGACACACAAAACCTCTGAGGGCTCAGAACCACAGAAAGCGCTTCTTCCTAGCGTGCAGTCTACTCAGTCATTGGGACACACAATCACTAAGGTTCTTCTATACGAATTCACCTAAGGGATGTGTTATCTTAAATTTTGATGTAAGCAAATATACCCATCTTTTCTTTTATGGCTTTTGGACTGCGTCTCAGATGAGGTAACCTTCACCATTCAGATTAAGAAGAATAAAAAATACCCCTTCAGTCCCACACATGGAACTGGAGGCTGCGTCTGGACACCTGTTCAGATGGCAGGAGACCGCTCTCCTCTTGGCTGTGCCCTAATCCGACTGCGTCATTTACTGACCAGGGGTCCTTCACTCACTCGTTTGTAACTCCACCCTTAGGACACATAAAATTTCCAAATACGTGTGCATTTGTTTCCACTACACTTCCTGGTCCTAGACCGTCCTAATTGTTGCAGCTTCACGGGATGGTCTGGTAGGAGTGAAGCAACCCCGCTTATGCGCCTGCCCTTTTCTCCAAAATTTCCTGTGCGTTTTCCCTTCCAGGTGAATTTTAAAATGAGCGTAGCTTGTCACACTCCACAGAAATTCCTCTCAAAACTGAAATGAAGGCTTCCAGCTCTGAAAGGAGTCCGTCACTGGGAAGACAGTCTATGGCACCGTCCTGGCACCGCGGGGAGACGGATGGAGCAGTGCTCACAGTGGGCACAGCGTGCCACACGCAGCTGCACCATCATCACGCGGCACACCTGGAACTAACTCGACTGAAGGTGTGTCAACCACACTCACCTACACTGAGTCACACTCAACTAAAGCTGAGACAACGCCGGGGGCGCTGGGAGGGAGAACGCTCTCACTCAGAGCAGGTATGAAACAGGGCATTTGCCCAGCTATTTATTCCTGACTCAGAGGAAAGCTACTGGTTGTATATGAGACTGAAACCACTCACCTGCCTGAAGACATTTTTTTTTTAAACTGTCCCAATGATGTCTCAGTTCCAACACTGTCTCTAGACAGGCCACCCACAATATGGTACTGGCATGGGTGTGACTTACAGAAAGCGGAGCATGTTGGCTCACTTTCAAGCTGGTTAATGGGAGGCTAAGAGAGTCCGTTTCAATAGAAAGAGTATAGTGATACCACGATTACCTTTAATTCGACCTGATCTTATTTTTACTCCTTTCCAAACCGCATATAATTTAGTATTTATTTTCTTTTTTGGAGGGTGTTTTGAATGTCCAGACAACGGACAAAAAAACATCCACTGAATTCCATTTTTTTTTAGGTTAATTTTTCATTTCATGTTTCCAGTGTATTAATCAAAAGTCTGAAAAGATCTCTATCTTGCCCTTCTGTTTGACCAAATTCAGCTGGATATAAAATTGTAGGATCAAGATAATTTTCACTTTGAGGATACTGCTCTGTTTCAAGCACACGGTGTTACAAATTCAAAGTGTGATGGCAAAGTGCTTTCCTCTCTCGGAAAGCATTCAGGACTTTGGCTTTGGTGTCCTAAAATCTCACTGGTCTTTGCTAGTGAGTGGGCCATTTCCATTTTTAAGGCCAGGGTCTTTCTCTGCACAAAGGAAATGTTCTTCTGTCACCGCTTTGATATTTCTTCCGTCCTATTATCTGCTAAGCAACCAACATGCCATGGCGCTTGTGAGCTCACTGGGCTGTCTCTCTGCACTTCTGCACTGGGCTCTGTGAAAACCCAGTCCACTACTCTATCATCTAAGCTTTTTCTGCTGCTCTGCCGACAAAGATTTTATTTCACCAAATACGTTTTTAAGTTTTAAAAATGCTCTTTCATTTTTCCTTCAGGATATTAGTTTTCATAATCACCTCTCTGAGAGACGAATTATATTTGTTGTCTGTGCTCCTTAAATGCCTGATGACAACTGGTTAACTCTATCTGTGAACAAAGGCCTGTAGACAGAGTGAGTTAGAAAATACTTCATGAGCTTACGAAGGCAGGCCTATCTATTCTCCTGAACAGAATGCCAATCCCAACTGTAAGAGCTCAAATAGAAGGGAGGAGCACGGACAGACGTGCAATCCTGTGGGCTTGCCGTCAGAGCTGCAGATAACGTCTTCACCTCATGGGGATATGGAGCAGTGAAAACTGAAAATCCTATGCTCCTTCCCAGAGAGCTGTCACTAGTCTCTCTCAACTCTGTTCAGTGTAAACCATTCCCTGACCTGCTGCATTTGTCCAGCGATCGGAGACGCGTTGTTTAAAAAAAAAAAAAAAAAAAAAAGTTTAATACTCACCAGCCGTCGTATTGGTTGGAGTTCCAAAAGTGAAAGTGGCCTTCGTTGGCTGTTCCGATTCCTTCTCAGATGGTTTTGCCACACTGAAACTAAAGGTGGACTTGGAAGAACTCTCCTCTTTGGTTTGCTCTGAATTTCCAAAGGAAAACACTGATTGACACTTTGGCTCTTCACTGTCCGCTTTCTTCCCGAACACCAGAGAAGTGGAAGTGACCAGCTCCTGCTGCTTCTCTTCTGTCCTTCCCAACACAAACAATGAGGCAGACGGCGGAGGGGCGGGTTCTATGCCACCAAAAGTGAACCCTCCTTTGGCGGCAGGCATTTCTTCTTTTTTGGCTTCTGACGTCTTACATGTGAAAGGAGCCACTGAAACACTCTTGGTTTCTAGGGTTCCAAAGGTGAAACTGCTCTTGTTCTCAGAGGTCACTGTGGTGTTGGGAGCAGCAGGTGTGGGGTTAATAACACCAGAACCGAAGCTGAAGCCTGCAGATGAAGACTTAGGTAGTTCCTCCTTCTTTTCTTGCTGCCCAAGATTAGACACCCCAAACTGAAATGGAGCTAAGGAAGCTGTGTTACTTATACCTGAAGGAAGTCCGAACTTAAAATCATTACCATTCTTATTGTCTTTTTTAGCTTCTTCAGGTTTAGACTCAGACGAAACTCCGTATTTAAAATCTCCTAGTGGTTTAGGAAATTTAAAGCCTTCACTCACGGAGTTTGCAGACTCAGAGTCTGAAGACACTCCTATTTTGAAGCCTCCCTGATCTCCAGACTTAACGTTCCCAGTGCTTGTTGAAGTCTGAGAGGGTCCAGAAGAGGAAGACGGGATACCGAATTTGAAGGATGAGGCTACTGGGTTCGAAGACAAGGAAGATGTGCCAAAGCCTTCAAAATACAAAAGACACCACACAAAGACCCTGAATTAATGTTATCCTCTCAAACAACAGACAAAGGAATGACTCTGGAGGGGCGCCTGGGTGGCTCAGTCGGTTAAGCGTCTGCCTTCAGCTCAGGTCATGATCCCAAGGTCCTGGGACTGAGCTCTGCGCTGGGCTCCCTGCTCAGCGGGGAGTCTGCTTCTCCTTCTCCCTCTATTCGTGCACGCTGTGTGTCAAATAAAATCTTTAAAAAAAAAAAAAAAGGACTAACTCTGGAAAGGCCTCCTCTGAAGAATATCAGCAATGACAGTGAACTTGAAGCAGCAGCCCAGTGCTCGGCATGAAAACTCCCTCTCACTCCGCCCAACAATACTGATAGGCTTTTCATCTGTGACACCGGCAGAGGTCAAACAAGCCTGATAAGGCAGTATTGGCAAGGAGTCTAGGAGCAACAGACACTTTCTACATGACAGGTGCATGTGTAAATTAGCACACAATTCATGGAAAGCAACTGTCAGTATTTACTAAAAATTACAAATGCATGTATCCTTTGACCTAGCAATCCTATAGCTAAGTCCTTATTTATTTATTTAGTAAAGAAAGGCAGAGTACCACATGTAGCACGTCATTTGGATGTGTCTGGAGTCTTGGAAGCTTGACTACCCTATGTTCTCCTACAAATGGACCTTTAGAGCTTGTGTGGAGATTCTAGCAGGGAGCACAGCTACTCCTATACCCTTGTCCTGAGAAGGGCCTCTCTGAGAAGGCCGTCCTCTCTGATCAGAGCACGCAGCTTTGGGATGGATGTATGTGGAGCCCAGCCAGATCAGGGGAATCCACCCTGGTGATCAACGGGGTGAAAGATGTTGCAGCCAGATCGCCTTCACATTCTAGGTCTTTATTTTACTTTCTTTTTTCCCCTAAGTCTTTATTTTAAAGATAAATTCACAGACATGCAAAATGTCATATGCAATCCCAGGCAGCTGTGAACGAAGAGTAAAGATGTGTCCAAGCTAATCCATGATAAAATCAACGGGGCAGAAAGGCAGTATGATATACAACATTTTCTAACAAAATGGAGGGAAACAAGAACATACAGAATAAGAGTATATCTGCTTATCATGCGTATAAAGAAACTCTGAAAGAGTTCTGAGGAATTAATCACCAGTTATTCTCTCTGGTAGGGGAGGAAGGACGGAAAATGAACCAATGGGGACAAAAGACTTCTCACTAGTTATCCTATTATAATTAGAGTTTGAAATCTTGTGAATAAATTACCAATCAAACATTAAAAAAAGTTTAGCAGCAAAGAACCAGAAGAACTGTAGAAGCAAGCAGTACTTAAAAAGACAAACAATACTAAGCTGACAAGATCAAAGTCTTGGTTTCATAATGCTTTTCTGTAGCTGAATAAACTAGAAATTACCAGGAACCACCGGCGTGCCGAGCTATGTATCCATTAGCGCTGCCTGCCCATGTATAGAGACAAAGCCCTCTTACCTTCAAATTTTCCTTTAATGATGACCCATTCCTTTCTTTCCCTAAGAAACTTAACTGAAAAATAATCAGAATCTCAGGAGCAAGCAGCATTCCACATGGTCTGTAAATACCTCAAGTGATATTAGACAGAAAACTAAAACTTAAGGTGCTAATGACAATAAATAACTCGTTATCACCTCTGCCTCCAAGGCACAGATCAGAAGGTATGGTCTTCATAGCACAACAGGGAGAGAGCACGGAGAGAGGACCACAAGGGTAACAGCTACACAATGACCTCAAGTGGACTGGAAAACAGTGACCTTCTAAAACACCCAAATGCAGTGTCTGGGGGTTTATTTATTTAATCTGTTTGAGAGAGAGAGAAAGAGAAATAGAGCCTGCGCGTGCGCACGAGTGAGTTGGGAGGCGGGGCAGAGAAAGAGAGAGAGGAAGAAAGACTCATCTCAAGAAACTCCAGGCTGAGTGTGGAGCCCAACACTGGGCTCAATCTCATGACGCTGAGCGAAGGCAAGAGTCAGACACTCAACCAACTGAGCCACCCAGGCGCCCCTCAAATGCAATGTTTTTCAAACCAGTTGTGTCGCTTTAGCCATGTAATTAATTTAGTGGGATGCAACCAGCATTTTTCTTCTAAAATGAAAAAGAATAGATATAGGGTAACTTATACTAAAGAGTAAGTATGGGCTTGTGACACTTTTCAATCAATCATATGGACAAAGACCATGTGGTGGGTTACAACATAAAAGTTTACTGACTGGTTTCCAATTAAGAGTCTGAAAGTCACTAGTCCTAGACACCGTTACAAGCTGATAAAAGCTTGGCATTCTTTCTTTAATGCCTTCATGGTCTCACCTTTGAGGCCTCCTCCCTTATCGATTAAAATCTTTCTCACCTCTCCCTATTCCTTCAGATCTAAAATTTCTGTTCTTTCCCAGCTTTATCAACCTTTTTACTGAAATGTACCTCATATGAAATATTAAATAAGTCATGCAGGACAACAAAGACTTGAAAAATGTGGCCTTTGGTGCCAGTTGGTTCTTCCTTTGTATTTACAAAAGTATTAAGAGAGTCCTTTTTCTGGGACATTCTCTGGGACACCAAAGCCTAAGTCTAGATTACTTACAATAAGGTTCTCAGGGCGTAAATTTTCAGTCAGGGTCAGGAAATTCATCTAAATGCCAAAGGACTGTTAACAGTTAGAAACAAGTATCTGCAACTCTTTCAGACCCAACACAAGATACAATAGTCAGTCCCTTACCAGCTGCAGAAAAAAAAAAAAAAAACCTCACTACCGACCAGGAAATCACCCAGCTTTATAGTAACTCAGATATGAGACTGAAGTTGTTTGCAAATATTTCACTTTACAATGGCAATACAAGGAGGCACTGCCCCAATACCTTACCTTTAAACTCAGATTTTGTGCCCGGCTTTGCACTTTCGCACGCCACGCATTTAGTAGCATCTGCTTTATTCTGTACCAGGCACACTTCACACTCCCAGCTGCCCTCGGGTTTCTTGAACTTGTCTAACCCCAGGCAGCTTCCAGAAGACAGAGAGGTGGGGACAGTGCTGCTACTTGAAGCAGGTACTGAACTTCCTAAAAAACAGTAAGGAAACACAAATTCTAATTCACAATGTCAATATCTTAAGGCACCACTAAGTCTAAATGCTGAATTAGTGTCAAGTGCCAGAAATATAAACTTCACTGTTAAAACCAGTACAGACATCTCAGATTTCTTTTAATCTAACAAACAAGCAGCTCACACTCACCTTGCCTAGTGATGAGCTCTCTTAACCCGAAAGTTTGAATAATCATGGTTTAAAAAAAAAAAAAAAATGCTCAGATATCACAGACTGAAGGACTAAACTGTCCTTAAGACTCTTTACCAAATGTCTTCAAACAGCACAGCATTTTGAAATCTAAGATATAAATCGTAGGCAATATTCTAACACATAAAATACATAGCCACAGACAACGTCAACTGCAAGATTTCAAAGCCCAGGTCTCTGCCTTTGAAATGACCGTTTTTACACAGAAGTTCATGGCATTGACGAGAACCTAGCTATTTAACAGACATGTATAAGTACCATAATATACCACAGTTCTAAGGATGTGAAGATGAATGAAATGCCGCTTAACTTCTAAAAGTGCTAAGAGTCTAAAAAGGGGAGAGTAAAACATAAATGCGTAGTAGCACCAGCACCAAGATGGAAAATGACAAATGAAAAAAGAAGGAAGCGCTGACTAAGGAGCAGAAGAAGAACTGATTCACAGAGGTGCCATCTAAATCTTCAGGCAGAACTGGCAAGTTTGTGGGGAGCGCAGGGAGCACAGCAAGGATGGCTCGGCGAAGCCATCATGAAGCCAGCGTGTGATGAGTGGAGTCATTCATTCTGACATCTCCACCCGTCATCCACCTGCCGCTTCTCCTAGGCACCTGGTGTCTGTTCTACCGGAAGGTTCTCCTTCATCTTGCCCGAGGTTCCATCTTCGGTCCACTGTCCTCTCTCATCACCAACAGAATAGTACCCGGAGTCCGCAGCTCTGTGCTCCTTCTCAGGCACAGTGTCCCGGCCAGCTGGTCAGCGTGGCTAGAAGGGTCCTCCTGTTTCTATCGGTTTCCTTCACTTTTTCTGAGCCTTCTCCTGCCACCCTATGTCAAGCGGCCCTCAACTCTTACTTGAATAACAGTCTTACTGAGACCTCTGCTCTTGTTCCCCAAAGTCCATTCTTCTAAGAAGCAACCAGTGCCACATAGTTTTGGGATTCCCTCCTTTAAAAGACTATTCCAAAGTTTCTTTCCTGCCACTCCCTTAAGTTAACAGAGTTCAGTTTTAGGCCATCTTCCCTATTCCCACCAATCCCTCTCTTTACGTAGCCTCTACTCCCATGCCTTACTTGAAAGCTATAGCCAAATGACTCCTAAATTTGTATTCCCAGCCCGGAGCACCCATTATAGGATATCCAGAATCCTCACATTATGTGTCAACTTCCCAGCTTCAAATCCACAGGGCTTCACCTGTACATTATTCGACATCCTGACTTGACTCCATTGGTATCCACGGCCAGTGCCTGTGCCCGCAGGTACTACTGATACAACACCCTCATCTGTCCTCTGGTCTCCCTCCAAATTTTGTGGTCTTCAAATCTACCCTCCAAAAAGCCACCAAGCAATTTGTCAAACATACACTTTAACATACAACTAACATACAAACATACAACTTTAACTGTGTCAGTCCTCGGCTTAAAATGATGGTTCATCATTTACAGGATGAAGTCGGATTTCTTTAATAAATGTACAAGCTTCCTTTATTCATGGCTAACAATTTACTTTCTAATTCAGTTTTATTCTCCTAATCAACTCAGAATTAATTTTGGTTTCTTGTATGATCAATGACTTTACTTTTTTTTTTTTTTTCAGGGGAGGAGGAATGCCAGATGGAAAAAGGAAGTTATTTCAGAATGAAGATCTTGAAATCTTATTCTTGTGGACACGTGCATTAAGAATTAGATATTTCTATGGCTCACTTCTTGTGTTCAGACATAAGGTAGAGGCTAACAAATAAAGGACTTTCCGTTGCAGAACTAAAACTACATATCCATGAATAAAGTAATCCAGTAAAAAGGGAAGTACAATTCCCAGGCTATCCATAAAAGGTTTTATTTAGTACTCATGTTACCATATATCTATATCAAGTAATTCTATAACATTATTATAAAAACAGCAAAGAGTCATTTCCAGTTGTGAATCTCAGTAACTCTGTCAAATTTGAACAGAGAAACAGGAAAAACAAACCTGACTCCATTTTTCTCACTGCCAAGTTAGAATTTTTTTCATTCATGATTCAGTAATTTACTATCACTGCAATATCCCTGGCAGAGAACATACAGGTTTAGGTATCACCATTAACATTTAGCCACAGCCTTTCCATAAAGCAATACTGAGTACCCTTCTCTGGAAATGACCATTTGCCAACCTCACTTCTAAGAGAGAAAGAGACAAAGTGATGGAGAACATCTGTTTCTGGAGAACATTTTGAGAAACTGTCCCTTCTAATATCTTCCACCATCTGTACTAGTCAACTTTGAAAATGATCATGAGGAGCAAGAAGCTTCTGATAAAAATGTATGTAAAGAAAGGTCCAAGTATGTATCGGGCTGGTTAATGCACCGCCTTGGGTAACACGCAGATCCAGCCCCAGGCTAGTGACTGTACCTCAAGACAGTGTAGAAAAATGAAGATGCAGGAGGAAATGCTCATCCTGCCACGTTACATTGAGGTGGTTCTTAGCACACAATAAATTTAAATGTCCTACTAAAATAATGAACAAAATTCTCCCAAAGAGCCATCCACGTACCTGGTTTCTCAGACACACAGGACACACATTTACTGTCTTCTCCATTATTAAAAACACAGCATACTGGACACTCCCAAGATCCTACGGGCCTTTTAAACTGCTCTGCGAATCCTAAGGCGGCAGTGGTCACAGTGCACGTGGCAGAGGAAGCAGCTGCAGTCACCGCGCTCTCCGGAGCCGCAGGCAGCGTAAGGACTCGCTTCACACCGGTCCCAGGCTTCGGGGTTTCACAAGCCACACATTTTATCGCCTCGGGTTTATTCTGCACTAAACAGGTATCACAATCCCAAGTGCCTACTGCCGGTTTAAATTTGTCTCCGAACCCTGTCCCTGACGCGGGAAGAGCTGATCTGTCACTTTTACTTGGTGTTCCAATTCCAGTTTGTTTTGCAGTCTCTTTTGGCGGCAATTTTGCCGCTTGACAGGCTATGCACCTGCTGTCTGTAACTTTGTTCTGGAGTAGACAAGTATCACACTGCCACGATGGTCCAGCTTTTAAACTTTCCCCAAACCCGATGCTACTAGAAGAAAAGCTACTTATTGCTGGTCTTGTATAAACGACTGGGCTTGTGGTAGGAGGCTGAGCAGCAAGAGAATCTACCTTCGGTGATGTGAAACCTATAATGAGGCAAAGAGGAGAGCGTAAGCCAAAAAAAGGTAAGGGAAGCTTTCTAATCAAAACACGAACTGAAATGCTATTACTGGGAGAACACATATTTACACACATTTATGCAGTTACTAAAATCCAACGTGGACTACTTACCAAAAGAGCTTGTTTCTTCACCTAAGCAATATTTATTAATCACATAATAAGTGACACTTTGGTCATCAAAATTCTATAAAAATGTTTTGTTTATAGTATATCACTTCTTCCTCTAGGAATTTCCACTTACTATAATTCAACCGCTATAAATTTGAGACTTTAATTTATAGTAATTTGCCAACATATACCACTGTCATCCATGTTTTTGCTACACTCTGCCTCATCGCAATACCAATGTACAGTATACATGGTATTGTACAGTATATTCACAGTCTTCCTCCCTCAACTATTTTCTTTCAGGTGTTCCCTTGGCTATGCCAAAGGTATAATCTTTGAATTTTGTCCAGTTATAATCCACTATTGTGGTATCCTCTACTTTTAGTAAAAACCAGCAGAGCTATGTAGGTATGCATATGAGACAGATGTCCCTCCAAAGTACAGTGGAGTTGTAAAGAATGGTTTTAATTATACTAAGCTCATACAGAACTTTAAAACGGTAATGGTTCAGTGAGAAATATGATGACAAATTCCAACAGAGATGAACCAAACCATCTGGTAAGGCCTAGAAATACAGAAAAGAAGACTCAGTCTACCCTAGTGGAAGATGAGCTCATGCTACTCAAAGATGCCCATGGAACATTACCAAACTCTAATTCAAATAAGTTGCCTCAAACAGTTCTCCAATATGATCACAGAACCGTTCCCATTATATCTTTTTCATAACCACTAAAGGTATTCTTAAACAATTGAGGTATTCACACAGAACCATGAAATAACAGGAGTAGAAAAAGTCTTTGTACTACCAAAACTGCTGTCATTGAATTGAATCAATTCACTCAAACTTTACTCATGGGAATGACCTTCCAATCCTTTACTTTGGACCAATTAACTTTGTTTTACATATACCAACAACCTCAGTGACCTATTTTTCCAGCTTTTAACACAAAAGGAACATAAAATTGGAGGGTAAGAAGATACAGAAAACTGTTTAGAGATTGTCTAGGGCTACAATTAATCCAACCCTCGAGCCAGTTTTAGCGAATAGGCAAACATACTTCAGTTACCCCCAGTGGTCTAAAATGTACTATCTTATTAATGATTAATTTGAGTCCACTAAGTTTGGTATAGTTTTAACAGTAACCATCTTAAGGTGTTCTAGATTTTTTTTTCCTTCCCCTTTCTCAGTTTTTCTTAATTTCCCTCAAAAGAACATATAAGACTCCTCCAAATTCTTGCTATTTCAAGAAACCTGAAAGGGAGGAGGGCTGGGCATCACGAATGTGGAAAATAACCCATATGAAGATCGACTATAGGAATGCGAGGCCACTCTACTGCTACTCGGTTAATTCTAGCCCAGGCACTCTGGAGCTCTGCGCCCCAAGTGTGCCAAACCATCTAAGTGACTGGGACTCCTGGAGGCAGTATACTCATCTCTAAAGTGACAAAGCCAGACCAAAGAAGCCTAATCCTTCTAAATCTTGTTGTAGAAGCTGATCGTATCTGGAAATTCTTATTTGGTTAGACAGGTCTATCTGCTCAATAAATCTCAATTCTCTCTGAGCAACCACATCACATTATAAACACCTGCATTCCTATAGCAGACATCACAATCGCAGCTGCAGCTGTTCTGATTTTCAAACTGAAAACTCACTGAGGACTTCTTAGTCACTGCCTTCAAGTTATTTCTAATGAGCTCTAAAATTTTGTTTCAAGCGAGCACAGTCCCTTACATATACCTTTGTTAGATCAGCAAATGTTTTTTCATTGCCCAGAAAGAACTAGGCAATGATCTGAGAACAAGGCAGTTTGACATCATTATCATCAGAGAACAATATGCCCAGGTATATATATCATTAGGTTTATTTACTCGCCCCCCCCCCCCCCCGCCATATTGGCCTATCTCTACTAAAAGGTAATTCATTTTCTCCTTCTACACTTCCCTCTTCTTCTCCTGCTACACTTGCCTAAGAGATTTCATATTAGGACAGTCTTTGAATTCTAAAGGAGAGTTTTAAGATATTTACTTCAAAAGAATTATATCCGACTATGTCTACTTTCAAGTCAATCTCCTATCAAACTAGCCATAATTTTTTAAAAACATAAAGTATACCACAGACAACATTAAAATAAGA
The DNA here is from genome assembly GCA_028646535.1 of Procyon lotor. Taxonomy (NCBI): domain Eukaryota; kingdom Metazoa; phylum Chordata; class Mammalia; order Carnivora; family Procyonidae; genus Procyon; species Procyon lotor. The sequence goes on along the minus strand of CM053608.1, from coordinate 117,546,275 downwards.
CCACAAATTTGTCATTAAGATTTCAGAGTAGTTCCAAAGGCAGCTATTATCTTACCAGGGCTTTTGAGAACATCTAGAACACTTCCTTCTTTCAGGGTTTTTGCAGGTCTAAAAGGTCCCTCACAATCTTCATCTGGCTTCTTCTTACAGCTTGTACTATTCACTGTACTGATATCTTGAGCTGCAATTTTTTTAATTGTAAAAGACATTATGCCAAGGAAAAGTACTGGATTGAATTAAATGTATTAAAAAGATCTTTCAAAGCCAGCATGGACCAACTTCTAAAATATCATGAAAAAGTAACTGCAACTAAAAGATAATGAGTAAATTTACTTAAAAGTACAGAGTTAACCATTATAAGAAAGTAGAGAAAGTATTTCCCATACAATACACTGTATATTTTTCCCCTCCAAGAGGGCAGAAAGTATAAACTGTAATTGTTACCCAGGGAACAAACTGGTAATCAAGAAACCCAAAATGCAACACTGGAGAACAGATGGCAACTGGAGCAAGCTCATAAACTGCATGAAATATGCTTCTGATTATACAACAATTTCCAGTATTGACCAAAAAAATCTTAAACAATAAATTCCCAACTGAGCCAGTTATTTTATTTCTAGAAATTCATCCTATGATTCAAAGTATCCTTCAGCTTTCCAGTGCCTGGGGGGCTCAGTTCGTCAAGCGTCTGCCTTTAGCTCAGGTCATGATCTCAGGGTCCTGCAATAGAGCCCCATATCAGCTTCCCTGCTCAGCGGGGAGCCTGCTTGTCCCTCTGCTCCTCCTCATGTGCTCTCTCTCAAATAAATAAATAAAATCTTTAAGAAGAAAAAAGAAAGGATCCTTCAGTTTTCAGATTGAAAACCTGGATGACAGATGCTAACTAAGGGACTGAGAACATCACAGAATGTTGCTGTGTGGTGGCAGGGTGCCATGCTATGCAAATAATTTGCATATTGCGGCCACAAAAATCATCCTTAAATGCAGTTATAGGTAAAGACTTTAGAAAGTCCAGAAGATTTTGAATGATACATCAGAAGACTAATGGTGGCTGCTTGTGATGACTTTTATTGCTGCTGCTTTTTAGGTTTCCTAAATTTTCAAAATAAACATTCTTAAAATAAGAAATCTATATTTTCAGCATGATAATGGCTTTGTGCTTCTGTTTCTAAGGGAGCAAGTTTTACAGATGAAGTATGTGTGGGATTGTTCCAATACAACCAAACAGGTGCGTTTCTGGGCAGGAGAGAGAAGGAGAAATGAGAGAAAGTAAAACAAGACTGGTCATAAAATGCTAGGGATAGAAGCTGGATAGAGAGTACGTGGGAATTCAGTCTACATTTGAGAGTACGTGGGAATTCAGTCTACTTCTGAAAGTGTTCGAAATTTTCTGTAATAAAATATAAACAACCAGGTTTTTCCTAAGCGTTTGCCAATTTACAAGGAGTGGGTCAAGTAGTTTCAAAAAATCCTACCTACCCCTACCGCATGTCATAAAACAAAAATTAACCCAAAATGGATCAGTGATCTAACTTGAGAACTAAAATGATAAAATTCTTAGAAGAAAACCAAGGAGTTATTTTCAAGGCCATGGATCTGCCAATGAATTCTTGGATATGCCATCAAAAGCATAAGCAAAGAAAAAAAATGAACACCATCACATTAAAATCTTTGTGAAGGACATCATCAAAAAAATGAACAATCTATTTAACAAGAGAAATTATTTGCAAATCATATATCTGATAAGGATCTAGTACCCAAACTATATAAAAATGCTTACCTCTCAGCAACAGAAAGATAAACTTAGAAATGGGGAAAGGAGTTGAATAGACATTTCTCCCAAGAAGCATACGAAAATATGCTTGACACCATTAGTCATTAGAGAAATGCAAATCAAAACCACAATGGAAGCATCACTTCAAACCCACCAAGGATGGCTCTAATAAATGAAAAATAAATATGGTGAGAATGTGGAGAAATTAGAAGCCTCATACACTGCTAGTGGGAATGTGAAAGGAGTCAGAGGCTGAGAAAAACAGCTTTGTGTTTCCTCAAAAAATTACACATAGAACTACCATTTGACCATTTCTAGGTATATATCCCAGATCACTGAAACTAGCATTCAAACAAATACATGTACATGAATATTCATACCAGCACTATGCACAACAGCCAAAAGCTGCAAATAGCCCAAATGCCTGTCAATGGATGAAGAGAAAAACTGTGGTATACCCATACAACAGAGTATAATTCAGCCACAAAAGAAGTACGGGGTGCCTAGCTGGCTCAGTCAGTAGAGCATGTGACTCAAACTCAAGATCATGAGTTTAAGCCCCATATTGGGCCTGGAGCCCTACTTAAAATAAGAAACAAATAACAAATTTTAAAAATAAAGAAAAAAGAAAGAAAAGGAGTGAAATACTGATACATACTATAACAAGCATAAACCTTGAAAAAGGTAAAAAAAAGCTAGATACAAAAAGTCACATTGTATGATTCCAGAATAGGTACATACAGAGAAACAAAACAGCGACTGGTGGTTGCCAGGACCTGGGGAGAGGAGAGATGCCGAAGGACCACTGAGCAGGTACTGGTCTCCTCTGCAGGAGCGGGGATAAAAGTGTTTTAGAACAAGACAGACTGCAGCGTACTCAACACCACTGAGTCTGTTCCATTTAAAATGATTCATTTGGGGCACCTGGGTGGCTCAGTGGGCTAAAGCCTCTGCCTTCAGCTCAGGGTCCTGGGACAAGCCCCACATCGGGCTCTCTGCTCAGCGGGGAGCCTGCTTCCCATCTCTCTCTGCCTGCTTCTCTGCTTACTTGTCATCTCTCCCTCTCTCTCTGTCAAATAAATAAATAAAATCTTTAAAATGATTCATTTTATAGAGCTACCCTATGACCCTGCCATCGCACTACTGGGTATTTACCCCAAAGAAGCACATGCAGTACAAAGAAGGGCCACGTGTACCCCAATGTTCATAGCAGCAATGGCCACAATCGCCAAACTGTGGAAAGAACCAAAATGCCCTTCAACAGATGAATGGTTAAAAAAGATATGGTCCATATGCACAACAGAATATTATGCCTCCATTAGAAAGGACGAATACCCAACTTTTGTATCAGTACTGGAAGAGATTATGCGCAGTGAAATAAGTCAAGCGGAGAGATCCAATTATCTTATGGTCTCACGTGCTGAGCATAAAGAAAAACATGGAGGGCATTGTGAGAAAGAAGGGAAGGGGGAATGGGGGGAAATCAGAGGGGAAGATGAACCATAAGAGACTGTGGACTCTGAGCAACAAACTGAGGGTTTTGGAGGGGTGGGGTGGGGGGTTGGGCAAGCCTGGTGCTGGGTATTGAGGAGGGCATGTACTGCATGGAGCACTGCGTGTGGTGCATGAACAATTAATCCTATTAACACTGAAAAAATAAACATATTTGGGGAAAAAAATAATAAAATGATTCATTTTACCTTATATCAATTTCACCTCAGTAACAAAAATATACCACAAAACGCTGTGCCTACCTCTTAAAATAACTGTGTCAAAACAAAACATATGCAGGTGCCTGGGTGGCTCAGTCAGTTAAGCGTCTGCCTTCGGCTCAGGTCAAGCCCCACATCGGGCTCCCTGCTCAGCGGGAAGCCTGCTTCTCCCTCTCCTCCTTGCTTGCACTCTCTGCTGCTATCTCTGTCTCCCTCTCTCTAATACATAAAATCTTTTTTTTTTTTAAAGGCAAAATAAAACATATGCTTGTAGCACTTTGTCATAGTCTATCCATCTTTAGAATCAAAACTGACATGCTTTTTTAGTAACTTAAGGTAATTTTAAAGATACCCTGCAGTGTACTCAAAATTGATGGGAAAAGAAGATAATGGAAAAATTAGCTCCTGCCACAAAGTAATTAATCATGACTTACACATTTTCAATCAGCTTCTTAATGACAGAAATGGTAAAAATCACTCTCACAATTCTATGTATGCCACTCCTAAAAAATGCCTTAAAAATCTGAGTAACTTCCCCAAACGTAATGAAACACAGAAGTTGTTTTAACAAACTACTGCTCATCCAGTTACCATAAGTATCACATTAGTAAAAACTGGCATAAAAAAATAACCAGCCATGAAAATGGTAATTTGCATAAGTTTATTCCTCTATGAATTCTTAGTAACATTAAAAAATCTTCTGGTAGAAAGTACACCTGAAATGTGCTTGTTACTTCTTTCTCTTACACAAGGCTGTTTTAATCAATAAAACACAGGACTGCAAACACACATCCCTATTCTGTGCCACTCTCGTAATCCACGCTCTTACCTTCCAGTTCAACCAACCCTAGAACATCCAGCTTCTATGTCCTAGCTCTTTGGCTTTGTTGTTCTTTTACTCTATCCTTTGAGGGAGGATCTAGTTTGTTTTTGTTTTTTGTTTTTTTTTTTAAAGATTTTATTTATTTGACAGAAACACAGCGAGAGAGGGAACACAAGCAGAGGGAATGGTAGCAGGAGAAGCAGGCTTCCCGCTGAGCAGGAAGCCTAATGAGGGGCTAGATCCCAGGGTCCTGGGATCATGACCTGAGCTGAAGGCAGATGCTTAACGACTGAGCCACCCAGGCTCCCGTTTTTGTTTTTTTAATTCCAAATTTATAAAAATTAAAAAACAAACAAACAAACAAAACCAGAGAGTCAAATAAACACTTCTGGATAGAGCAAAAGAATTTAACTGGTATTTCAGCCTATAAAACCCCACCCCCCCCCCCCCCCCCCCCGCCCCCAATGGGCACTGCAGTCAGTCAGTGACACCCAGCTCACCCCATTTAAAATCACTCAATGTCTTTCTACTACATTCAGATTAAAATCCAATTCTGGATTTAATCAAATTAATTAATTAATCCAATTAAATTCCAAGAATTTTTACAACTTAAACATTCAAGAACTTTTAGAACTTAAAGCTATTTTTTAACTGCATTACAAATTACCTACAGATTTCAAAGACTATCATGCTTTTTTCTCTAATTCCTATACCTTTGCATTTGCTGTTTTATCTCTTGAGTAAAATGCCCTTGCTCAAAAATTCTTGACCTGAGTACCTTTAGCCCAGATGATTCCCCACTTCCTAAACAACAAACACTTGAAAGAAAAACCACCACTCTCACAACAAAATGCTGGGATTTAATTATCTGATGACGCATTTCTTTCCCTCAATTACACCCATTCCTTGAGTTCAGAAATTATGTATCACTATCAGCACAGCCAGCATAACCCTTAACACATAAAAATGTTTGTAAACTGAACACTAAACCTAGAGGTAGAGTCCACTGCAATTATAACTTCACTTCAATAACAATGTAGACAACTCTTCAATTTCTTAATGATTATTTCATTTATAATAATCACCTTATTTTAATTAAAAAGACAACAGATATATGTGCTGCCATGACTATCTGTCATAATCAAACTGTAACATTTCCATTTAGTGAGCTGTTTCTGAAAATAGAGACTAAAAACATTGTCAAGGGTTGATATTAGCTCCTGTTTGCTTTTTAGAGTTTATTTCACTCAAATAAAATCACTTATAAGAATTGCTAATCTCATGTAATGCCACTATTTTTATGTAAAAACTTGAGAAATTTTCACTTACCTAAACCACTACTTGTAATTGGTTCTGAACTACTACTAGAGCCAGAAAGTTCTGCTGTTTTTGCAACAGGCACACTGAATGTAAATCCAATCTGTAAAGAAGAAAACGTATCCTTTAAGAGTCTATTTAGTTTTAAATGAGTATCAAATAGCTTTTTCTTATTCCAAGAAAAAAATACACTGAATTTCATGTATTCCAGGTTTTCATATTTTACAATCTCTAAAACTGAAATGCTTCTTAGAATGAATGGTGTGTTCTATCGATCAGCATTTTACATTTCATAGGCATTCTTTTCATTCAAAGCAGTACATAAAATAGTAACATGCTTCTAAGGTTCATTTCTGGATTTCTAAATACCATTTTCTAATAAAAAGTATAAGACTTTATGGACAATGGGACAGGTTTCAGGCACACGACAGGGAAATTACACAATGATCTAGAATATCCAGCTGTGACAGAAAACAAAAGCACAGTGGAAAAGGGAAGGCAACATGTAAAAATGATATGCATGCCAAAGATGCGTTGTGCAACCTAAATATTAAACTTATTATTCTCCCCCAAAATATTTCTTTAACTAAGAAAGAAACGAATACATACTCCGAGGCATAAAAACCCAAAACTGCTCCAGATTAAAGGCAATTCAAGAAACATGTTAACTAAATACAATTGCAATTTAGTTTATTAGGTCTTGATCTTAATTGGATGTAGGCCCAAGAGAAACAAAATAGTAATTAAAGGACAGTCTAAGGCAATGGGGGAAAATCTGAATATGGCCTAGGACGTTATTATTATGTTAAATTTCATGGATATGTTAACTATACTACAGGTATGCAGAGGAATGTCCTTTTTCTTAGGGAACATATGGAAAAGCTGTAACAATATCAAGAGGTTTGTATCTTAACCTTCAAATGGTCATGAGAAAATATATATGCTTATATGTATATATAGGTAGCAGAAAATAAATAGGTGTTCATTCATTCAAGCTTTCTGTACACTAAAATGTTTTTTAGATTGAAAGAAAATGTTATTTCTTACCACCAATGGCATCTCGGTTTTGATAAAAAATAAATATGAAACATTCCTTGCTTGCTACTTACAGATGATGGAGGTAGTACATCTGCCTCAGTAGATTTTACAATTGGAGATGAAAATCGAAACATGGGGCTACCAGTGCTGTTTGGAGAGGTCATCTGTACCTGGTTTTCCAAATTATTAAAATACAAAAAGTTTTTTAGAGAAAGAAATGGACAATAAAATAGACCTTAATTTAAGTAAATTAATTATTTCCAAGACTCCAAACATAATTTCCTTTTAGATTTAAAAAACACTTCTTAAGGGGTGCCTGGCTGGCTCAGTTAGCAGAGCATGTAACTCTTGATCTTGGTGTTTCAAGTTCTAGTCCCATGTTGGATACAGAGATTACTTTAAAATAAAACCTTCTAAAAAAAATAAATACAAACAAAAATCAATTGTTAAAACTTCTGAAAATTAAACTGTAACTGCTATAAAATCTGGCTTCTCCTTAGGAAAGGAACTTACTCTATCCTAGAAATGAGTATCTATCTAAAGTAGAAAAATACCATCTATAAGAATATGTTCAGAAAAGTAAAAGCCTGGGCAAAAGCATTAAACATTTCAGGAGCAGTTAATCCTACCAGAGAAATAAAAGTAACCCCATTCTTACAAAAAAAAAAAAAAAAAAGGCATCTTATTCAGAAACAATGTTTAGAAACAAACTTACAATCATCAGTCTCTAAGGCAGATACCAGAATTAAAGAAGACTCCATTACAATGTATCCCTTTACAACATACATTTAAAAAAAGCAAAACACCGTTTCTATTTTTCTTTTCTTATACTGAGTTATTAATCTCCACAGTGGGAACTTAACATTGCCTTTAACAGAATATTAAATTTTTAAAAATAAAGAAAATCACCTCTACTTGTACAATGGTTCTGTACCTTGTTTGTTAATGATTGCGAAGGACTAATGGGTGATGGAGAGGACGTTGTGATCACAGAAGAACTAAAATTGAAGGTAGGCAGTGAAGAACTGGTGAGGGGTAGAGAGATTTTCGGCAATACTGGTACTTCCATTTCCTAAAATACAGCATGTTTCATTATGATAGATTTCATCTTTCATGTCACTGTTCCATCCCTACTTATCTTCAGGGAGAACTGCTATAGTTACAGGTAAACTGGGAATAGGGCGAAGGTAGAACCACAATGTTACCAGTGTGGGCTCCTGAATCAAGAATTGAAAAGATCTGAATCCCAGCTGTGCTACCAGATATGGTGGCTTTGTAAACCTAACTACCCTCAGGATCAATTTCCTGATGGCTGAAAATGAGGGAAAAAAAATAAATAGCTGTAGCAGTAATATAAAACATAAAGTTATATATGGGCTCAGCATATAGAATAAGCATTTAATAAACATCAGTACTGGTTGAGTTTGGTGAAATGCCTTGGTTTTTTATTCCAATATAGCAAAGACCACCCCAAATCTCAAACAACCCAGGTTAAGGGCAAACAAAGAGAGCTCTGCTTCTGCTAATGGTGGAATAGTTCATTATCTGATCAATGACCTGACATATAACAATCGTAAACTCTGAAGAGATTAGAAAGAAACAACCATCTGAAAACACTGGAGGGCAACCAGAAGCAAACAAGCAAGAACTGCAGAGATAAACAAACGTTTGGAAGAAGAGAGGGGCACGGAGTGAGTTTCCTGTACTCTGTGAATCGGTGCCACTGAATAGTGGAAATTCTGAGAAAAGCAAATCTGTTCACGGAGGATTCATAGGACAGACTAAGTGACCAGAGCAGCTAGAAAATGAAGAAGAAATGCAGGAATGAGGAGCATATAAATCTGCAGGTGAAGTGTCCAAGTCTCTATCAGACATGTAAGCTGCTCGCGTGTAAGACACCAAGCAGCCGCCTTAGACTGAAGAGTCCCGCTGCCACCCACCACAAGTGGGAGAGAGGGTGACTTCAGGTAAGTCCCTGCCAGTTAAAACTATCTGAATATATTTCAAATGGATGTCTTTTACAGTACATCAATCATACCTCTGTAAAGTCAAGCCCTCTCTCCAAAGGAAAAATAAAGATGCTTTCAGATAAAAGAAAACCAAGAGTCTATTGCCACAAAACCTGCTCTACAAGTTCTCCAGGGTGAAGGGAGAGAATACCAAATGGAACTCAGGTTTCTGGAAGAAATGAACAATATGTGAGCAAACACAAAAACCTTTTGTTCCTCTTGATTTCTTGAAAATACATACAACTATATAAAGTGAAAATTAAATGCTGTGGATTTATAGCCTGATTTTAATACAAATGACAAGTATAATCTAAAATACCAAGAAAGAGGGGAGGCAAATCAATATAAAGTTGCAAGATTCTTAAATTTTACAGGAAGTGGTACAGTATGAACATTAAGTAGAATGTGAAAGTTAAGACAACATAATCCCAAAAGGAACCACTAAGTAACATGAAGAGGTAGAGATAAAGAGCAAAGTAAATAAAATGTAATTCTAACAAATATTCAATTAACCATAAGACGACAGCTTGCAAAAGGAATAAAAGGAACAAAAACAAATGGGAAAACCAGAAAACAAGAGAAAAATGGAAGACATAATCCAACCATATAAATAATTAAATTATAAATATTACAACTGAAACGAAAAAGAGATAAAAGGCAAGACTCACCTATATATTGTCTTCAAGAAACTCACTTAAAAAGATATAGGTTAAAAGCAAACGGATGGGAAAAGATACAACTTGCAATTCGTAAGCTTAAGAAGGCTTATTTATTCTAACAGAGTGGCTGGTTATAGTAATACCAGATAGAGCAGATTTTCAAAAAAAAGAATATTTCCACAGATTTTTTTTTTAAAAAGAACATTTAGTAATATTAGAAGAGGCAACTGAGGAGCCACAATGCATAAGGCACACACTTTAATGAGGGCTTCAAAATATGTAAAGCAAAAACGGACATAACGGGAAAAGACAAGTTCACTAAATGAAAGTGGACAATTTTAACTCCTATCTCTTAACAGTTTAATAGACTAAAAAGACACACCCACACGCTGAAAAAACATTCAGCAAAGACAAAGAAGAGCTAAGAAATACTATCAGTCATCAGACACCTTATATAACATTATACCCAAAAACCATAAAATACAGGCTTCAAGGTTCATCAGGCAGTCCATATGCTGGGCTACAAAACAAGTCTCAACACATTTCGAAACATTAATATCATAGCTAAACAGTTCTAAATAACCCACATATCATATAAGAAATCAAAAGGAAATCAGAAAGATACATAAAAACACTACTATAAATCTTCTAGAAGAAAACACAGAATTACTTTGCGGCCTGGGGATAGACAAAGGTTTCTTAGAATAGAAAGAACAGTAAAAGTAACTGGGAAAAAAAGGGGGGGCGCTAGGCTGGCTCAACAGGAAAAACATGGGACTCTTGATCTTAGGGTTGGTTGTGAGTTTAAGCCTCACACTGGAGGTAGAGATTACTTAAAAATAAAAATCTTTAAAGTGAGATTTCTTTTTTTTTTTTTAAAGACATTATTTTTTTGACAAGAGAGAAACATAGCGAGAGAGTACAGCGAGAGAGGGAACACAAGCAGAGGGAATGGTAGCGGGAGAAGCAGGCTTCCCGCAGAGCAGGGAGCCCGATGCGGGGCTCGATCCCAGGACTCTGGGATCATGACCTGAGCTGAAGGCAGGCGCTTAACGACTGAGCCACCCAGGTGCCCCAAAAATAAAAATCTTTAAAAAATAATTTTTTTAAAAAGGATAAATTCAGACCTCATAAAAGTTAGAATATCTGATCAAAAGATACTATTAAAAAAATGAATATGCAAGCCAGACTGGGAGAAAATATAAGACAAAGTACTTGGATCCAAAATTTAAATAGATACAAAGTACTTGTATCTGACAAAGTACTTGGATCCAAAATTTATAAAGAATTCCTACAACTCAGTAAGAAAACACAAATTTAAAAGGGCAAAAGGGGGCGCCTGGGTAGCTCAGTAGGTTAAAGCCTCTGCATTCAGCTCAGGTCATGGTCTCCAGTTCCTGGGATCTGGGATTGAGCCCCACATCGGGCTTTCTGCTCAGCAGGGAGCCTGCTTCCCCCCTCCCTCTGCCTACTTGTGATTTCTCTCTCAAATAAATAAATAAAATCTTTTTAAAAAATAAAATTAAAGGGGCACCTGGGTGGCTCAGTCGTTAAGCGTCTGCCTTCGGCCCAGGTCAGATCCCAGGGTCCTGGGATCGAGCCCCGCATCGGGCTCCCTGCTCGGCAGGAAGCCTGCTTCTCCCGCTACCATTCCCTCTGCTTGTGTTCCCTCTCTCACTGTGTTTCTCTCTGTCAAATAAATAAAATCTTTAAAAAATAAAAAAAATAAAAATAAAATAAAATTAAAATAAAATAAAATAAAAAATGTAAGGGCAAAAGACCTAAAGACACCTCAAAAAGGAGGTAATACGCACATAGCCCATAAGCACTTAAACTAGAACACAATATTATCGCATCAGGGAAATGCAAATCAAAATTACAACGAAATAGCACCATATACAAAGCAGAATGGCTAAAATTAAAAAAATGACAACTTAATAAGGATGAAGAGTGAAAGAAATGCTTATACATCATTGATGAGAGTGTGAAATATTACATTCATCTTGGAAAAGTTTGGCAGTTTCAAGTTAAACACATATTGGGGGGTGGGGGGGACCAGCTGGCTCAGTTGAAAAAGGATGCAGCTCTTGAATCTTGGGGTTGTGAGTTCCAGCTCCACGCTGGGCTTGGGGATTACTTAAATAAATAAATTTTTCTTTAAAGTTAAACACATGTCATACAATCTAGCACCTCCTCTTTTAGGTTATTTACCCCAAGAGAAATAAACACATGTCTATAAAGCACTACAAGAATGTTCATAGCAGCTTTATTCATAATAGCCAGGCACAAAAGAACACACATACTAACAAGAAATGAAAGCTAAACCATATTTCCATCTCATAATGCAAAATGGGTTATTTACAATATAAAGTTCTGTTTAACCTGAATGTTTAAATGATTCAAAATGTACCACCAATCCCTGTTACATACCAACAGTACCTGAAATTACCATAATTTGTTTACACTCCACTAAAAATAAAATTTCTTTAATTTGACCTATCCCAAAAGCCATTTAAAACGCCCACAAAAATGGGGCGCCTGGGTGGCTCAGTCGTTAAGCGTCTGCCTTCGGCCCAGGTCAGATCCCGGGGTCCTGGGATCGAGCCCCACATCGGGCTCCCTGCTCCGCGGGAAGCCTGCTTCTCCCGCTACCATTCCCCATTCCCTCTGCTTGTGTTCCCTCTCTGGCTGTGTTTCTCGCTGTCAAATAAATAAAATCTTTAAAAAAAAACGCCCACAAAAATGAATATTCCATCTTTTATCAAAAGTTCCTCTTAACTAAAACTGAATTAAGAACTAGTAGTCTAAACATATTCATTATCGGAAACAAAAACAGCACGGAATACAAAATAAGAAAAAGCATCCACCCAAACCTCTTCTACCTAGATTAAAAAAACACAGGATGGGCAGAAATTTAGGGCAGCCACCCATTGGTACCTCTTTCCTCAGAAATGTGGAGACTCCAGTGTGGAAGAGAACTAGGGACAGGAGTTGGGTGAGGCATCCTGGGATGCAAAGTTGGCAGTTGGCAGTTGGCCGGAATGGAGAGGGGGCCCACAGAAGGGAGGAGGTGATAAAACAGGTCTGGGGGGTTAGACTTTCATAAAGCTCCTCACAGTATACCAAGTAACAAGAGTAAAAGCAAATCAATAAATTTTCATCCCTTTCTCAATGTCTTGATACAGCAAAGTGACATAAACACACATCTGTAAGACAGGCAAAACTCAACTACAGATAGCTACCTGAACTTCAGCTAAAGATCATGGGAATATATTCTTAAAAAGTTGAAACTGAACAGAAATAAGCAAAATTCACAAATCTGTTATCTGGCAAACACTAAACCAAGATGTTTTCCTCATCAAGGGATAAACTTTAAAAAGCTGAGATACAAATTTTACTGAGAAATATAAAAGCTCAGGGCGCCGTGGTGCCTCAGTGGGTTAAAGCCTCTGCCTTCAGCTCAGGTCATGATCTCGGGGTCCTGGGATCGAGCCCCGCATCAGGCCCTCTGCTGGGCAGGGAGCCTGCTTCCCCCCCTCCCTCTGCCTGCCTCTCTGCCTTCTTGTGATCTCTATCAAATAAATAAATAAATAAATAAAATAAAAAAAGAAAAGCTCAGCTAAAGAATAGGCTATCTAATGAGCTATATTACACTCAGATACTAATTTCCTTATTTATACAAAGCAAGACAACCCATTTCTTAAAGCTACTTTAATCAAATCTACATAAAGAACTTCAATTAAAAAAAAATCTGTTTGCTAAGAAAATTACAAATTTTTTTATACTGTGTCATTAATGGCATTCAAGACTTTTTCTTTCAAGATAACAGAACATATTAATACATTCCTTCCCTTCACAACACTCCAGCAGGAGAGCAACATGTAGAACCTCTAGACCAGTCCAGGAGCCGAGCCCCCAGCACAATGCCATATACGCCACGAGACAGGCGAGGGGGGCAGAGAGCCCAAGCAGCCAAAGCAGTTGTGCTTCTGGTGCCTTCAGAGAGGCACAACTACAAAACTGCTCAACAGGAAAAGGGATGATGAAGGAAATGAAAAAAAAAAAAAGACTGCCTACTCTAAATAAACTTGGAAAGCATACCAACAGACAAGAAGGAAAGCAATACTGACTTGTACAATAATTTCAACCAGAACATGACTTTAGAGTCAACAGAAACTGTTATAGAACAGACCTCCTATTTAAAAATCTAAAAAATCCTAAAAAGCTCATGAGTCAATGAAGAAGTTACAAATGAAATTTTAATTAGAAACAACAAATAAAACATTATGTATCGGGGCGCCTGAGTGGCTCAGTGGGTTAAAGTCTCTGCCTTCGGCTCAGGTCATGATCTCGGGGTCCTAGGATAGAGCCCAGCATCGGGCTCTCTGCTCAGCGGGGAGCCTACTTCCCCCTCCTCTCTCAGCCTGCCTCTCTCCCTACTTGTGATCTCTCTCTCTTTCAAATAAATAAATAAAATTAAAAAAAAAAATTATGTATCAAGACTTAAATGATCCAGTTAGGCTGAAATTCACTTGTAAAAGATTGAAAGAAGGAAAGTCTGCATTCAATACAACTGCATTCAAGTATTTAGAAATACAGCCTTTAGAGAGAAAGATTAATCAATCTTCAATTAGTCCTTAACTTTTACAAACTTTCATTTTCAGTATATAGAAATCTTTAAAAAAAAATCTTCCCAAAACAAGAAATAATCCAATAAAGAATGAATAAAGAGAAACCCCAAATGACAAAGAGACTCACAAGAGGGCTCCCTCCCTTGTAAATAGAAAATGCAAAATAAAAGTTCAATGGCATAACACTTCACACCCATCACCTTGGCAAAGACTTTAAAAACAAACAAACAAACAAACAAAAAAAACAAGTACCCATAAGGAAAAGAAAAAGCATATCCACCAACTATCATGTGCAAGGAAGTATTTAAGCTACCCTCAGGAGCAACAGGACAACATCTAACACATGTGAAGATGTTTATCAACCCCTGGAACCCAATGAGGCTATCCTAGAGAAAAAGCCTAGAGAGAACACTGCACGTGCCGAAGCAGAGATGCACACACGTTCACCTCAGCACATGTCAGGAATCAACTCACATACACCCTGCGAAACAGAGGGTGGGGTAAATTTTCAGACTGACAAATCTGTAACAGTGAAATTATACAACATGAATTACCTTTCACAACACTGATAAATTTCACAATTAATATGAAGAAAGTGGCAAGTGAGAAGAGCACACACAGTGTTAATCTATTTATGATTAAATGTATGGCAAATGGATTTGCCACACACAGGCAAAACCTAATGATACGATAACATTCCCAAGGTCAAATAGTTTCAATTTTAATTCCCTTATATGAAGAATTATGGCTTTTCAGCGGCACCCATGGAATTTAAGGTCCTAGGTTAGGTTTTCTGTGTCATTACAGTGAAGGGGGTATTAAACACGCATACGTGCATGTACGTGCACACACTCACACGGGGAAGGGACTACGCCAATGGCAGCCTAGTCATTCTTGTGCTGGGTCTCCCCTAAGCCCTATCCCTTGGGGGTCTCCCCTCACCACCACCACACCAGAGCTTTCAATAAACTTCAAGGATATGAAGGACAGAACCCTACCTTCTCCTCTGAAGGCTTAGATGCAAAAAAGCGTGTTCTCTCTCGTCTCATCTTGCCGCCTCCACTACCTACTCCAGAAGATAAACCATTGGCTGCAGACATACTGAAATTTGGGTAAGAAAAGCCACTAGGCAAGGAAAAAGAAAATTAAAACAAATGATATATTACTCTGGTCCATAACTTATTAACTAACTGAATACCTAAAAATCAGAACTGCTAACAAGAAATATACAGCTGAATGTGATTTTAAAAGGAGAGATTTCTATGCATAAAGTTTGTTTTTTTAACATTCTTAATCATCAAAAAAAAATACATAAACACAGACTTTACAAATGAAATATAAAGAAGCTTTAGCTATAAAGACGACATTACCTTTCTCGCTGTTCTCTAGTCTGTCCTGGTGTCACAGGTTTTTCATATCCGGTCTAGAACAAAATGAGCACACCAAATTTATATGCCTGCTTCTTTGTTTTAATGTTCTCAATACCTCCCTTCTGTCTGTCCATTCTAATATTTGCAATCAGGAATTTGATGGGTTTTTAGTTAACGAATCCTAAAACTTGTGATTTATACCCTGCTTCTGAATGGTAACTGAATTACAACATGATTATACACATAAAAGATCACTGAGCACACTGCCCTTTCAACAAAAAGGTAGTAAATACACAAAGTTAATATACTTACAAACCACAAAAATACTTTTACTACTCATCTCTCAGGATGGCCTATTAAAGGTATAAGCAAATTTTATAAGGATATTCTCTCTGAAATGATTCTCTACAATTTAAGTTCCTCCATGAAAAGGAGGCTCCATGGCTCTTTGGAGAAATAGCAAAATAAGGCAGGGACCAGAAACTTACAAGATGAACCTGGATTTTTTAAAAACATTTTTTATTTGAGAGAGGCAGAGAGAGCAGGGGGAGCGGTAGAGGGAAGGAAACACAGGCAGACTCTCTGCTGATTGAAGAGCCCCACTAATGGCTCAACGCTATGACCCCGAGGATCATGACTTGAGCTAAAACCAAGAGTTGGATGCTTAACTGACTGAACCACTCAGACACCCTGAGCCTTGATTCTTTTCTATCAAAAGGCAACTAAGTGTTCAAAATCTGAAAGGAAATACAAAAGGACACAGGAAACAGTTTGAAGGCCAAATGGCACAATATGAACATCAAACTAAATAATGCCAATAAAGAATTATAATCTATAGAATGTGAGAAATAAAGCTGACTTAAAAAAACACATACATAGATTGGCACATAAATGAGAAAAAAGAAAACTTCTCCTCCAGGAGGATGTCAACTAATAAATGTAGAAAGAACGGTGGAGTTAGAAAACCACCCTTTGGCAATCTATAAATAGATTTAGGCAAAAATCACCAATAATACTACTAAAAAGACTATTTATCCTCTCAAAATTATCTACCCACAATATATCTATTAATTACAAAAGATAAAAACAGTAACTTTACACTGGAGAAATCCTACTAACACCACCTTAATAATCACACTGTTAGTAATGAGATGAATTGACAGCGTGTGCTTTTTGACAGGACACATTGAGAAGAGTTCAGCATTTATTCTTTGATGTTATTGCCAAAAGTACGTAACTGGGGGACCTCTGGGGAGGTCAGCTTGTTAAGCACCTGACTCTTGGTTTCAGCTCATGTCATGATCTCAGGGTCATTGAGATCAAGCCCCATGTCAAGCTTGGCACTCAGTGCGTAGTCTGCTTAAGATTCTCTCCCTCTCCCTCTGCCTCTGCCCCTCCCCATGCTTGTGCACCCTCTCCTATAAAAAATAAAAAGGACATAATTGGAATCTAATTATAAGGAAACATTACACATTCCTAAACTGCAAGACATTCTACACAGTAACTTACTTGTACTTTAGAAATACCAATGTTATGAGATACAAAAACAAACAAAAAATCCTAAGGAAATGTTCTAGATGCAAAGAGATGAAGAGACATGAAAACTAAATACAGGAGCGCCGGGGTGGCTCAGTGGGTTATGCATCTGCCTTTGCCTCACATCACGATCCCTGAGTCCTAGGATCAAGTCCCACGTCAGGCTCCCTACTCATCCCTGAGCCTGTTTCTCCCTCTCCCTCTGTCCTGCTTATGCTCTCAAATTAAAAAAAAAAAAAAGTCTCTTAAAAAAGAAAAAGAAAAAGAAAAGAAGGAAAGAAAGAAGGAGAGAAAGAAAGAGGAAAAACTAAATGCATACATAATCTTGAATTTTTTACTTCTGGGACACTGGCAGTATCTAAATAAAATCTGTACATTAGATAACAGTATTGTAAAATATTAAGTTTCTGGTTTTGATAATTATTCTGCATTTATTATATTAAGGGAATTCCCTATCTGTAAGAAATACACAGTAAAATAACACATATAGTAAACTGTGAAGTGTTATAATTGTTCTTACAGGGTCTGTAAATCCAAAATTATATTCAAAATGCTTTTAAAATTTTAATAAAGCAAATATTACAAAGTATTAATGACTGGTGAATCAAGGAGTAATGGGTAAACACTACTATTCTCTCAACTTGTTTGAAAAGTTTTAATTAAATTAGGTTATGAAAATCAAATGAAATTAATTATAAGGCATAAACAGTAAAATACTATGTAAATGTAATAAATACAAAAAATATATTTTAGCTAAACAGCACAAGAACACTAACAAACCCAAACATGGGACATTTTAGATAACCGTCCTGGTCTCTTCAAAAACCAATTTTGAAAAAAAAAAAAAAAAAAACAAAAAACAAAAAAACCAATTTTGCCTAGCAATTCTGCTCTTAGGTACAAACCCCAGAAAAATGACAACACATGACTACAAATTACCTGTACACAAACATTCACAGTAGTATTATTCATTACAGTCAAAAAATAAAAATAACCCAAACGTCCCTCAATTGATGTAAGGATAAACAAAATCTAATATATCCAAACAAGTATTATTCAGCCACATAAAAAGGAATAAAAGTTCTGATGACATGGATGAACCTTGCAAACATTATGCTGAGTGAAATAAGTCAGTCAAAAGGGACCACATATTTTAAAACTTCATTTATATGAAATGTCTAGAATAAGCAAATCCAGAGAGACAGATCAG
Source organism: Procyon lotor (assembly GCA_028646535.1). Classification (NCBI taxonomy): domain Eukaryota; kingdom Metazoa; phylum Chordata; class Mammalia; order Carnivora; family Procyonidae; genus Procyon; species Procyon lotor. The sequence goes on along the minus strand of CM053608.1, from coordinate 117,528,196 downwards.
TGGTTGCTTAGAGCTGGCCAGGAAGGGGTTGGGCGTGACTACTAACAGGTATAAGATTTTGGGAGGGTGGGGAGAATGGTGAGGACAATGTTCTAAAATTGACTGTGGTGATGACTGAACAACTCTGAATATACTAAAAACCATTGCACCACTGTACTCTTCAAATAAGTGAATAGGTGAATTCACCTATTCACTATTGTGAATTCACTATTCACAATAAGTGAATAGGTACAGTATGTGAATTATATCTCAATAAAGCAGTTATTTGAAAACAAACAACGTGGTGAGGGTCAAGGTCTGAAATCTTGTAAGACAAAACCAAAGCAATGTGTGAAATCTGCTTGGCTTCTGATTCAAAAAAATAACTATAAACAAAGCTGGCGTGTGGTCTAGATTTTATACAATATTAGGAAGGAACAGACATTAATTTCTTCAGATGTGATAATATAGAAGAAAATACTTAGGAAATGCACATCAAAGTATTTGGGAATGAACAGATATGTTATGTGACATTTTATTTTCTTCTTTTTTTGTGTGACATTTTATTTTCAAATAGTTCATCAACAATACAAACAAAACACACAGATAAAGCAATTCTTGGCAAAATTATTTAATCTAAACCATAAGTACATACTAGTGTTACTAGTAAATACTAATTTAGGATTTGATCAAGGTGCTAGCCATTTGAAAGGCATACCAATTTGTAATCACTAACACACAAACTTCATGCATTATCTAGTTGCTACACTGCAAAGGTAGAGTACTTCTATCTTATTTATTCTTACTCATTTTAACCAATATCCAAAGATGGGTGAAAATAAACACATACTCACACTGTGCTTTTTATCTATTCTTTGATTAGTCTTCCTTAATTCACCAGACGGGGTCAGAGATGGTTTAAAATAAACAGTTCGATTTGCTGCTATGGAAACTGGCTTTGGGGTCATGAGTCTCTGAACAGGGGGATACTGAGAGTCCACCTTACAGGTAATCAGAAATCAAAGACAAACCTTTATTTTCATGTATGTATCAGTGACACATATCTAAAAATTATTTGGCAATAGTTAATGTCACCTAGAGATTATGAATATTTCTTAGAGAAACACACAGAGAATGCAAATACTAAAAAGAAAAACTGATAGTAACAGAACCAAAGGTATATATATTTATAAACCTATATATATAAAATTCCAAATGGTTTCACAGACTTATTCTAGACTTAATGACTTTTCACATATATGTACACATGCACAAAATGGAAACTATATTCAAAACTGTTCTATAAATCTAAGCTTTTACAGGTTGAATTTTGAATACAGAAACTAAAATTGATTTTGCCACATTTTCCCCCAAATTACTTTTAGATATACTTCAACTGGAAATAAGATTATTTTTAAACTAGCTATGAAAATAGTTGCCCAAAAAATGAGCAAACCTCTAAGTTTATTTTCCTCTATTGTTATTTAAAAACTAAAGCAAAACAGAGTAAAACTCTGTTAAGAATTTCAAATCCTAAAATAAACTGGCATTATTATCTAAGCACAAGTGTTTTATTAACAGTCTTTTGCAAAAAAAGAAACACAGTAAAAGTCCTATTGGTGTAAGATGACTATAAAGCCAAGAACATCTACTCTGTCCAAAGACTGTAATGCTATGAATACAGTCCTTTCACTCTGTAGCAGCTGTGAACAACTGGTTTCCAAAGCAAAGCCTCTGTATCCTAGCTCTTCCCTAAATCCTCATCACAACTGTGCTCTTACAACTCAATGAGAGTCTATTCTGTAGACTGTTCTGATAACATCTGTGAGACATGAACTACAATACTGGATTCTGTCCTTTATACATCCTAACACCCATTAATAAAATTCTATTGATACTATACTCAACCTTTAATAAAACTTTAATCAACGAGAACTTGTATTACAACACAGATTTTTACATTTACTTCTTTTTAAACAATCTGATATAAAACAGGAGTTTGAGCAAACCAACTAATGCCATAAATTAATTCCATCACACTGGCTAGTAATGGATTCCCTCTTGCCTGATTACAAACATCTAGGTAATTCTGAAAACTGTAAAGCTACACTATTCACCCAAAAACCCTCGATTTTAGCCTTCTCTGCAAAATTGCAGTGAAAATATTAACTTACCAATATCTTACATACAGTTCCCACAATTAAGTCAGAAAATTATGATTCTTTTAATCAGTTACTTCTGGGGGAAACTGGTGTTGCAATAAATGCTTTCACAAATAAGATCTGGGAATCTGCTTTCCTGAAGGATACTTAACTAGCCACAAGTATAACTAACCAAAAATATACCTCTTTAACTCTATCAAGCATTTCATTTTTCCCCACAGTAACCTCCAAAGCTAATTTTTACCAAACAGAATACACCAAGAAGTGTTATCAAGATACTATAACTTCTATTTTGTATTAGTCCCCATACCTTAGAACAGTATTTTGGCTGACTAATGAAAGATCCAGCAATTTGAAATTCTATTACACACAACAGATTCGACATTTTTGTTAATGAGGAAAGTTTACATAGATAACTATGTTCAATGAGGGTTTTACTTCACTGACCTTCTATGATTGCTAAACATTTCAAGCACTGTTTACTTTTACTTTTATTTATCAGAAGGTAGACTACCAAGATGCTAAAGATGGAAATACCAAATAACTAAAAAACTATGACTGAGCATTTACGGCACTTACAGCACTATGCTAAGGCAGGCCCTCCTAAGAAGCTACAATGTCCAAATAACACAATCATATCTTTCAAACATGTTCCCTAATGACTATCAAATTCAATTTGTATTTTTACTAACTTAAAAATAAATATAACAAAACTGCTAAAACTTTAATAAATTCAAAAGAAGGTTTACCCTTTCCCTTTTGGCCTGAAAGTCTGCAGTGGTATCTATTCCACTCCTATCCAGAGGCTGAAAAAGTAAAAATACTATTAGAATAGATTGGAAATTTTGAAAAATATGACTTTCATCACCAATACATAAAAACATATTTCTAGGGGCGCCTGGGTGGCTGAGTCAGTTGAGCGTCTGCCTTCAGCTCAGGTCATGATCCCAGGGTCCTGGGATCAAGCCGTGCATCGGGCTCCCTGCTCGGTGGGAAGCCTGCTTCTCCCTCTCCCACTCCCTCTGCTTGTGTTCCCTCTTTCTCTGTCTCTGTCAAATAAATAAATAAAATCTTTAAAAAAAAAAAAAAAATATATATATATATATATACACACACACACACACAAACATATATATCTCCCTCTCTAAAGAAAAGGTTCAAAAGTCAACTTACAGAATTCAGGGGAGAAGAAACAACAGATGGAATTCTTTTTGCATCCTGTTAATATTGAAACAGTAACAAAACTAAGATTTTTCACGAAACTCAAATTTTGTCACACACCCACATTTAATTGTGACTAAATATTTACCGCTAGAGGGCTTGACATCTTCTCTAAAGACTGCAATATTCGACGAGCTGTTGAACTGGTTACACCATAGGATTGTGCATTGAGCTGCTTAGCTTTCATCTGTCTTCTGACTGGTGCCTATAAAGTAAACACTGTATTATTTTTTTTGGACCGTAAACTCTAAAGCACATATTTCAGGAAATTAAAATATTTACAAAACAGAATGGATATCCAAAGAGAAACAGGATTAATGTGGTAACAGCAATTTATCTCTGGGTGGTGTCACTGAGCATGAAGTTCAACTTTTTTCTTTATACCTTTACTGAAAAGCCAATTCTTTACAATCAGAAGCAAATAAGATAGCACGCACCACGCCTACAGATCTGCAGTTATGTTAAATAGGAAAAGTGAGATCACTGGTACAATGTTTTACCATTACCTTGAGCCATTTATCTCTGATATTTAAATCAAAGAACACTTCTTATTCAATTACTATGCCATCACTATGTTGTACACCTAAAATTAATACAACATTGTGTGTCAACTAATTCAATAAAAAAATACATAAATAAATCAAAGAACTAGAGTAACGAGAACTATATTAAAATATTACTCTAGGTATTAATTAAATTCCAAGATAACTAAATGAGACTGTAGTCTCTATTGTAAAGGAAATTTAAAATTTTTTAAAAGATTTTATTTTAAAAAAAAAAAAAGATTTTATTTATTTGACAGAGAGAGAGAGATCACAAGTAGGCAGAGAGAGAGGGAGGCAGGCTCCCTGCTGAGCACAGAGCCCAATGTGGGGCTGGATCCCAGGACCCTGGTTTCATGACCTGAGCCAAAGGCAGAGGCTTTAACCTACTGAGCCACCCAGGCGCCCGGAAATTTAAATTTTTTAAACTAACTCATTTTTCAAATTTTGACGTTAAGGAAAATTTTAAACACTCAGGCTATTTCTTCATGACCTTTAACTTTCTTAAAATTGGAGTTAAGGAAAACCCCTTATAAAGAATAGACAAGTACCCTTTAATATGCAAGCAATGTTTACAAATTCCAATTAAAACACTTTCTTTCCTCAAGAATGCATGACAACAATCCAATAACGAAGTGACTACCACAAAACAATTTGGCAATGCTTGATATAAAGATATTATCACAATCGAAACATAACCCAGTTTCTACAAATAGCTCAAAATACTTGAAAAATTGAACCACAGTAACTATAAATAATGTTTCTCTGATACCAAACATTTAAAGACATTTTCAGAGTAGCTGCAAGTATTCTTCATTAGTTTTATTAAGAACTTGATGCCCATGAAGGACTGCTGTTCAGGCCAGAAGCTTTGGCAAACACGAGGCAACATTAAAATCCTCTAGGAAAATAATGATAGTCTGTCACTAGATTCTACTTGCCACGGGCCACTCAGGGCCTCAATTTGCTAATCAACAAAATAGAATTGAATTAGAGAATCTTTAATATATCTCCCAGCTCTAACACTCCAGAAAAGGAGTAATAGATTCATCCCAAATGTCAATGATAGACATTTGGAAGCCTGTGCTGAGAAGGATTTTAAGGGTATGTCATGACTTAGCATTAAAAAAGATAAGATTCAATTTAAGAAAGAAGGAAGAAATAGCAAGAATATACTCTGACTTGAACTATTCTATGAATCATAGGCTTGCATCATCTTATCTTCCAAGACATTTAACTATCATTTTAACTTAAAAAAAAAAAGTTTAAAGAAGATCCAGTTTAAGTTCTAGAAAAAGCTCCCCGTGTAACTCCAATATCCACTTCCTAAAATAACAAAATATTGCCCTTCATGAACACTTTCAGAAATAAAACTCCTAATTACTGTTAATTATATACATGAAATCATCCTCCAATTAGGAAAGCAAGGTTTAAACTAAAGACAAGACAAAATCTTGAAGGGCAAGTATTGCATGAAGCACTGGGTGTGGTACATAAACAGTGAATCTTGGAACACTGAAAAAATAAAATTAAATTTAAAAAAAATATATATATATATACTTGTTTCTATGCCACTGCTATGTTTCTTATGGACTGTCATCTTTACACAGACTCCCCTCTCCAAAAGCCTACATACTGCAAGTATAATTACTTTCCATCTTTCAAGTGTCAAAATCTGTAAAAACAAGCACAATAACATACACAACAAAACAATTTTTATGAGCTTCAAAAAACTCTGAAAGTGAAACACGGAATGGTGGAATTTACCTTGAATTTATTCTTTTAAAGTTATCAATTTCCACTTGTTCTCTGCTAATACATATGTAAATACAAGTGATTTTGTATACTGACCTTGTAATCTGTGATCTTGCTAAACTCAATTATAAGTTTGTTTTTTTTTTTTGTTTTTTTTTTTTATTTATTTGACAGAGAGAAACACAGTGAAACGGGGAAATGGTAGCAGGAGAAGCAGGCTTCCTGCCGAGCAAGGAGCGCAATGCGGGGCTCGATCCCAGGACTCTGGGATCATGACCTGAGCGGAAGGCAGACGCTTAACAACTAAGCCACCCAGGCGCCCCTCAATTATAAGTTCTAATAACTTTTTTTTTTTTTCCATTTCTTAGGCTTTTCTATGTAGATTAAGCACAATGTCTATGCCTTGTATTTTTCCTTCCTGCATCACTAGACCTGCAACATGGCACTAAACAGTAGCGGTGCTAGCAGAAACCCTCGTTCTCTTCCTGACCCGACAAGAAGAGTATTCAGTCTTTCACCATTAGTATGATGCTAGCTGAAGATTTTCTACAGAAACCGTTTAACAGGTTGAGGAGATCTCCATTTACTCCCCAGGCTACAGAAAATTTTTATCATGAATGGACACTGAATTTTATCAAATGTGTTTTATGCATCTACGGAGATGTTCATGGTTTTTATTCTTTAGTTTGTTTCATGATAGACCACATTAATTTTCAAATGTTGAGCCAACTTTATATTCCTGGGATAAACCATACCTGATTATGAAATCATATCCTTTTTTATATATGCTAGATTTGATTTGCAAATATTTGTAGAGAAGGTTTGGGTCTGTAATTCATTAGAAATACTGGTCTGTGGCTTTCTTATAGTGCCTCTGTCTGGTTACAGTATCAGGGTAATGTTGTCCTCATAAATATGATGGGAAGGGTGCTCTATTATATGGAAGAGTTTGTGTAGAATTGGCATCTCCCTTTCTTAAATGTTTGGTAGAATTCACCAAGGAAGTCATCCGAGGCTGAAGTTTTCTTTGCTGGAAGGTATCTTAACTACGTATTCAATTTACTGAATAGACTATTTGGGCTATTATATCTTAACTAATATCAAATAACATGAACTACTTAGGTATAAATCTAACAAAATATGTGCGAGGTCTGTGTGATGAATACTACAAAACACTGATA